>JAHLJZ010000051.1:0-168654 GCA_025602915.1 Paraphysoderma sedebokerense | reverse complement strand
CTTGACTACGAATCAAGAGATTCCAGGTTCGACCCCTGGTGAGCTCGTTTTGCTTCTTGCGAGTATATTTTGTTACTTTTAAAGCGGCCTAAACAGCCTGATTACAGTGAGAAGAGTAATAATATTTTCGTAAAATGGTATTGTTTTATCCAGATTATGAAAGTTTCACCAAAACAAAGATAATCGCACCAGTTTAAACGAAGGAAAATTTCAACCCCAAGATAGCACTAAAATTTATATTACAGAGTGCAGTCGTCACTAATACATTTATTCATCAACTACGCACGAACATATTCATCATCTCCGAGCCAGTTATAATCCATGACAAAATCACAGTAATCGCACGCTTATCGTCGCCTTCTGGCACTTCTTTGGAATACATTTACATTTTCATTTCCCATATCTATACCAGTCTTTTCAATTCTTGTAACTTCTGGGGAAAGTAATGACTGAGATGGGGCGAAGGGTTTAGAAACAGTAGATTTGGCGGGAAGATTGGCGGAAGTATTACGTTCTGGTGATCGCGCAGAGGAGGATTGGGATTAGTTATGGTAAAATGTGGGAAGGAGGAAAATGGAGAAAGAATTCTCACGTACCAAAAGAACTCAACAATCGTTGAAATGTACTTCTTCCTTTATCAGAGTCCAACCTATTAATCACATATTAAGAAAACAGATATGACGGAGACACTGAAGCAAATGTGAACGAACATACTTTTCATCCTCAGCGACGACTTCGCCAATATCTCTTGGCTCCCTCTCATTTTCATCGTCATCCAAAACTTCTTCTTCCACTTCTTTGTCTCCATCGTTATCAAGTCGATATCTTTGCTCGTCCTCCTCATCTTCTAGAACTTCATCCATCTCATCATCATCAAAAGTACTGTATCGTGAAAGCCTGCTTTTCATATAAGTATGACTGTGTGAGTACCTGCCTCCTGGGGAGGAAGTAGACTCAAGCTCGGGGACGGCGTCAGAGCGTCGAGGACGGGACGGCGAAAAGAATTCAGAAACGGCTCTTGGGATGAAGCTTTGATTGGGACTATCCATTTCTTCGTCGTGATGGATTTCGAGTTCACGTTCTTCACGACGGATGAAAATTTTTGGGTGGACAAGTTTGAGATTGTATTCGTTGTAGACTTGACCTGATTGGCGAATGAAAAAAACCCGAGCAGTCGCATAAGAACGCTGGAAGAAGACGGTGCTCAATGTATTCAAAGTCATCAACGAACCAAATAGAACTTCTTTGTCTTTAACTAAGTTTTTGTAAGAGTGAACCAAATAAGTGTTCTGTGAAATACAAATGAGTGACAAGTAAACGGTTCCGTTAGCCTAAAATTAAGTACGGATGCACAGGGTTTACGGGACGCACCATGACCATACAAACACCTGCCGTCACCATCGTATATAGCCAGTTCGACGAGTTCATCTGATGAATTATCATCACTTGCATAGGTGAAAACCAGCTGCAACGAAGAATTAAGAATATAAATTAGCTACAGCCAAGATAATCAAATGAAGAGAGACTAATTACCAAAATAAGTTGACAGCAAAAACAGGTGGATCCCACACGTTCAACTCCCAGATCGTTCTTGCCTCAGATTCATTTACTCGTTGGAAAAGCTGATATAACGGAAAGCTTTTGAATTTCCATTTTTAAATGACAACAAGAGCCAAGGTCAAACTAGATTTCATATATCCGTGGAATGAACAAACACAACATACACAATCCTACCGGGAAAAGATTCAGACCAACTTGGTAATTTATCATCAAAAGCCACCTTTCGCACGTTTCGGGATCGAGGATGAACCTGGGATAAATCTATGTAAGCAATTTGTTCTATCTCTATTCTTTATGTACACAGGTCGGAGATGCATATTGGACTGCTCGAGTTGAAGAACAATCACTTTCCAGTGATTGAGAGATGAAACTGATGGAGATCCGATAGAAGATCTATGCACAGCAGGCTAGAATAAGCATTGAGAAAATCTTACATCAGGAACGGCATTAAATAAATGATAACGTCTCGTTTTTGTGAAGAGGTAAAAACAGTTCAAGACTGAGACAAAGAGAAGGAGATGTTCGACTGCTCGAACCTGCAAAATTCGAGTGGGATTGAAATGCAACATAGCATATGATTTGAAGACGCAGTTGCGAATTTAATCGAGGCACAATACGATGAAATACGGAATATCGGAGAGACGAAAACATTCAGGGAAATGCAAATTGAACAATCAATCAACTGTAATTATGAGATGATTCATCAATGTTCGACGAGAATAATACGAACCCAACTTGAAAAACTTCTGGGCAACCATTCCACCACCATTTTATACAAATCAAACCACTGCTCCTTTTCTTTACTCGACATATCTATCGGTTCACCATTCGCATTAAAAATCTGATCCGTTTCGGTGTCGAAATAGCTGACCAGCCTTAAAAGAACGCAGAGTCCGTTCAAGGACAGGGCGAGTGGCCAACTGATTATGCCAGACGCAAATGTCATTTTGAGGTACAACAAGAACCATTGTAGCATAATCAAATCCCCGTCAACAGTTTAATAGCGTTGGTGGATTATAATTTTGGGTTCAGTCGAAGAATGTGTTATCAATTGAATGTGACCAGATTTTTTAGAATTGGAAAGCAACAAAAGATACGTCAAACTCCATACCAACATCCACAATTCACCTTAAGCAGAATAACATTACCTGACAGCTGTTTGAACTGTTTCCCACTCTACAGTTTCATAGTCTTCCTATTGAATCGGACCGTAAATTGTTAGCGATCCCTCCGTGAAGGCCCCTATGAATTCCTAACACGGCAATCATGTCAAATCAAAGAAATCCAAACTTTACCCAAACTTTCAGCAGAAAATCAGCCGGAGCATTTTTCAATTTCGAAAAAAGACTTCGTTTTCGTACTTCTCTCGGCATTTGTGTTTATCAATTCCCTCTTTCTGGATAACTTTCTTGGGAATATCGGCCGTCCGACTGTAGCCTGCGCCAACGACCAAAGAAACAGCGTGATTAGCACGTGCAAATAATAATTAACCTTCAATACATATTAACCTAAAAGTGTAGTAATATATTACTTGTAGTATCCATTTTTGATCGTATGGTATTGCTAATGTTTGCGAGGGGAAATAGCTTTAGTTTACAGAAATTGCTAGCTGTTGTTCAGCTAGTCGTCAAGTCACAAAATCAGGCTAGCGTAAACTAGTGTGTTAATGGACTTATTTGGAGAATTTATTAATTTCGAGACTTAATGGAAGTGAAATTGATAGTTTTGGCAACACCGGAGCAGAAAATTCAACAATGTAGGTTATTAATCAATAATATGCGAAACATTTGAGTTGGCTAATTGGGCTTTTACACTCGTAGGTATATAATTAAGATTATTATTCTTTCATATTCTCAGAGAGGCGAACCTAAAGGCTTTCGAAGGCATTGTGCGAAAACCATTAATGAAATACTTCAAGGTCAGAGGGCATGTCATAGTTTCCAAAATTAGTATCTACGGAATCCTCCGTTTTACATATATATTGATTCAAATAAAATCAACGACAAACCAGCAAACATATGTACAGATACAGGCTCACTTCTAAAATATAAACACTGCAACGTACTTCCGCACCCGGAACTACATCCCCCACGAATAAATAAACTGAACTGTACCAAGCAAAGGAATATTTCATGTACAGTTTGCAAAACTAAATAATCAATCAATTGCCATCATTGGTTCGACAACCCTGACCTCTTAAGTTCTTACCATAATCCGTCAAAATTAAGAGCAAGTTTGTAACAAAATCTTGAACTGATTTTAAAATAATAACAGCGCTGGAAAATACTATAAAATTGCGAAGAATCAAAAATTATATCCAACGGCGTCCCGTCAAACCGAATTTCAATGTTTGTGGCGCGAATTAAATATCTCGACAAATTTTGGGAAATACGACAACTTCGGTTTTACCTCCTCTGGTAGATTCTTATCAATAGTATACCTGTAAGTCGTACAAATAACAACCAGAATTAGAGGGGAAAAAACATCGTTTGAAGAGAGAGCTCAAGATGAATGCGAAACTTACCTCAACAGCTCTCCGGCTCCATCCTTGACTCCATGCAAACCAGATTCACATTCACCTTTTCCAACCCATAGCATTTGCTTCTTACTTTCGACCATAACAACTACACCATCTACAAACAACATCGTGAACATGCCAGATCCATCAGGATGTTTAATGCACCATCCGATGTTTGGTAGAAACACTGTATTGTTTAAATCAAACATTTTTAATCCCAGATCAGGAGGACGAATATTCTCAATGTTTTCCCGTTCAGAAGGATGAGCGGATGGAACTGTAGAGGAGGAGGAAGCAAACGGGTGTCGTGTCGGTTGAGAATACTGCGATATCGTTGATTGCGGTGGTAAAATGTAACTTGTTGATGAAACTACGGAAGGGGGACATTGAGATGGCGCAGTGATCGGAAATATTAATGACTGCTGCGGCTGTTGTTGGTAATTTTGATTTGAGGAATGTTTGGTCGCGATAGATGTTAGAGGCGTTCGGGAGGACGTAGACAAAGCAGAATTGGAAGAATGAGATGGCACACAGCGTTGATCTGAATATGTGTGTTGATCTACTGTAGTCGTCAAAATCCCGGGTTGATCATGGCCAGTATTACTAGTCACCACGGATCCCATTATCGTTGAACACATAGTTTTGCTTCTCCTGGCACCGCTTGACGGCGTGCGAGTTTCCCCACTACCTGAGAACTCGCTTAATGATGGTTCTTTCCCAAAAGATAAGTGATTCATCTGATAATTGCCTTGCGAGTTCGTCGAAGAAAAGGGTGCTACAGCGCCAAAAATTGCCATGTTACTTAAAAATCCCTACGCGCAAAACTATCATGGTTGTAGAGATAAGAGCAGCGAATAACATACCACTGTTCATGCCACCATTAGCAGTTCCCCTGACAACTGTGCAGCTACTACTCTTCAGGATTAAAGGATACTTTATGTTCCCATCTAATTTCCCAGATCTCTCTATGTCCATACATTGTCTCATGCATTCTTTGATGTGTGTTACCATTAATATTAACGTAGGGTCGTTGTTGAGTTTCCGCTCGTAATCGGGGTCGGACAGATTGATAGAAAACGATTTATATCGGTATTGAGATGACGTTGACTGAGGTGGCTCAAAGGACGAGGAAGACGGAACCGTCGGAATTTTGATTGTAAGTTGAGAGTCCGAGGTCGTCAAGTGCGCTTTAGAGTTATTGTAGAAGTGCATTTCAAAGTCGGGGTGCGGTGAGTTCTCCATCAAAATGCATTTAGCTTGTGGTGAATAAAAAATAATCTAAAAATCATTGCGGAACACAAGCAAAGTTAAATACAGATTTCAACAGGACTGGCAGATATTATCATACCTTTGCTGTCTTGCTTTTTACCAGATGCACAAAGCGTACCGCATATTTGTATTTTTTCCAATACTTTTCTGGTAACTGTTGTAAATCATACGTTCGCAATGACTTGATTAAAAGGTCGCTTGAAACTCCGTGCGATGAGAGGTATGAACCTAGAGATTTTTCGAAGAAGTTGATCTGATGTGGGAGAGAGGAGAAATGGTCAATTTGCGTTAAAATGTAATTATGAGAACCGATAAAATACCTTTCTTCCATCACCGCTTATAACCATCAGATATTTGTCGGCTCCAAAATCTAACACAAAATTGCCACACTTCAGTATTTCCACATGTCCGTATTTTGTTGATTGCTTCATGGGTTTCAATCTTCGAGTAGTGAGCGGTTGAAGTTGGGATTCTGTCGGTTGCTTCGCCCCGCAGCCCGAATTTGAATACCCGTTACTTGCATGATTGTAAGATTGAAACGCATTTGAATTGGACGAGGCATTGGACTTTGCATTTGAGTGAGAGCTTTGATGTGAGTAGGGAATCGAAGAAGGTCGGGTTGCGCCGATATTGTTATCATGTGGACCGGAAGTTGATTGAGGGGTTTGGTGGGAATATTGCTCATTTAAGGGCTGAGTCGGCTGTGATTGAAATTGATAGGACTGCTGCTGATTCACTCGATGTTGTGTAGGGACCGAAGAAATACTGGAAGATGGACGAACAGATGCATTAGCACCCAATATATAGCTTTCTACTGGTGGATTGTAAGATTGAACTGAGTGGTTTCGAAGAGTTTCCTTATTGTCGGCGGCTCTGTGAGAATAGGGTAGGCCAGCACCGTTCATTTCAACGTCTTGATCTTCAATGTGACTAATTGGAGCTTCCGGTAAATTTACCAAATGCACAGGTAGCAACCGTGTGATTAGCAAATCAGCTTTAAAAAAGGATTGATGCAATATTCTGTCTAAAGGCAATCGTTTCTTCGGGTCGAGCTGTAAAAGGCGTTGTATCAAATTCCTGGCATCGAACGAGACGGTATCCGGAAGGGTATAGTCTGCTCGCGACACTTTATTGAGTGTGTTTAACACTTGCTCGCTCTGCGAAAAAAAAAATCATTAGATCAAAGAGAGATAGAGGTTGCGTTCGTGTGGATGTCTTACCTCAAATGGCGGCTTCCCTGTGAGTAAAGTGACCATTAAGCATCCTAACGACCAAACATCGGCCGCGAAACTATAAGGCTGCCGCGATACAATTTCCCTGTTGAATGCAGAATGTGCTGATGTTAATGAATTCCGTTAAAGAAGGTATGAAGAAGAAACAAGATTTCTCACGGTGATATGTAATTTGGCGTCCCGCACATAGTCTTCTGTTCTCCTGTTGGTCCTTGTACTTTAGTGGCAAGACCGAAATCAGCTATTTTCTGTTCAAGTCGTGGGAGAAATGGAATGTCGCAATGATTAGCCCGGTTTAATACTCTCGATTCTTCGAAATCTTGAATCAGAGTATGATTACTTACAACATCATAATCCCTAGTTAGCAATAAATTGGACAATTTCAAGTCTCGATGAATGATTCCGCGAGAATGTAGATACATCAGCCCCTTGATTACTTGTATCAACACGAATCTCGCTTCAGCCTCATTTAACGGTTTTTCTCTGTTTTGCAGGTATGTATAGAGCTCGCCATTCTCGCAAAGCTCCATCACTAGGTATACATTATCGGAATCTTCGAAGAAAGTGAACAAGGAGAGAATAGAAGGGTGCGAAAGTTGTTTATGTATCTCGACTTCATTCGCGACCCGTTGCTTCAAATTAGCCGCTTTAATTTTCTGTTTATCGATCTAAGGTAGAATAGCAATATCATACGTGAGTTAAACGTTTCTTAAAAAGGCCACTTCGACAAGTACACACCATCTTGATGGCTAGTTCTTTTCCTTCAAAGGGGTGTAATTCTGATTGCGCTTTGTAGACACAACCAAAGCCACCCGTCCCCAGAATCTCGCCGACATGAAAGTCTTGGATTTTGTAAGCGTGTTGTTGCTGGAATGAGGTCGCTCTAATAGCGGCATACGGGAAGGAGTTTTGGCTGTTGGGGGCATTGCAACGGATGTGGTTTTGAAGAGGATGGTTATTCGTGTTACTGCTGTTGTTAAAAAGGCGGGGACCGAGCATCTGTTAGAGACAATATATGCTCCACAAAAACGAGAGACTATGAGTTATATCTGTGTGGTCGTTATATCCTGCGATAATTCTGCATCTGATGAGTCTTTCTTCTCTCTGTATCCACGGCAAAAAATTGAACGACGACAACGATGGAATTGCGCGAGCGTTCAAAGGGAGGAAAAGTCACGTGCCTTTAGTGTATATTACCTAATTATTATATTCATTAGCAAAATTATTCAATATTTATTTTTTTATTCTTCATACATGAATAAAATCTATAGTAGAAATTAGGTGGTTCAAATAATGAATAGAATTATAAATTTAACTTTCGACGATGGAATGTATACAGAACCCTACTTTTCAAAACTTTGTTTCTCTCTTCGTGGTTCTTCTTCCAACATCTTTGTATACTTGTTGTTCCTGGTCTCTACATCGGATGATTTGGGATTGTACAGCTCTGCACCAAATATCGGACGTCCCCATTCTGGCAAATCATCATTACCGATTTGACTAGCTTTTAATAGCTCTACATATCCTGTGACATCATCCGCTGGGTCTTGTGATTTGGGAACTGGATTACATTTCGTGGACATATGCTCCAAGGCAAATTCAGGCCAAGCCGCCTCGACATCTTTTTCCGGAGCTTTTGCGAATGAGATTTGTGGCACAGAATTAAGCGTGAATCGAACGGTTCGCCTGTGATCTAAGTTTGCCAAATTTTCGATATGTTCTTTGCTTTCATCCACTCCCCATAGTATAAAAGGATTTCCGCGGTCATCAGGAATGGATCCGGGAATGAATATCTTCGGAAGAGTTTTTAAAGCGTTTGTGTCCATGTATATTGGACAGACAACGGGTGCGAACATTTTAAATAATCTTCTCCTGGGATCTCGTTCATTATAAAAAGCGCATGCTACAAATGAAAGAATCTCTGTCATTCAAATTCATTTTCTCAGGCTGAAATTTAACGGGCGACATACCAGTCATTGCATGTATGACAGCCGCACTCTTGCTGTTGGACGTATAAAACCGATGACCGAGAGTTGATAGTTCAAACTGCGATGGGCTTAATTTGATACGCTCTTCAATTCCATTCTGATAAGTTGAGCATGTACCTGTCGAATGTCAAAATGGTTATCAATACTTTCGAATGTATGATATATTATTCAATCCGTCTTTCTCAGAGCAAAAGCATCCGTTTACGCACCATGATAACCAATCAAAACCTTATCGGCTGTGTCGGTTCTTTTGACGAAATGCGCTGTTTGATTAGACGATCCTGCATGGGCCACGTCCGAAAGGACTGGACTTGCGCCAACGAATGAACATACAACAGTGAACACTAGTACGAGGAACTTTGCCGTGCAAACTGAAAACATGGTTACGATACTTTGCGTTATGTCGCTGTGGGTGGTATTTATGAACTTACAAAGTTAAGGGTACTATCGGCTAAAACGTCATTCGGAAGGGAAGACTTCGTGTTTGATTTTCCGCATCGCCGAAACAAAGCGCGTATGAATTGTTTCCGATTCCCCCTTATACTCATTCGCTTGCATCTAGGAGTTATATCTACAATGAAACAGATACCTTCAAACGGAAAAACACTCCAATCGTTTAACATGCAGCATAATCTCTCCAAGCACAAACGGTAAATTTCACGGCAAAAAGCGAACGACGACATGGAAGGAATGCGCGAGGAGGATAAGTCAAGTGCCATGAGATTTAAATATTATATCGCAAATTATACAATGTTTATTAATTTAATATTCATATGTGATATTTTGTAGTAAACACAGAATGGCCTAAATAATGAGTAGAATTAAGGACGGAATACACTTAAATCACTTAAACTGTAGTCTAAATTCGAAGATGATGATTGCCGCTCTACTGCATGTCGACGATGAGATGTATATCCAAAGTCCCTACATCTCAAGACTTTCCTCTGTTCATCTTTCTTTTATTAACAACTTTGTATACTTGTTGTTTCTGCGTTTTACAAACGATGAATTGGGATCGTACAGCTCCGCCCCAAACACAGGACGTCCCCATACTGGAAGATCATTTTTACCAGCGACTTTACTATCTTCTAACAGCCCTACGTAACCTGTGACATCCTTCGCGAGGTCTGGTGATTCGGGAACTGCCTCACATTTGGTAACCATATGTTCCAAGGCCATTTCTGGCCAAGCGGCCTCAACATCTCTTTTCGGACCTTTTGCGAATGGGACTTGTGGTACACGCTTTAGGGCAAATCGAACAGTTCGTTTGTGATCAAGCTTTGCCAATTTTTCGATATGTTCTTTATTTTTATCCATTCCCCATAGTATAAAAGGTTTTCCGCGGTCATCAGGAATGGATCTGGGAATGAATATCTTCGGAAGACTTTTTAAAGTGTTTGTTTTCATGTGTATTGGACAGACGACTGGTGTGATAGGAGATTCACTTGGGTGATCCCTTTTATAAAAAGCGCATGCTACAAAGCACAAAATCTTGTTAATTCAATTCACTTCCCCCGACTAAATTTTAGTGACCGTCATACCGATCATTGCATATATAACAGCCGCACCCTTACTATTGGACGTATAAAACCGATGGCCCAGAATTGCTTGTTCCAAAGGTGATGGGCTTAATTTGATACGCTGTTCAATTTCATTGTGATTGGTTGAACATGTGCCTGTCGAATGTCAATATGGTTAACAATACTTGCGAATGTGTGATGTATTATTCAACCCGTCTTACCCACAGTAAAAGCTCTGTTTACGCACCATGATAACCAACCAAAACCTTATCGGCTGTGTCGGTTCTTTTAAAGAGATGCACCGTTTGATTAGACGATCCTGCATGGGCCACGTTCGAGAGGACTGGACTTGCGCCAACAGTTGAACATATAATAGTGATCAATAGAACGAGAAGCTTTGACATGCAAATTGTAAATATAGTTACGATATTTTGAGTTAACTCGCTATGGGTCATTATGAACTTACAAAGTTGCTAGTACTGTCGTCTAAAACATCATTCAGACGGGAGGACTTTGCAGGAGAACTGGTTCGTGTTTGATCTTACGCAATTGCTGAAACAAGCGCGCATCAATTAATGTTTCCGATTCTCCGTTGTACTCATTCACTTGCATCTAGGAGTTGTAACTTTAATGAAACAGATAATTCCTGTGAACGAAAATACGTTAGACATTTCAAACGCCGGATAACATTGTAAAGCACAGAAACGGTAAATTGAAATGGAACCATGTATAACCTCTCGAAACTCTGTCCCTCATTTCCTTTAGAGGAGCTTTTATTAACTTTTTACTGATTTCATATGAAGTTTTCTTACTGACACTCAACAATCTTCTTTTACTTAGCATACTTGAGGGGAAACATTTTAAAAAGTGATATAACATGTTAATCACATGTACCCCTATACCACACAATATGAACACACCTCAATAGCTATCACTTAAACATGCTAAATAAAACATCATTCTATGTCAAAAGTAATTAACAGAAAAAATGGAAGGGAGGAATTAAGCTCACACATGAGGCGGAAATAAAAAAGCTCAGGCTTCTTTTAAATGACCGTATTTTCATATTTTGTATTGTAGTGTAAGTTATATCAAAATTTAGGACAAGCAGAATGGTGCTTCCTCATTTATTGCTCTATTTTGAACTAGATGGCGTCTATTTGATCATTTTCTTACAAATTGTAAGTATAATTAATTAATAAGCGAATTAAAGATTTTGGAGTTTTAAAGATGTCCTTCTTTTCTTACCAATTAGGTACGCTTCGGTGTCGAGCTTTGTTCTTCATCGGGAGTGGAATAGATCCCTCATCCAGCCTGTCACCTGCTGCATTTCTTATTATCTTTGAGCTCATTATGAACTCTAATGGTATCATATTCTGTTTCATGGGTGTCTACTCGTTGTTGGAGGTACGATTAGGATTGTTTTAAACATCGGGCAAATGGATTCATATTCGACGAGTCGTTCAGTTGATCTAATTCATATTCATTTAGAACCGAAAACAACGATTCAAAGATTATCTTAACTTTTCTTTTGTCATGACTCTTAATTACATCATAGCAACATTTTTGTCTATCTACGCCGTTATAGCTTATAAGTACAAAATGAGTCTAGATATGTACATTTTATTTGTGAGATACGTGGTAGGACTGGCTTTAACTGCTGCTTTCATGGTAAGCTAAACCAAAGCAATTAGACGGCTAAATCATTTACTAACCAATTGATGTCATTTAAACCCATCAGATTTTTTCCCTATACATTTTGATGAAATTTTGGCGCAATTGGAAGCATGACGATGTTGCAGCCGAATCAGAACTAGTTTAGAAACGATACAAATATCTGCGTCACTCCGACATGAGAATTCAAAGACAAAGTCTGACGCATTGAGAATCGTTCAACAATATTAGCATGTTATATATATTATGTCACTTTATTTATACAGCGTGAAGTTCGGAATGAAATAAGGTGGATTAACTAAGAACGACTCGATAGCAAATAAGCACAAAAGCCTATGAATGTCGAAGGTGTAAATCTATTGAACTTCGAAAATATTTACAGCAAAATAAGTTATTGAACTTAAATATTGTTAGACTCTTATGTAGTGTGTTTCGTTGGGGGATCTCCTCTATTATCACTCCATTTGTATTATAATGCAAATAACAACGCCCGGCAGCTAAAAATAGACCCAACACAATTGTGATCATTATGTTTCATTGGTTGATTGTATGCTATTATTTTGAACTGCTTACATCATGATGCAGAAGTTAGTCTCCAGCCACTTTGATCCAAAACGACTGGTTGCACGCGAAGAACTGAAGATTAAGTGCAGGGATGATGAATTGTCCCTCAATTCATGACAATTTACTGGAACAATGGTTTTAGGGAACAAGCAGACAGGCTCAATTTTCATCTGCTATATTTGGATGTCATGGTAGCTATAAATACAAATCCATTCTCCTAAAATTGTATCTAAAATCTGGTCGTACATTATGAACTCGAACCAACAACGCTGCTTTCGTCTCTCCTTGACAGATGGAGTTTATTTGATTATCTTCTTACAGCTTGTGAGTATGATTTTGAGAGTTACTATTAATTATGGAGGCTGACAAAAATATTGTTCTTCTCGCTGACGAATTAGGTACGCTACTCCGTGGAGCTTGTAATTGTGGCTCCGTTTGCCGTCGTTTTCATGGATTGGGCTGCAGATCCCTCACTCAAAGTGGCGCCCGTTGCACTTTTCATTCTCTTTGACCTGATTTTGAACTCTATTGGTGTTATTTTCTGTTTTCTGGGTGCCTTCTCGATGTGGGAGGTACGATTGATATCTCACTTGAAGTCACATGGCAAATCAAGATTCAACCTGATTTAATTGATATTCATTTAGAACCGAAAAAAACGATTCAAGTATTATCTTATATTCTCTTTCGTCATGACTTTTCATTACATTATTTCGACACTTCTGTCTATCTACGGAATTATTGCTTTTTCGATCACTCGCGATCTATATTCTGCACTGGTGAGATATGTAGTAGGAATGGCATTCACAGCGGCGTTCATGGTAAGCTAAACCACATCTCAAGTACAAAGCTATTGTATAACTAAACAGCTTACTCACTGGCTCTTCCATTTTCACCAGATATTTTTTGCAATTATTTTGTCGAAATATTGGCGCAATTGGAAGCATAAAGAAGACATCGAAAGAGAACTGGCTTAGAAACGATACAAATTCTTGATCATTTCGACACGAGGACTCAAATAAACGTCTAACCCATTCTTGATATTTTAAAAATATTGTAAACTTATATTTCCAACGTATATATAACTTCGTATACACTGTGAGACGTAAATCAACCAGAACATCAGGGTAGCAAATATGGAAACTTTTGAATGATACGGTTGCTATGTTGATTATTTATTGACATTAGCTATTGTTAAATTATTATGTATTGTCTTTGTTATGAATATAAATAAATTGGCATCATGATCAAAAGATGACTCCGCTGCCCGCTTTTGCGGCTTGACGTGTTCCATAGAACTGTTCCCCGCTCCGAACGAATTGAACGGAAACATATGATGAATTGTCTTCTAATATCAGAAAATTTACTTCAACAAATCACTACATTGAGATTATTTCAATGTAATTTATATTTACCGCTTCATTGTGAGAACACTTGGTATAAAAGGTAGCCGAGGTTCACATACCATTTTGTATCTGGAACAAACGAATCACAAATTACTACGTAAAATATATATGAGCACAACTGCTGCTTTTTTCTCTCTTTGACAAATGTTGTCTATATAGTTATTCTGTTGCAAATAGTAAGAAATATTTGATTGTTGTCTTCAACAGTATGAAACTAACCACTCTGATCTTTTCGTGAAAATGATTAAGGTGCGCTATGCGGTTCAACTCGGCCTGATCGCTCCTTTGACTCCAATATTTACATTATGGCAATTAAACCCAGACTTTAGGGTTGGAATAATTGGATTCTACGTCCTCTTTGATGTTATTTTGAATTCCCTTGGGATTCTCTTCTGCCTTATTG
This sequence comes from Paraphysoderma sedebokerense, assembly GCA_025602915.1. Classification (NCBI taxonomy): domain Eukaryota; kingdom Fungi; phylum Blastocladiomycota; class Physodermatomycetes; order Physodermatales; family Physodermataceae; genus Paraphysoderma; species Paraphysoderma sedebokerense. Next base: position 154,523 of record JAHLJZ010000051.1, on the reverse strand, counting down.
GGGCTTTCTCAATGTTTGAGGTAATTGTCTTAAGGTTTCTCGTTTCAGCTCACAAATCGATTCGCCAATCTGCATTTGGAAGATCGAAATCTAATTTCTTTTATTCTTATTTAGAGCCGGAAAAAATATTTCAAGTTATATGCTATTTGGTCATTCATTATGACATTTCATTACACTCATTCCTGCATTATGTTGATTTACCAGTTAACTTACGCCTATAATTTTGTTGGAGTACCCAAAATTGCGTATCGCACGCTGGTTATATTTGTGGTCGCCATGTTAATTACCATGGCTTTAATGGTGAGTTACCAGTATTTTTAGTGTCGTTACTTAAATTATGATGACCTAATGGCTAACGGTCGGATCTCAAAACATCAGATAATTTTTCAGTGTATTCTGGTAAAAGCTTGGCGCCACTTTAAGGATACGCATTCTTCTTCTACTGAAGCTACGTTTTGTTAGCGAGAAGCAGATATTAGAGTTTTTCGAGCAAGTCCTCGCGAGTTTATGTAAATAATAACTGGATTCAGGAACCGAAAGTGATTGTATATAATCGTTCCCATCCATGTATTTGTACTTTATTACTGTGTTTGATCAAGAATTCTGTGCCAAAGTAGTAGTTAATGTTTAAGTTCAAGCGATTGGAACAGGTCCATCACTACCGAGCGGCCTGTAGACAAGTAAGTAAATTGAGCATGAATGAGTGATAACCAATAAATGCAGGCTTTACAACACCAATTCAAGCAGATAAAAACGTATTGATGAACTTGAAATATCTTTCTACAGAAATCCCCTTGTTTAGAATGAATAGTAGAAGGTCTCTGCACCTCCATTGTGTGCAATATCTTCATGGGGGCCTCAGAGAACTTAGGGACTCCACCAAATATCATTTATTGTGTTTTAATAGTCCTGTGAAGCCAAGAATAGATGTATTGAGCGGTAAACAGATTGGTTTGATAAGTTTTTCCGCTATGCCATAGTTCTCTCAGAGTAAAGCAGTAGGCGTCTGATGACAAGCCACAATCACGGCTTGACGAGTTCCTAAAATCAAACTTGCTGCAGGTAGTATATCTACCGCGAAAGTAATGATGAATTGTGCCTTAATGATAAGGAATTTTAAGATAATCTTAATATGATCTAATATCTAATGTATTCTAAATTTAGGCTTCATTATTGGACGATGGTGGTATATAGATAAGGCATATACATACCCAGATACCGAGATCCGATATTCAATCACCTCCCAAACCATGGTCACCAAATATCGCTGTTGCTACTATCTCTCCTTAACCTACGTTGTCTATTTCATCATTTTCTTGCAAACCGTAATTATGAAAATTCCAGTTTCAATCAATATAATTGGATGATAACTAACCATATTTGTTTTCCTGATTCCCCTTCTCTGTCGAATATATACAGGTCCGTTACGGTCTTCAAATTGGAATAGTTGCTCCATTTACACCAATCTTAGGAATATGGTTGGAAAAGCGTAATGTTGAAATTGGAATGTTTGCACTTTGCGTTCTATTCGATCTTATTTTAAATCCCATTGGCATGTTCTCTGTCTCATTGGTGCAGTCGCTGTGTATCAGGTAAAACGGAAATGTTACTCCTACCAGTCAACTGAAATATTCTCACCAGGACTACTTAATTAGAATCAAAGAACAATGTTTCAGTGCTACATTATCTGTTCCTTCGTCATGACCTTTCATTATACTGTTTCAACCATACTACTGTTCACCTGGTGGAGGTACCTCGGGCATACAATTGACAAATTACATGCGTCGAAAACTGTAGCTGGATTCATGATCTGTATGACAATTACCGCGGCTTCTTTGGTTAGTTCCATATTATGTACGATATCGATGGATAATCACTGATACATTGGCATACGTCATTCCAGATACTTTCTACAGTGATTGTGTACACAATTTGGCCTAATTGGAAGGAATCCGGGGTAGCCGAGATCAGATTTATTAAGAAACTGAGGTTTCTCGGGTTGTCATAATTGATGGTCAGAATATATACGAAAGTATTGTCAAACGAGGCGTGAAAGTTATTTATCCTGAGAAGGTTAGGTGAAGCACAGATAATTCGCAACTCAATGGTGTTTTCAATCAGAAGTAGTTTAGACCAAAGCTCATGCAATAATAGCTAAAATACAGCATTTATATGACGAATAAAGTATCGAAGCTTGTTGCAACGCCTGTATGAGCGTCACCCAAGGCTGCTCTAAAATCAAATTCCATCCTCAGGAGCCCAGCTTCTGAATGCCACCAATATATCCATGAGGAACTTTGAACGGATATGAAGTTGAGAACAAATTAAATTCTCACATTTCACTATTGAGATAATAGAAGTGAAGGTTAGAAATATATGTGTCGAGATTCCAATTCGGGAAATAGTTGATATTCATATTCATGGGAGCAACGGATTCATCAAGAATCACGTAATCTGTCAAAGCAAGACTAGAAATTCACTACTACACAGGCCAAAAAATAAGCAAGATTTTCCATAATTAAGAATGTGCCGAACACCGCCGAATATGTTTATACATCAAAAAGTACAAACAACCTTCCCGAAGGAAGGAAATGGACGATAAAGACGGAGAAGTTCAATGTTCCACTGCCTGTCCCGCGGGTCACTATCATTAAATGTGATAGAGTCGCTCCTTGTGCTGTGGGTTGAATTGCAAAAATAGCAAGCAAACTAAATGTTGTTGCGGTCATTGAAGAGCGAAAAGATGAAAAAGTACGAAGAAATAAAGGGACAGAGGTGCGTTGGAAAAACGTGTCCTGTAACCATGGTGATCACTAGCCTGCCCGACCTGTCTGAGGAATGTATTTGGAGGGCCGATGACACAACCTCGGAATAAATTAGTTATCCAAAACTGTGCGATTTTCCTGATGTGTAAGAAGTTGATCTGAGGAGACGAACTCTGGTTTGCCATGTAACGACGGATTTATCAATAGGAATCGTTAGAACCGGAATGTCAACCGAATAAATTCACACTCCGGAGCATCCTCAAATGAAGAGAACCGCGAATTGTCACAAGTGATGTTGATTTCACTGTATATATCCAACTCAACCAGCATTGTATCATTACCACCTTGATGAAAATGATTCTTTGAATCTGACATATACAAAACACACAACATAAAACTTGATAGTCAATGAATCGTCTCCTTCAATGTTGATGTTGCCAATATCATCGCAGTGCACATATTGCGTCAGGCGTACATTAATTTTAAGAAGACAAACAAATGATGTTTTAGAGTATGCAAAGATTATGAATCCTACTGGACATTTGCGGGATGGGGACTGTAGCAAGTGGCAAAAGTAAGTCGACCTGATGAGGGTTATATTGGATACATGCATGAAATAACAACGAATACTTCGGGAAGAAATTGTAGCTTATCGCCGACTGGTAAAAATTGGAATAAAAGGATACGGTGAGTATGGCGAATGGTACACAAGAATTATACAAGGAAAAAAAGAGACTCACCGATCCCTATAATCGTCATCTCGTCCCCTCCTCGGGCTTCGCTCTCGATCCCTATCTCTTCCATAACCTCGATCACGGTCCCGGTCTCTATGGTCCCGATGATCCCTATCAAATCCTCGGTCTCTCTCTCCTCTAAATCCACCACCTCTTCCACCCCTAAATCCACCGCCCCGTCCACCTCTGAACCCGCCTCTCCAACCACCGCGATCGCCGCCCCTGAATCCACCTCTAAAACCTCCCCTACCATATCCGCCACCACCCGGATATCCTTGATCGAATTCTCCACCGAATCCACCAGGACCTCTAAAACCACCAGGGCCCATGTCTGGAGGTCCGCCATTGGCCGGAACATTAGCCGGACCTCCAAGTTTCAACGAGCTAATATCTCGACCACTATATTTCTGATTCACATCTGCGCCGCCTTTACGTGTATGACCTAATCCACCACCAATTCGTCGCGGTTTCCATCCCTTTACTGTTCGCCCACGTTCAACATCAACCATTATTCGCCGACCGTCTATTTTCATCCCATCTGCGTCTTTAAATGCGGCTGAAAGGATTTGAGGAGGCGGAGCGACATGAAGAATGGCAGATCAGATATCATAAAGAATACAGGGAAAACACGAATTAGAATGGACAGTTCGATTATGTGTTATGATACTCAGCAACCATACAGAAAACGGAAAAAATAGAGCAAGGGACTAGGTGAAACAAATAAGGACAGTGAATTTACCTTTCATATCAGGCTCGTTTTCAAATTCAATGAAGGCATAACCTCGTGGTCGACCTGTCAGTTTATCGTAAATCATTCGAATCTAATCGTAAGCGACGACACATGTTATTTTTGGGACCCAGACCTAGTATTGCAAAATTCAAGAAAAGATCATATACGAACCCTTTTTATCGGCCCATACACTTCAAATTCTTTTCTCAACGTTTTTTCGGTGGTTTCATAGCTCTGAATTCGGAAGAATGTAAAGATTAGGCAAACAACGAACACGTCAGCAACTTATCGTTTTGTGCCGACAACGAAACCCATCGCTTATCGTACAAAATACTCAAAGAATAAATAACAGTAGAACATAACATACAATTCTTCCAACAAATAGCGTTTTAAATGGGTCTTCTGTTCCGTCTTGTATTTCAGTTGGCTTCCCTAAATGCCAGAATGCGAACGATTGAGTGACAGAGCAGATGTCGCGAAATAATCAAACAAGTGAAGACGAAGCATATTTTGCAATAAAAGTCAGTCCGGTATTGGGTACAAATTACCAGAATAGATAATAATGGAATACAACGCAAGCGTAATAATATTTGTCAACTTACATTCTGCAGACTGTTTTGCTATCTCGGCTTCGTTCTTTTCTTTTCGCTGTTTGGCCTATTGGATGAGTGTTCGGTTTTGATATTAGTATAATACAGTAGTTAAATTTCGGGTTAAGTTTGTGGCGGGTAGATGATAGATTCAATGAGGAGCAACATTTGATTGAAACGTATCGAGGAGAAATACAATAACAGTCAGCCAAAAGGGATTGAGGTTTCTACAATCACTTTCTGAGGGTAATATCCGTATTTTAAAATCCCCAATCATTCCTTTAATCCAGACACATTGTCACACTCGTTGTTCTTTGGGACATATCCACATTTTGCGCTGATCCCTGCAAAGTCCCTTTGATTCATAGGGCTGCCAAAAAAAGCAGACAACACATACCTTTCTACTCCTCCTCTCTTCAATAGTTTCCCAAGGCACATAATCAGGATCATAATTCTTGAGTTCATCTATCAAATCAGATACACCAGTGTAGCGGAACCCTTTTTTCTTTTCCACATCTCGATCCAGCGGTTCGACATAAGGCAAGGGCGGACGCGGGGCGAATAGTTTGAGAAGATTGGGGGGTAACTTGTCTGTCATTCTCTGATATGAATGAATATACTCTTCACAAAAAGATGGATATAGATGATTGCTTTTGCGTTTGAATGCAAAAAGTGAATAAATAAACAAACCCTGCTCGGTTCACAGGTATCTGGTGAACTGGTGAACGGAGACGTAGAGTGAATTAATCAGAGACAAAACTATTATATCTGACAATAATCAAAATTGGAAATATTTAAATATGGAATATAAAAGATAAACAATTGCATTAATTTTATGGTTAAAAAGGATCGATATGCTGAAATGCTATTCTGATCAACTATGTCTCAATGCAATCTCTATGTTGACATTGGCCAGTAATGAAAGTTGATGTATTAATCTAACATTATATCTATTATTCTACGTTCTACTCAGTCTTCTGCTTATTTTTCTGCAGCAAATCTGTGAAAGTGCTGATTTTTCTTCTCGCCAATACTTCTACTGGATCATTATACCGATCGTAAGCCTCCGCACCGAAAACAGGGCTTCCCCAATTTTTTATGTCTGATTTCCCATCTCTACTATCATACAAAAGCTCATTATAACCAGCATCTTCTCGATATATGCTGGCATCCAAGTCTTCCGGTTCTGGAGCATCGATGCACTTGGCAACCATATCATTGGTCGCATTTTCTGGCCATGCTGCCTGCAGCTGTTCTGATTTACTCAAATCAGTGGGAAGAAATGCAAATCGCACAGGCGATTTTTGATTAGGGAATGCGAGTTCTTCGATTCGTTTTATATTGTCGTCGTTATACCATAACGGGAAAGGATTTCCGCTCACGTTTGGGATAGAAGATGGGAGGAAAATTTTTGGCAGGACTGTGATTCCATGAAAACCGCGCACAAAATCGGTTTGAAACGGTGCGACGCAAAGCTTCGTCTGTATCCTTTACAAGCTAGACAATAGGATTAAGCATTAGTGAATAGAAACTTCCTTCATCTCTCACGGCTTGATGAACACTTACAGACTCGCCCATACGCAATAGCCACATATTTTGAATCGGCGGTATAAAATCCGTGACCCAGCTGTAATGTTGAAAACTGACTTGTTGATCTTGAAGAAACGGCGATTCGCTCTTCAATGCTTTCTCGGTGATTTGAACAGGTACCTAATCGCAGAATGATTAGCTTCTATGCTTTGCAACTGGGAGTACAGTACTACTATTCATGTATATCCTAAAAAAGTGTGAATAATACCATGATACCCGACCAGGATGTAACTACCGCTTTTTACTTCTCGCCGCCGAAGTAACCTATCGCTATCTCGGTCTGCTGATCTCTTGTTAAAGCTTTCGAGAGAGTCAGAGTCGTTCCGAACTGGTATTGCGGTGGAATTCGAAATTACCGCAAAAAATAACAACGTGCAAAACCAGTACTGTTTATTTGCCATTTAAAAGTCTTCATTTTTTATTTGAGGAAATTTTTATATCCATCGTAATGTTCCCTGCAGCGAAGGGCGACGCAGCGTGAGAGGGTCGTTTCATATTCACGGCAACTGGTGACGCGGAGACAAGCAAAAAGGATAATTTGGCTTCAACGCAACGCTTGTTCCAGAAACGACATCACTGGCAATACCGTTTAATCGGTTTAAGAATTCTATAACACGTGTATCCAATATCTTTAAACTTTAGTGGAGAAAGTAAAAAGATGTATGGTAAAACACATTGGGGACTGGCTATCACGACTGCGAAACCTTGAATAGAATTTATTTTTCTTTCAAAAGCTTTGTAAATACATTGTTTTCGTCCGTTATGCCCTCTTGATCGGGTCTGCTGAGATCATATGTGTCGGCGCCGAAAATGGGACTTCCCCAAGATCCAATATTTTCTGCCCCTTGCTTGCTTTTCTCCAATAATTCTTCATATCCTACTTTGATGTCATCTTTCCAAACTACTTTATGAATTAATTGATCCATAGGGAGTTTTGAGCCAGGGAGCTCTAAGCATCTAGTAACCATATTCTTGACTGCATTTTCGGGCCAAGCAGCTTGGATTTCTTTTCTGCCTGGAGTATTTAGAGGTAGAACAGCAAATCGAACAGGTTTGACTCGTCCGCGTATTGCCGACTTTTCTATGAGTTTTATATTTTCATGGTTGTGCCATAGTTGAAGTTGATGGCCTCTTCTCTCGGGAATGGATTTTGGAATATATATTTTGGGTAGTGTTTTCAACGAAGTTGCTTTCATAAACACCGGACACATGAGCGGCTTAACTGGTATTGTGCTTGTAGGGTTCCGTCGCTGATAATTGATACATGCTAATGAAAATTCAAGGACATTATAACCATTGTACAATGATAATTTTCTTATCTTAAGACTCACCATAGTATGCGTATATCTGAGCTGTTGATTCTCTATTTGAAGTGTAAAATCTGTTACCCAATTGCAACTTGGTTGATTCGAAATTCTTTTGCAAAGGTATGGTAATTTTCTCTTCTATATTTCGGTTATTTGAGCATGTCCCTGCGAACGTAATGCGTCAGTCTACGTCACGACAATCAAGGAATAGGGAAAGAGAATAAGTACCATGATACCCAATTAGTATATAACTTCCAGATGTAATATCTTTAAAGTTTCCTCGGCGTCGAATATGTCGACTACTCTGTATAGCTTTATACCCTGGTGGAGTAAATGGCGTTGAACCTTGACCCTGCACATTAATTGGGCATCCCAATAACAAGTTGTAGACCGCTAAGCAGCACAGAAAGTGAAAACCATTCAAGACAAATGTATTCATAGCCCAATGCCAGTTTAATTGACTATAGTTCAAATGAGTCCTCAAGATTGGGAAGAACAGAGAACCTACCAGTCGACATAGATCAGTGTATGGTCCGCGCGGTCCGCATTGTGCAGATTTCCGCTTGCGCTGCTTCAGAACTCGGACTCGGTGCATTCGTTTCAGCTCGTCAGTTACAGGTTTGAAAATTCCCTCATGAACCATCATTCAATCGCATGTTCATTGACTGCATGAGAACGAATATGTAAGTTTTGAGTATACAGATTTATACCGATGTGGATTATGCAGTGCCGGTTATGTTGAGGTGTCCTGATTTAAAAGCATAAATTCGATTTATTAAATCTCCACTTCAGTCACTGGAATATGACCTTTTATTTTACTTCTATATATGTTGTTTGCCCACTTACGTCGTCCGTTGCAAATATAGTGGAATCGAACAGTATAGCCCTGTATATTGTGCTTCCCAATATTTACCCGAAGTCACTGTCATATATTTTCCCCACCCCGCCATCTTCCAGCTTGAGCTTCGGCAGGACTCATCAATACAGATTAGGCTTTTGAATTCGACTTTTTCCTCAACAGCTCTGTATAAATATTTTCGCCATCCGTTATACGATAGCTTCTGGCGAAGGAAGTAAAAAGGTCAGCTCCAAAAATAGGACGTCCCCATACTTTCATATTGTTCTCGTCCCCAGATTTGCTGTCCTGTAGTATTTTTGCATAACTCACTTCCACCTCTTCATCGTTTTTCAATTCGAACATTTTCACGCATTTTGTGACCGTCATATGTTTCACTGCATGTGCGGGCCAGGCAGTTTGTAATCCGACATATGTGCCCTCTCCAAAAGTTGCCGCAAACCGGACAGGTTGAGGGTTTTGAAGACCTGCTAACATTTCGATTTCATCCATATTCTCGTACTCGCTCCATAGATGAAATGACTTGCCATGCGGATCAGGAACCCTACTTGGAATGTATATTTTCGGAAGCATTCTCAAAGTGTCTCCTTTTATGAGAACTGGGCAAACTATCGGCTCTCCTTTAACCGGGAAAACATCAGGGAAAAGATCTTTGCAAGCTATAATAATACCATAAAGCAAGTGAGACTGTTATTATTGAATAGTCGATGTTTAAAGTTACCTCGCTCACCCCAATAGTTGGCTGACCATACAGAATCTGTTGCATAGAATCGTTGTTCGCCCAGTAATTGCCAAGAATGATTTTTACGGTTCCCGACTTTAATTCTTTCCTCTAAGCTCGCCTTGTAATGGGAGCATGAGCCTTTTATCATAAACGATGATCGTCAGCCTTCATACACCATCTCAGATCTCTGATAAGAGAAATGCTCACTGACCATGGTAGCCGACGAAAACATAACCATCTATTTCTTCTCTATTCCCTCTTTTCAAAAGATGAACGGTTTCATTTAAATGTAGCGATAATGATGGGCTTGAAGCCCGGGCATTTAAGGAGCTATTATGAATTACCATTGTATATGCCGCAAACGGGAGTAACAGCGAGATGACCGAAAAAATTGGGAATTGTAGAGGGATCATCTTCCGTATTTTTTTTTAATCAAGAAGTAAGGTACAAATTGTTCTGGTCGGTTCATAGGGATTTTAGGTGACTTTTTTTGAGGCCAATATTACGTTGCGTAGCATCGCGCTAAGGAGAGCTGACCATCGCAAACACTGCGTGCGCAGGCTTTGCAGCTAAGAGTCTCAAGTCGGATAAACGGATTAGACTTGGAGCGATAATGAAGATAATGTAGTAAATGCGAAATGAAATAACATAAGGAAATTTTATGATACGGAAGAATATCTTCAATTGTAGGAGCACTTGCGAAACCGTCGCTGCTATTTCGTTCACTTACTTACGCCAACATAGAAATGATACTACATAAAAAAACAGTCGAGGAGTAGCATTTACTCGCTGTTACCTGCGTACTTCTTCTGGATCCGCTCAAATGTGGTATAGTGTGTTAATTATTGATTATTCTCCATTTGTCAGCGCAAGGAAATCTTGTTGTTCATCATGATCATCTTGGTACTTGATCATCACTAATCTTGGTGTAATCAGTCTTTGATTGAGGCGTAATCCATTTAACTTTTTCACTGATATACCAAGCTTTCGGTTTCATTTTCAGACTTTTGGATGTTGTTGCTATTCTCCCTAAATGCCATGGTCTTATTCCCCTTGCATATGTCTCCGCTTTCTCGCATTATAAAAAATTATGACTCGCCGCAGATATGAAATCCCCCCGGAAAAGGCAACACGAGAAGTGAAAGAACAATGTGACCGTGGGTCTCGGCTATTTATCTCAAACTTGGATTCTTCTAAAATAACAAGAGAAGAATTGTTTCACATTTTTCGAAAGTATGAAATCGCCATGCATCATTTTTTCTTTTGCCTCCTGCAATTATCAATGGTTACCGGCGCCAACTTTTTTCTTTTCCGCGCCAGGGACAGGCTATTCATCTAACACCATTATTAATGAAGATACGGGGAAATTGTCGAAGTCAGTATTCCTCATGTCAATTACGCCTTTATTCAATTTATCCAAGCCGAGGATTGTGAGGAGTATGCAGCTTTCTATGGCCAGTTTGTCATTCTGAGACTGCAGTTGTTAAATTCTCTTAGGGCTATTCATTACGAAGACGGAAAATCTATAGGAACCCGAAGAATTCGATTGGAGCTAGCTCAAGGACTAAATGGAAAAGAATTAACACCACGGCGACCGTCATCTCATCATTCTTCCCGGTTATCGGGTGACGAGCGCCGGGAGAGACGATGTCGTAATGGCCGTAGATCACATTTCCGATCACCGACACACAAAGCAACTACGAGGTCCACAACAATTGATAATAAGTTTAATGCTGTCTTCGCCGATGTGAAAACTCCTGGTATCATTCACAAGCAGCGGCTTCGGTACTCCCCTTACCATACATCCAATCGTGACTTTACAGTACCAGATAATCATTTATCGCCGCCTGTCTCCGCTACAGAGTCCGATAGCAATACCGAAACCATTAGCCATGTTTCTACCACTTCCAATTCAGAATGCCAACCGTCATCGGTGAATGATATTACTCGTACGGAAACTCTGCCGTCAGCGCCTCAGCGTTCAATCGAGCATGCGCGACCAAAATGCCTCGTAGTCATTATAGGATCTGTTGAACCGTATGCTGATGTCTTTTTGATTCTACCCCGAGTTCCTCTGATTTGATCCTTATTTTACATTTCATGATTCAAATTTCCGACCTTCCCAGAATATTAGTGGAAGTCTTAGTTCTTACCCTTCAATCCATGGTCCGCCGCGCTGTAGTTACAACAGTTACCATTGATATCAAGCCAGATGAATCCATCGATGTCGCAAAATTACAATCTATATGTAGTGGCTCTATTCGAGCGTCAATTTTTGTGCAGCCAAAGTTTGGAGAAATGGCAACGCTGGATGTAAGGATCTTCGAAAAGATCAATGGAGATGTCACAGAGGAGGGTCAGTTCATTTCTGCGAGGTCTATTTTTTGGGGGCTTTCGTTTAATGTGCATTTTTCGTTAGATATTTCACACCAAGACTACATGAATCTGAGCATTGTCGACACTGTTCAACTTCTGCAGACCGTTATTGAAGATGGATCTCAAAGTGTAGGCCTGACATACTATCCCAACTCCGCCCGTACCTGTAGTGTGCCTCAATTATCTCACCCCAAGCTCCATGAGGGTTCAAACACATTCCTTCCCAACAGACCTCCTGGGCACGTATCGTCACTACACCAGACTCTTGTACCTAAAGCAGAAATGAATACAAGTTCCATGTCAGTGATGCCCCCAAGTGCCAATATCGACGCATCCGTCACTTCCCGGCTCAATCAACTAACAGATCCACAAAGTACATCGTATCGACATGTTTGCTCTGAGCACGGCGTAAATAGCTCAAGGCTGTCAAAAGTGGGAACTGCAGAGTGCGCATATCTATGCCCGAGCAAAGAGTATCTAATGGGTCCTTTGGAGAAGACAGGGAAGGGAATCAAGATATAGTTAGTATTAGCTAATACTCAAATCAATTTCTGTACAGCCAGGCTTTGACGCCATATACCCAGTGATGTATCGAAATCCCAGTCCTTGCGAATTGTTTAAACTATGTGCAAACGATATGAAAACTAAGGAGTTTTATGGTGGATGTATTTGGTAAAATCACTAAAATATAAAAAATGTATTGTATTTTAAACTCTATTCGCCCAGTGCAACGTCCCGTCTAAAGAAGGATAAAAGAGAAAAGGATAAAAGAATTAAAAGAAGACCTCACTTTTTGGGGTATTGATATGAAAAGTAGTTTCAAAATTCCACAATAGTATCGTCGGCTTCCTTGTCCGCACTTCTCACGTCAACGAATTCAAAGCCAAAACTCTGATATTATCATTTAGATATACCGTTGGCTAACCACTTTTTGAACTCTTTCGTCGGAATCCAAAACGTAGGGTCTCTTAGGATCAAACCCATCGCAAATTTCCAATGATAACGTTAACAAAGTCAGAGACAAACTTCCTAAAATTATCATTAGATATCTGCGAAGACTTTGATCCGAAGAAGCGCTAAGTTTTGGATCCTTTGGTATTTTGAAATTGGAACAAGAATGGACAAGTGTGGACAAGAAAAGCGAACGTCCGTCCGCGCAGAATTAATTCGACAATTCCTCAACTCCGAACTCTATCTCAATATTCTAATACTCTAACCAACAATTCCATTTATGTACATAACCACATTATGAATTAACCATGACCTCCTAACCCTCTCGTACTCAAATCCCCATTCCACAAACCCGGCAGAACCTTAATCGTTCCATTCATTCACCGTCAACCACGTAACTTAAAATGTTCATACATACAACGTCCAATTCGTTGTCGCCGCCGTTATTGTCACCGTCCGAGAAACCTAGCCGAAAGCGATGGCTGATGTTGTTGATGAGTTGTACGGCGTTGTTTGGGGTGCGTTTTTGTTTGTCGGTTTCATTGAACTTGTGTTGATTCTGTCGAGGGCGGACAGAGTATCAATTGCAGGACGGAGGACGTTTAGAAAGAGAAGGCTGTTAGAGTTGATATGAAAGTGTAAGAAGTTTATTAACCTTACAGTTTGACTTTGTTTTTGCTTTGTTTTATGGTTTCGATTGGACAATGATAAATATATTCCATACATCGCACCTCATCAGAACTACTTCGCTTACGATCAAGTCGCTTCCCTTAACCTACCTCTCGAAAGCTACCTCTCACTTCCATCCTCAGACTACCAGTATCTGATTTCCTCATTCTACGTCATATACTCGTTACCAAACATATTCTTGCCGTTTTTCGGTGGCCAATTAATCGATCGATACGGTGTTCGAAAATTGATATTTTTCTTTGCTGGGTTCATTGTTTTGGGACAGTTTGTGTTTGCTGTTGGATTACATCATAGGAATAGTGGGGTTGCGGTGTTGGGGAGGTTACTGTTTGGACTCGGAGGAGAGAATTTGAGTGTTGCGGTTCGTTGTTTCTGAATCTTGGACGTGTTCTTCACTGAAAGACTTAACCTCTTTTTACTTTCTTATTGTACTCTTGTAATTCTTACGCCGGTTTCATGCATGAATTGCGCAGCAAGCCAGGATTACCACCAAATGGTTCATTGGAAACGAACTGGCTTTGGCAGTTGGAGTGAACTTGTCTGTGGCAAGATTAGGTTCAGTATTTAACGATATCATAAGGTACCATCATCCTCCCTACCTTTTTTTATCCAGACTTTTACACCTTTTTGTGTCATCGATTGTAAATCTCCCGCGACTAACCCATTGATTATATTCAATACGGACGGTTCTCGATTTTTAGCCCACACCTAGCTATCCATTATTCTCTCCCTACGTCCCTCTACTTTGGTGTCCTCACTTGCTTATTTTCTTTCAGCTCTACGTGCGTGTTGATCTACATTGACAAAAAATACGAATTCGAGTGTGCAGAGATTCGAAAACGTGAAGTTGTCGCGTTGAAAGAGAGTTCGTATTCGTTGAATATGAATGATACGACGGAAAAAGACCGTAACGGTGAAAGAATAGGAACAGGAACAGGTGCAGGGCCGAGGCGGAGCACAAGAAAGGTTGAAGGAGGGTGGAATAATATCGTACAGTCGATAAAAGTAACTATAGCGGGAGTGAAAAATTTTCAGAGGAGTTATTGGATTGTTTGTGCGATTTTGGTGGTTTTGTATGGAACAGGTATTATCTACCTATTTTGTTTCGCGATTTTCTCATATGATGACGCATTGACTGTTATTTTATCCATGCAGTTGTTCCTTTCAACACGATTCATTCTGCATTCTTGGAGCTAAAATGGTACCAGAATGATCCGAAAACTGCAGCGCAGATTATGGGCGTTCCAGGTACATGTTTCTCTTCCTGAAGTAAATATGTTTTCTAATATGCTTATTAATCATCGCTGTTCTGCACAAATTTTGTGTCTTTTCTTCCCTTCAATTCATGGACGAAAAGATACCATATCAGCACTTCTCGTTCCCTTCATCGGGACGCTCACAGATCGATACGGTCACAGAGTTCACACTATATTTTTGACATCATTATTTTGCTCGATTGTTCATTTCACCTTTGCGTTTGCCACCAAGGAAACAATGTCTAGTCCTGTCTTTATGCTGGTGATATTGGGAATCGCCTACTCCATGTTGTTTACATTTTTGCCATGTGTTCCCTGTTTAGTGGAAGAAAAGTGGTTAGGGGTCGCTTAGTAAGTTTTGGTTCCTTTTTGAAGTTGATTGGTTTTAAGGTAGTATTGAGACTTATATTCTCATTTCAATTCACAGCGGAATCACGACATCGCTGTCCAATCTTTCGTGGACGATATTTCCGATTATAGTGGCGACCCTGATCAACAGTGATCCTACTTACTTTTCCACCGAAATTTTCTTTTTCAGTTCCACGTTTGTAGGGGTTGTGTTGAGTTTGTATTTGGGTTGGTTAGACGAAAAAAATGGTGGGGTATTGAGGATGCCGGAAGGCAAGTGGAATCGGGCGAAAAGCGGCATGGTGAGTGTAGGCGGGTATGGAGAATTGATGGAGGACGAGTGGGACGATGGCGATGAAACTGGGATCATGATTTGGGGAGAAGGTGCCGATGACGGTTTAGGAAGTGGCGATGAGAATGGAAGAGGAGTTGGTCTGATTGATGATGGGAATAAGAATTCTGAAGTAGAGAATGGAGCGGACACGGAAAGACTGGAGAGTGACAAGGACTGGTTGTTGCGAGGCGCGAAGACGGAATCGTTCCATCGGAAGCGAAAGGGCAAAAGGAAAGGTATGGCCGCCACTGCCAGCGATGACGACGTGAGTGTGGTTGTCGGAGATGACGAAGGAGTGCTGAGTGAGGGTCCAGAGGTGAACACAATCAATATGGATATGGATATGGATATGGGTATGGATGGGGTGGAAGTGGAGATGGAGAGGAACGGCAGCGAGAGAGGGGAACGGGAAGAGCAGAATATTTATTAATAATTAGTCATCACGTGTGCCAGCATTACGTAATTATCAATCGTATTTATTACAGTCCGTGATAGAAGTGAACGCAGCGAACGAGTCACCGCTAGGCCAAGAAGGCGTCTGATTCCTCCTTTTTATTTTCTCTCTTAGAGTTATTATCGGATATTAAACGATATTAAGATATCAGTTTGATCTTTTAAAAGACAATCACTTTCAGCTCATTGCGATGAATAGATTCTTTGGAACATCGAAACCGGTAGTCAGACCCACACTCAACGATGCCATCTCATCGGTTTGTACTCTCAGCTTTCTTCACGCTGAATACAGCCATTCGCTAATACAACAAATAAATATGCATTCAATATGCATTCAATTATCTAAATTTATAGACCGACAGCAGAGCCGGTTCTGTCGAAGTCAAAATCAGGCAGCTAGATGCCGAATTAGTCAAGTATCGAGAGCAAATGAGTAAAATGAGAGAGGGACCGGCAAAGGTTCATTTTTTCTGTTCCTCCTTGGTTAGATTGCCCTCTGAGAGTTTATGATGATTGGGAACGAGTGAGATGGCATTAAATGCCATTTGCGAATTGAATGCTGTACTATCATTCATGGATGATGCGGTTTCAACTTTCAGAATGGTGGATGTAGCGAGAACTAAGGAGAGGATGCATCAGTTGTGAATGTCAAGATGACGTGGAATCAGATTCTGATTTTAACGGTTTTATATTATTCTCCCTTCATCTCTATGGCTCTGCGATATCTGTATCGAATTCATCCAATACCGAAATCAACTCGAACGAATTATCCGCATTCACCCTAACTACAATCTTCACTCGAACACGGTAATATCGCATGCAACAAATTCTCTTTGCTTCGGCAACAACAACGAATATCTTAATCTGATTTATACTTGAAAATTGAATATCGTGCATCACAGAATGCAGTTAAACAGCGTGCAATGAGGATACTGAAGCAAAAGAAATTGTAATGAACTAGGCTTTCGCCTCGTTGATCCCTTATTCTCTTATCTCAGCACTCTCTTTTAACCACGTATTTCTTCTTCAATTTCCGCTATACCGGTTGTCGTCTCCTGCGGAATTCTCGTCTTCATTTCTTATCCCGGCAACAGATACGAGTCCCAACGGGATCAACTGATGCAACAATCATTCAACATGGAGCAAACTAATTTTGCCACAGAGAATCTGAAAAATACAGTCACGACAGTAGATGCTATGAAAATGGCTAATAAGGAAATGAAGAAACAGTACAAGAAGGTCGATCTGAACAAGATTGAGGTCGGTATTGAAACTAACCTTTTTGCCCAATAAGACGTTCTCCATCCATTTAGCTGACCACTTTGAATTATCTCCATCTGTTATCGCTGTTATCTTCCTGGCTGACGTTATCTATTAATACGATCATGAAAACTGAATTCAGAAACTCCAAGACGAAATGGAAGATCTTATGGAACAAGCGAATGAAGTTCAAGAAATGTTGGGTCGAACATACGGTTTACCCGAAGATATCGATGAAGCAGATTTAGAAGCCGGTTTGCTTTTTCAATTACTGTCTTTTGTTCAATTGTGTTGGTACTAACTCTCCACCACTCGCTTTTTGTCGGCACACTCACTTTTAATTTCAATCAATTGGGAATGATCAATAGAATTGGATGCTCTAGGAGACGAATTGTTGATGGAAGAGGAAGAAGTGCCATCATATTTACAAGAACCGGAAGTACCACTTGGCGAGACATTAGTCGGAGCGATGCCAGACGTTGGTGGTTTATCGTTGGAAGAGGTAACGTCATTCCTTGTGAATACTCGCCATTCGAAAAAGAAGGGACTCTAACATTTCGATTTTTTTCAAACTTATTTCTACTCTAGGAGGGACAAGGTAATATTCCCCCTATTCCAAACAACCCGTTCCATCATAAACTAACTGTTTTCGATCCATAATTAATCTCATCGCACCACAAAACTTTCACCTGCCACTCGCCCCGTTCCCGTTGATTTCAATCATACCTTCCGATTCCTCTTTCTACATGTCAACAGGTGTGCCAAATACAGAACAACCATTAAAAGCTTGAAAAACAAAATATCGATCAAAACGAATTATATAATATGTCACATACATGAATACAATTTAAAATTAAATCATCAAGTTCATCGAATTTTATATTTATCAGGAACACCACATGAAGTTTGGTTCCATCTACGTTCCCTTCCCACCATACGCATTAAGCAACATACGTACAATCAAATTGTCGATTGTGTCGTCCTGGGTTTTATTCCAAGAGTTTATCATGTTTAAGGAGTAATTGAAAATTTTGGTTAAGGGCAAAGGGATGAGATTTGGGGGAAAAGCAATTGTGTGTCTTCCTTCCCAATCCATGAGATGATTTCATTTGATTTCCCATCTCTAAGCTGTGTACCAGAAAAGTGGAACTTGGAAAGATGTTTTACATGAAAGATAAAAGCAAATTAAATATCCCTCGTTTTATTTCTTCTATCGGGTAGATCCATTTAAGTATTTGGTTGGTTTTTCTGTTTGCAGGGTCATCAAAGAAGACCAAAATCACAAGTCACATTTTCCCCAGTACCGTCCACACAACACGGTATCTCTCACGCTCTCTTGTCCAGTCACAAATACCAACCATCTATCCAATCCCAACCCGAACCCTCCGTGTGGGATACTCCCGTATTTACGTAAATCCAGGTACCATTTATACTCATTTTCATTCATGCCCATAGATTTCAGTTTTTGTCGGAGAAGGGAATACGAGTGTTGACGTAACGAACCGCCTACGAGTTCACCGATGGAGGGGAGAAGAAAGTCGTAGGATTCGACTGTCGAGGACGACGTCGGTGAAGGGGATGAAGAAGATGGGAGCATGTAGAATGGTTTTACGGATTCGGGGTAACGAGTTATAAATACTGGTTTTTTGAACACGGTGTCTACCAGATACTTTTCGTGTTCGCTTTGTAAACTTATTCCCCACTTTACGGGAAACTTCCAATTCATTTTTGCGGAAGATCCGACGGATCCACCTGTTTCCGCCTTCAATAATATATTGATAGCATCTGTATACGAGATTCGATCGAATGGAGTGTCAATCAGTGTGGAAATTCTTTTTAGGAGATGCTTGTCTGGAAACTGCGAGTCAAAATACGATAAGTCGGAGGCACAAGTGTTTGTAAGGTGACTTGTCGCATGTTTAATCGAGGCTTCTGTAACATCGAGAAGTGAGTCTAATGAATTCAAAAATGAGATTTCGGCTTCTAACATGTAAAATTCGGACAAATGTTTGGTCGATAATGTGGTCTCGGCCCGGAACGATGGGGATAGAGTGTATACCCGGGGATGAGAATGTGCGACGATTTCGGCATGGAGTTGACCGGAAACAGTCAAGTATGCCGGATGAGAGAAGAATTCTTTTAGGGATGGTTTAAGTGTGGGTATGGGTTCGTCTGAACCTGGGTTTATACTGTTATTGTCGGATGATGCGGGATTCGCTGCATTGGAGGAATCTGAATCGGCGAAATACGATTTGGGAATAACCTTAAACACTTCTCCTGCTCCTTCACAGTCACTCGATGTTAGAATAGGTGTGTGAACATGTATAAATTCGTTTTTCTAGACATCAGATCATCCATGTTAAATTGAGGTTTACAAATTCGTTGGAATATAAACTATACGAAACCTGAAAAAAATCATGAAATCCCACAACACCTTGATTCCTAACTCGCAGGACTGCGTTCGTCATTTTTGATCGAACCCTCAAATGTGAATTATCCCTCAAGAACTCTACTGAATGCTTTTTCTTTTGTAACGGGTACTCCTATGTTGCAGAAAATGGTCTCTAAGTTAAACTCCAATTCCTACACTACCGGAAAAAATAACAATCGGTAATGGAAGAATTCGGTGGGGCTATAGTATTGAAATAGCATGCTCAAAGATTCGATATCAGAAAAAGATCCGCACCTTTGGGTCGCATTCTCCAATAACTTCGAACTTTTCCACCAGCAACTCTTTGGCTTGGTTGTTACCAACGGAATCTATCAGTTTCCCTGTAACAGAGACAGCTGTACCGGTGTACAATCTATTTGATTTCAAAATTCCAAAATAAACAATAGAAAGAGTCCAGTAGGAGTTAACGTTCATGTTCAAAGTCCGGAAGGCCTAAACGTAAAGCGATATCGGAATGGAACCCCAGGATAAGGTCCCGACACTGACTTTTTAACATCATCCCTGTTTACCACAGTATGCGAATTTTCATCACTAATATGGTTAAACACACACTGCATTCCTTCCAACCTCGTCCCATCGCTTACTTCTGCAAAACTGATCCTTTTTTGAGACCGTACCGTTCGGATCCATCCGTGTATAGTAACCGATTCGGAAGCTTGTGGCGGAGAAGATAGGATTGAAGAAATGGTGTTTGGAAGCGGTAATTTAATTGATGCAATGGGAGAAGAGGAGAAGTAACGATGGATTGCGATGGCGGGATGTGTTCGGCGGGTAATGAAGATGTTGTTGAATGATTTTCTAGTTTGGTTGAGCACAGTTAGAAGTAAGCTTGGCGGGGGCATGGTAATAATTTATAATAATATCATCAACTATGTATTAAAAAACGAATCATGGAATAAAAATTGTCGTGCGGTTAACGAATGAAAATCTTTTTTGGCAATTCATGACAACGAACATCAATTTGAAAATTTTTGCTTCAGAATTTTAGGTGCATCTTCCACGCACTTTGATTGACTTAAACAGTTAAATCATTCGCCATCAAATATCGATATTAGTATCATTCTTTCGTTAGCTATTAGTTCGATTTATCTTTTGTCGAGTATATTGCTTTGGCCAATGATAAAATCCTTGCAGGGTACTACCGAATTTCGTAGAGATAAATTTTGTCACATTTAAATCAAACAATCCATTCTAATAATTTTGTGAGATCCAAATTTTTTAACTCCAGCATCTCTGAAAGCGGTAATATTATAACATTAGCGGAACTCTTCCGTAAATTTATTTATAATTTTGAATGAGGGCCAGTCTGATGGAGTTCAACTGTGCCAGAATACTTTTTGCTTTTGTTCGTTCGATCGAATCAGGCTGCCCTAAGGTCGCTCATTTCAAAGTATCGGTCTATCTCATTCTCTTCTGAGGTTAGAGAGAACAAGTAAGGAATTATTCTTGTTTATGCGGACAGAATCGACGCGGGGGTCGACCTGATTCAACATCCCGAAGTCATAGATTTAGACGTTGCATAGAAGCTCCCGTTGATACATGGAGAGAAAGAAGCTTTTCATCGAGAAGAAAAGAGGAAGCTGTCGCTTGCACTTATGAGGATATTATATTTAGATTAAGTTCACGAGCTATCGTAGTGTTGTAAAAGTTGACTGATGGATTTAAAATAGCTCAGTTCATTCTACTTATTCGAAGATCTCGTTCCAGATTCAGTTCTGCAAACTTCTGCCGTATTCTTCGGACATGAATTCCATTATTCTAAAGCGTTTGATAATTCCAAACATTGCACGTGAATTCGCCAGCGTGGATTTTGCGCATTCTGTCGTTGAAATGGACGCGATTGCAAAGGACGCACTGCTTTCACCGCCATATCACAAGAGGGGAATTTCTACTACTGGCAACAATCCATCTCTGCCATGTTATTGCGGCATAAAATGGTAAATCATTCGATTGTAATATTGCTGCAAATGTTGGCACACTGTGTTATTGTTCTTAGCGTACCAAGTCCCGATATTTGCTGCACACTATTGACCCATATTGCCTCGACTCGGCGTTTCTTTCGGATGTAGTTGGACCGGACAGAAGTCATGAATACACCGCACTTTCAAAGCCCTTGTTAGTTTAGTTTTAGTCTCTTTCCAGCGACCGATTTAAGTGATTCCGATCTCTGCAAATCGAATATTTTGATTGCTACTCCGATCTGTGGAATTGCAAGAATAAGATAAATTCAACCACCCTCCCTCCCCCACACTTTCGAATTATATAGTACCGTTTAAAGCAGATTACTTAACACCATGGCAAAATTTTCGTCAACAGTCCTCTCCCTCTGTGTTCTTTTATTGATCGCTATAACTGCGACATCATCGGCCCCGTCATCGGCCTCAGTGAAGTCAAACTCAACCCTCGCTAGCCCAACGCCTTTCGAGCAGTTAGACCCAAAATGTCTAATACCAAGTGAATCAAATTGTGATTTCTATTACAACTGCTTGGAAAAGAGAATTCCTTGTGGACCTGAAGGATATAATTTAGGCTTCGGAGGAAAATTTTGCGATGCTTACTTGAAAAAACAATTGTCAAAGAAATGGAGCAACGGAAGTCTGATGTGGTTAGTGTGCATTATTAGGCTTTACTTCCGCTGCTGATTCTGATTGACTTACTGTAAACGCTTATCCGAAAAAATATCCACAGGATGAATTATGTCCGCAAATGCTTGCAAAAAGAATTGATTCCAGTAATTCAATCTCCCAACTCTACTACTTGCCCTAAAGTAAAAGATTATGCGTTCAGAACTCATATCGGTACGTTTAGTCCATTCCTTTAAATAGAGTGCAAAATGTATCTGAAGTCTAATGAATATCTACTCCATTTTTTAGACTGTTGGACTAAAGTACCTAAACCGATTCCTTCATTTTGCGAATTGCCAATCAACGAAGTTCTTGACATCGTCACCACTGTGGACTTGAGGACCATGTTCACTAGGCACGCCTTAACAACTGGGTTGGGAGTTTTAGGTGCATGTTGGAATGGATTGTTAAAAGATATTATACTCGGCAAAGGTGTTTAATTTTCCTTTCATAATGAGTGGTACGAAATAGATGAATAGAAATCTGGCAGAGTTAGTGCTTGTCACGTTGTATAATATCGGAATAAAACTAAACCCTTGAAATTCAATGGTAGACAGATTATGGACAGTGTAGGAGTGCTTTGCGGTGCTGATGTAACATGAGCCTGTTGCAGCATTTTAATTGTGAATCCAATGTTGTTATCAATGTCGATTCAAAGCGACTATTGATCACTTGGTCACAAAATTCCGCTGCCGTGGCACAACTTTAAACCAAAACCGAGCTCAATCACGCTCATCATCATTTGAGTAATGTTAGGAAACCAATAACTGAGAGTGATTTTTCGCCACCATCGTCATCGTCTTGCTTTGTGGAGATTTGATTATTATTACTAAGGTAGGAAAACCGATTTCTTATCATCTCCATTGACGAAAGGAAAAAAATCGAGGTCCGCTCGTGCCTACCACCCACAAGAACCATCATCTCCCAACGAGGCCATTCCTTGGCATATATCCGCACAGACTCCAGTAACTTCATACTAATTTTGGTACCTCAATTACTATATAGCTCTATTAATTTCCTGCCTTCCGGTTATTTATTACTCGCTGTACGTACAGTTTTTGACAAAGTCAAGCCGTAGAACACGACACTTGGTTTCTCGAAAAGTACGAAGTTGTAAAAACAGATGGAAAGTCCACCGCACTCAACGGGTATTCCCAATTCGAACTCGACAAATTTTGTGCGCACAAAGTCTAGCAAAGGTTTGTTTTTTATCGCTATGAACTATATTAATTGTAAAGTTGCAATGTAGTGAACTGAAAACTGGCTGCGCATATGAATGAGAGGATTTCCACTGTTGTAGAAGAAAAATATTTGAAAATTACGAAGTTGAATTTTGAAACTTTATCTAATATGTTCCATTAATTTTATACTGCCCTTGTCAATCATTGTTTTAAAAAAAATTATCGATATTCCGACACTTGTATTGCTGCTTTCAAGAACTTCGAATTGTGTCGACCCGTCTTGCCAAAAATCTGCTCCAAAACAACTATAGAATTTCAGCAGAAGCAGTACAATCTGTGAATTTGTATTTAAACGAATTAGTAACCAAATGGACAAAACAGTCTTCCATATGCGGTTCTTCCAGCGGTAACAAGTCCGACCATCGCAGTTCTATTGTCCCCTCTCCAGAAAGTTTGAAGCTATCAACGATAGAACATAATTTGGCAAATTATGTCAATGAACCGTTGTTGAGTAATTTGAAGGAAGTAGCGTCGAATATTGTTAACCACACAACGGCACCGACATTTGGAAGTAGAAAGGAAAGTTTGGTCGCATCCGAGAAAGATGGTCAACAGCAAGATGGGTTGAAAGCGCACTCTTCTGATGGCTCAAATTCTCTTCCGAGCCCTCAATCTGAAACTTTCTCACCATCTAGCTTTGGTGGAAATTCAGTACTCGCCTCCGCCGCTACCGCATCCAGTCAATTCGACTTGGTAGGCTCTAATCCGTCACCAGTCTCAATGTCTGACTCTTCTTCTAAACCTGGTTCCCCCGGTCAACCATCCATCATGACTACCCAGCAGGTTGAGTTAAAGTCAGGTTTAGCAATCGAGCCCATCACAGAGTGCATGAAAGCCGTGTTCGCTTTTGCGATGTCTCAAGTCGGAACGAGTAGCGTTTTGAATCCTATTTATATCGACCATAATGTCGTCAAATACGTGCATGCAGTGATGGATGGATTAGTTTGGTATTTCTTTGAGAATTTGATTAATCATATCGTTACCAATGATAAAAATGCGGTCAGAGTAGAAGAAATTATCAGGGTCTTATCCGAGGATCCTTGTTTATCGTCCGGCTTTGCCGATTTCGGCATCAAGGAATCGATGGAGGTATGTTGTCATTTTCGCAATCTGGGGAATTTCAAGAATTTTAGTTCCTTCCATGATGCTAACGGTCGAAAAAAAATAATTTTAGAAAAAGCAAAAGCAAAATGTTGTCAAGCAACATCAATCTCCGGTTACTTCAGTTTTGGATCTTATACCGCCACCTCCAATCATTCCAGTTGCCGAATCACCGTCCGTATCTACTTCGGCGTTACCAGACCCAACAACCCGACTCGGATCTGGATCAGAACCATCCCTCAACGGTTCATCCAATTCCAACAAATTTTCCTCATTTCCCCGAGCAGATTCCGTTAGAAGCAACATGTCTAACAACGCACATCCGTTCGATAATTCTACTAGTTCGTTTGGACGCAGTGATGTGAATTTATCCAGAACTGGATCTACTACAAGTAAAGCTGGCTCAACCGTTAACGGTTCCATTGATGATTTCGATAAAATGGTGATGTCCAACAACGAAACCAAAAAGATATCATTGACACCAGAAAGATTGAAAGCCATTGAAGTTCGTCCATTCTCGACTCGGTTGTCCCCGAAATCTCCTATATCGACATACAAATCTATGAGCTCCGATGCATTAGATGACGATGACGAAGAGTTGTATTCTGATATCACCGGTCGTAAAAAGAAAGAAGACAAAGAATCTGTCTGGGATTTCCTAAAAAACACTGATCCTGAATCCGTTCTCGGAACCTCCAACAGTAGCAAATCAGGTGCAGATATCAGTAGATCTTCCACCGGTAAAAGTAAAAAATCAGCATCCGAATTCTTTTTCGGTAGTGGAAAGAGTAAAAAAACTACCAACAGAAAATCCAACTCGGATGGACAATTGTTGAATGAAAGTAATACCTCCGCTGGTCGTTCCCAAACCGCCAGTTTTGATGACTCGGCTTCTAGTAAATCCAGAACACCTAGTATCGTTCCTCGAGAAGCTGAAATAAATCGAAAAGTTTCAGTTTCGAATCACTCTTCAACGGGTAGCTTGGACAAAAGTATGAATGGTAAAAGCGGGAATGGTAAAAACGGGAATGTTAAATTAGGAAAAGCTGTAGATGAATTAGACGCTATCCTCGCCGACGACGATCAACCAAAGAAAACAGTCAGCGAAGCTCAAGCGTTGGCAGATTTCTTTAAAAATACTGCGCCTCCAGAGAGTGGCCCGGCATCTAATCCTGTTAAACCATCACTTTCGATGCGCGTAAAGAAGAAAACTTTATTGGATAAATTCAAAACCGGAAGTTCATCTAGTATGAAAACTTCAAGTGGAAAGAATTCAGGTTCCAACGATTCGAGTAAAACGAATTCACCCGCAGCCAAGAAAAAATACGTCGCTCTTCAAGTTCCCTATGATTTCGGTGACTCTACCTCTTCGAAAGCATCGACTCTTGTCGCCACCGATCATGCGTCAAGTATGAATAAAAGTCCCTCTCTTAAATTCAGAGAAGATCGGGTCAAAATGTTGTCAGCCGAAGAAAACAATATGCAAAAGCGAAGTTCATCGGTTGGCAATATTGCCACGTCTACTTTTACTCTTGGATCCATGTCTGACTTACCCGGACCAAACACCGTTCAACAAAACGAAAGTTCTCCCCAAATTACCTCTCACGCAGCCAGATTATCTACTCTGGCACGAAAACAATTACGTTCTTCTTTCTCTATGGAGGCATTATCAAACAAATCGCAAGAAATGCCAGTATCGTTGTCCATGGATTCTGTTTCCCCCACAAAATCAAATCCCGGTTATCAATCACAGCAGTCCACTCCACCTCATATCAAACTAATCGCACCCTCTCCGTCTAACCCCTCGCCGCTGAGCATGGCCTCGAAATCCCCGCAGGATATGTATAATACCTTACTCGGTGCAGTTTCTTCGAACCCGACGTTGAGTAACCGATTTGTGGACGACGAAGCAGAAGATAAAGAATCCGAAAGAGAAAATAATCAAGAGCGTAAATTGTCCGCCGAAGAAACAATCTCTGAATTAAAAGACTACATTGGTAGCGACACCTCTGTGAATCCCTCCGGCTCCATAACAACTCTAGATCGCGGTTCTAGTACGACTTCCAACCCGGCCGAATCGGCCTTACAATCCCACGAGTCACTCCCACCACAAGCATTCCAAAATCTATATCAACAACCGAGTAACGAATTCGGTAAAGGATCCAGCGACGCTGTTTACTCTACCGAAGTGTTAGATCTATACAATCAATTCTCGAATCGAAATTCAATGGCTTCCAGACCTGTTTCACAACGAATGGAATCCGATTTAAAAAATAGTCCACCCAATCCAACCAATCCCATGAGCATCGCTAGTACCCATTCTGATTCCACGACTTCCCAAAACTCAATTGCACAACCTTTATCGTCATCTTCTATACAGCATTTAGAATCTCAAATTGCCTTGTTACAGTCTCAATTGTCGTCTGCGGAACAGTTAATACATAATCTACGATCCGAGTTAAACAATGCAAAGGAAACAATGGAAGTGAGTAAAATCAAGTTTGACGTGTTGGCATTGAAAGCGTACAAGAAGATCAAAGACTTGATGAGCGAGAAGAAACTGTATGAATTGGAGTTGAATAAACGGGTGGAAATGTTGGCCAGGAAAGAACAAGAAGTTCGGGCTACAAATGAAGCTTTGACGAAGGAAAAAGAAAAATGTAGTAAATTGGCGGTGGAGAATGAAGAGTTAAATAAGGAAGTGACGGAATTAAGAGAAAGATTGAAAGCTGTGGTGATGGTGTTGGGTGGGGCAGTACCAGGGTTAATTGGGAACGGATCAAACGGGAACGGGTCGGTAGGAAATGATGGACAGAAAGTGTAAGGTTTATTGATGCGTTGTTTAAGTTTTCCTTCTTATTTTTGAATCGTTTAAAGCTTACCGTTTGATTCATTCTGACGGAATGGCGTGTTTTTGTTTGTTGCCTTGTCTTCGATTTTTGTTTTTTTGTCCTTTCTTAGAAAGGGTGAGTGTCAGTATATAATTAAATCTCCGCATAAGTATATCCATCGAACTATTTATTCATCTCATTTGTTTGTTTGTAGTTAAAAAGAATAATCGATGTGTTGTGAAATTTGTACTTTTAGATATAGCTGTATTACCACTCAATATATCTTATTTGAAATTCCCTCTATTTAAAATTGTCGTGACCGGTACTTGATATGTACACGATACTTATTAGACATCATCACACCACACACTACCATCACATACGAATTTCTATGGTTTTTTGTTGTTTCCAGTACAAACAGCAAGGTTCAAAAGAACTCTATGAATCTTCAAAATCCGCATCCACGTTTACAGCCACATACTCATTCTCGTTTATCCTACCCAACTTGAACAGCCAAGATAAATACAAAAAGCCGATAAACGCGACAATTTCTTCGGATAGAAAGGCTATCCAAGTGTAGAGTGGGTAAGTGAATAGTATAATGAGCTTTGACTGTGAACGGAGAGTTTCAAAAAAGTCGGTTCGGGATAGCCGAAAGCAGAGAAGATACGGTCAAAAGCAAAAACAAGTTATTTAGTGAACCGTTACATCTGTTTTCAAATATTGGGGATGACGGAATCAAAATTTACCAGTAGCAATCCCCCACCAGTAACTGCAACCGCGTACCAACAATTCTCCAATTTCTTTAATTTAAATCTAAAAGTTCTTTTCAACCCTATTGTTAAATACCTGCCACTAGCGATATATGAGTCGACGCCGTTTAAATAGTCTGAATGAAACGATGACTCTGATTGCGTAAAAGAGATGGAATCGGAGGGTGTTAAAGTATGTGAAGATGAAACAGAAGATGAAATGGGTTCCAGTGATTGAATGTATTCTTTGATTCCGATTTGTATTAATTCAAGATTGTAAAGTGAGTAAACGACGAAAACGATGTAGAATAAGAGTATTGCGGTCTAAGGATAAAACACAGGAGAAAATAAAGGTTATTTCGTTTTTTGATGTTTGAAACACATTTTGATATTAAGTAGATGATATACCAAAGCGCTACCCCATAATAGGGCATAGAATACTTCGCTGATCACGACAAACATGATACAACCGAGGATACTTCTAATTTCAACATTCTCCAGTTTGGTTCTTACGATTCCGTAACCTTTCGAAATTAAGACGAGGGATGCAGTAATTGAAACTGTCGTTGCGGCCAGGAAGAACGATTTTATGATTTCTGATACCGGACGAAGTACACCTAAGACGACGAACGGGCGTGAAAGAGAGACGAGTTTAGTGAAATAGATGCCAACGTATCAAAGAGTTGGAAAAGTAATTTACCGTGTGAGGATAAATCTCGCCAGTAGAGGATATTGAAGATACACCAAGCTAGTCGGGATATCGGAATAGCAGTGAGAATCCAGTGCATCGTAAATCGGTACTAAGTGAACGATCGCCTCAGAATCAGTACGTGCAAGATAAATCCAGAATTTCAAATGAAAGGAGACAAACCTGACGATACTTTATCCAATTTGCTAACCACCAGGTGATGACTACTGACCACATGATTGAGAAAACGGGGTATACTTCAAGCAAAGGAATGACACCCATCGGCAGGTGAGTCAAAGCTGTCCCATTGAGTGGGGAATCGTCGTAATTGAAAAGTACTGATGGTATATAATGATTGAGTAGGGTTGAATTATACTATTTAACGTAAATCAAGGTTAGTCCGGGTTCCAAACATTGCGATAAATGGTTCTCCTCCTCGTTCTGGGCGAGAAGACTGTGAACGTACCCTGCCGGCAATTCTGAATTGCCCCTCGCCAATTGATATGAGCTTATCCTCTTCCGTGCCGTTGAGACCGCTATGGTCCAAATTCACACAATGCAGCATCATCAAAACATACGAACCAGAATGGTCCACATGCCATTTTGTTTTTCGTCGCATAAAGATTTCAGCATTCTTTTCATCGTCTTTCCACGGCAAGGGGTCGTCATCCCGAGAATCGCCATTCCAAAACAAATCCACATACTCGCAAACATCGTTGAATTGGTATTCGTGTTTGATTTTGTTGATTCGAAATGTATTGTTTGACTTTGAGTCCGGGACGTTGAGCTCCATGCACATTTGAAAACCGGGTTGCATTAGCGTGGTCGTCTTGGCTGTTTGATTGTTTTTGATTTCTTTCTCTGCGTCGTCTTCTAAAACTTCGGGGTCGTCATCCTCCAACCATATGGATCGTAAGAGTGAATTGTCGAATGGGGAAGAAGTAAAACTGTAATGAACAGGGGTGCCGGATGTGACATTTAAAAGATCATTTGATGATGAAGCTGAGGAGGGGGAGGAGGAGGTACTTGAATTTGAAGAAGAAGAAGTTGAAACTGTAGTTTTTGCGTCTTCCGTTGATGCTTGAGGTGCAGAGCTGACGAGGGCCAGGTTGTAGAGGAATGCGTTCAATCGCGATTCGTGGCATAAGAGATGATACAGCTCATGCCGACGGTACTTTTGGCCAAAAGGTTGTATTGGACAGGGGACATAGATTGAATACAGAAATGAAAGAGTTAGAGAGACCATACACAAGATGTGACATATAGTTTGTCCCACGACACCAAATCCGGATATGGATCAATGTTCTCATACTAACAGCCTGAGAAGGTCGAGGGTCCTGAATGGACCATTTGCATTGGTACTTGACATTCTGAAAATTCACCGACGATTATCTTTTAGATTTGACCGTCAAAAGAACACAGACTTACCCGTACGTTGTCGACAAAGCTGTCGACTTCCACATGTATTTCGACCTTGCCTTCTTTGGCAAATGCGTATTTGGTGATTGGGTAAACGAAATTCGGGATCTTGAATTTAAAGGGATCTATGGAGACTGATATTCCTGACGCAGAATGCATTATGAATGGAGTGAGAGTGAGATTCAGTAGCAGCAGTATATGTGAAAGCGGCAAGGTTGGCAGCTTCATGGTTTCGTGCAGTGTAAGTTATGAAGAGATAGAGTGTAGGGACGATTTGTCCTGAGATAATGGTTGCAACTTTGACTATAGTGTCACATTCAGTACTACTGTCGGTCGTTTGTATCCATTGATATAAAAAAAGTCTTGATGTCAAAAGATTTAGTTGTACGAAGGATACGCACAAAGTCTGAGGCCGTAAATGGAATTTGTCTGATCGCCAGAAGAAAAGGGAACTTGAGGCAATCTCTGTCGAGAAAGCTCTCTAATGCAAATGATTGCAAGCTGGCATTGCAAAGATATTCGAAAAGTCTTGATTATTTGACTATTGCAAAATATATAATGCAATCAAATTCAAACTCTCGATTTTGTGGATGTAGAACTCTACTAGAATATAGGCCTCTCCTTAAGCCAGCAGACGACGCTTTCAGAGGGAAAGTCATGGTATGTTTAATAATAAAATATAATGAAACAATTTCAATCATTCAGAGCAGTTACAAGCACGCATATAGATATTATATATAAGAGCAGGAGCATGAAGAATCTTTAAATGTGGAAGTTGATCAAAATGGCTTCAGTAGGCATACCGCATGCGTGCTTCTAACTGACAATCAGAGTCAACTTGCCCGATATCACGGGAAACATAGACTATATTAAGACTTAACTCTTTGTATATAAAACACCAAGAATAATATTATTGTTAACAAAAGTGAAATTATTAGTTTATTTGGCTCGCTCAAGTCGGTCCTTTTATAATGGACCGATGCGAAAACTTATGGCCCGCAACGTTCCAGTCAAATTAATTTTCTCTAGTTTGAATGCCATTTAGTCACACGCCGAGAACGATACTCGAGCACTTAGAATTAAAGAAAGAAAAGTACTTTGTAATATAATTTTAAGTATCTCTATACCTTCTTTTCATAACTGGTGTCCCAAAATTCAAATTGAGTTTTCCTCTAAAATGTCCGACTTTTCCGGGGCCGCCGAAAAGGGTATACACATGAAAGAAACCACTAAGTACACTATGACACCGCTTCATATTGCTGCTGTAAATGGTAATTTAGAAGTGGTCGAGCACTTGGTTGAAGGTGGAGCCAACGTCAATGTCCGCGACGATGAAAGTATGACACCGCTTCATTTCGCTGCTGAGATGGGTAATCTAGAAGTGGTGAAATATTTGGTAAAAAATAAATCCAATATCAATGCAACTGCTACTAACAAGTGCAACAACGCGACCCCGCTACATTTAGCTGCCGAGAAAGGACATTTCGAAGTATTCAGATACCTGGTTGAGAATGGGGCCAATATCAATTCATCCGGACGGACACCGCTTCATTATGCTGCTTTCAATGGTCATTTAGAAATGGTCAAGTACTTGGTTAGAAATGGGGCCGATATCAATGTATCCACTAAAGGCAAGTTGACACTCTTCGTTGCTCTTGAGCGTCCTTTAGAAGTGGTCAACTACTTGCTCGGAAAACGGGCCAACTTCAAGGGCCCCACCGACAAGAATTGGACACCAGTACATCTTGCTGCCGGGAAAGGTCATTTCGAAGTGGTCAGATACTTGGTTGAGAATGGGGCCGATATCAACGCTCCCAATGACACTAACTGGACACCACTTCATCATGCTGCTAGTAATGGACATTTAGAATTGGTTAGATACTTAGTTGATAATGGCGCCAATATCAATGCACTTAATAACGACAAGTTGGCTCCTTTTGAGTATGCATCAATGAATGGTCATTTAGAAGTGGTCAGATACTTGGTCGAAAATGGCGCTGATATCAATGCACCCGAGCGAATAACCCTTCATCTTGCTGCTTCTAAAGGTCATTTGGAAGTGGTCATATACTTGGTTGGAAAGGGTGGCAATATCAATGCAGCCACAAAAGACAGATCGACATACTTCTATTATCCTCCAATGAAGGGTCAAAATGTAGAAGTAATCCAGCACATGGATGGCAATACACCTCTTCATTATGCTGCAATGAACGGACGTTTAAGAATGGTGGAATACTTGATTGGAATTGGTGCCGATATCAATGCAGCAACTAAAAGCATGTTCACACCCCTTCATTTTGCTGCAGTGAATGGTCATTTTGAAGTGGCAAGATGCATGGTTGAAATGAAAGCTGATCTCAATACACCCGACGACCAAGGCTGGACACCGCTTCATATTGCTGCAATGGACGGTCATTACGAGGTGGTGAAATACTTGGTTGAAATGGAGGCCGATATTAATACATCTAATGAAGCAAATTGGACACCGCTTTACTATGCTGTTACTAATGGTGATTTAGAAATGGTCAAGTACTTGGTTAAAAATGGGGCCGACATCAATGCACGCGTTGAAGACCAATCGACGGCCCTTCATCTTTGTGCGTATCAAGGATATTTAGAAATGGTCAAGTATTTGATTGAGAATGGAGCCGATGTCAATGCACGTACGGAAAAATCATTGACACCCCTTCATTTCGCTGCTTCAAATGATCAAAAAGAAATGATCAGATACTTGGTTGAAAAAGGGGCCGAGGATTTTATCGCTTGATGGACACTGTTCTTATTGCAACTGCTGTCTGTAGCAAAGTTCTGAATTCGCCGTTGTGGGGGTCGATGGTTGATCAGTAGTCGAAGCGTCTCAGCATCATGCCTTGCCCCCACACTTTTATGTCACCCACACGCAACTTCGTATATGTTAGCATTTAGCAACAGTGATTGTCGCCGTCTGGACTCGGTGAAACCTGTGACAGTTCTGTGGGATATGATTGACATACGAGGTAACGAGAGACATTCCCATTACTTCTTTGGTTATCATGTGTTAGCATGTGTTTTCCCAAGGAGACTCCAAGGGGTAAGGAGAGTCGAGACGCCGCCTTTGAACCCGCTGGATATAATCAATGTATGCCTATTCCTTCCAGTTTCACGTCTGCTGATGCTTGTTACTCCCGCTATTAACGGGGCAACTGTAAAGTCGGAAAATATCATCAACGAAATTGTAGCATCTGTGTCCGAGGAATATGATGGTCAACTCAAACGTGGAGCAGGACGCCCGCAAAGCATTGGACCTGTTGAATCAATGTCAGGGTCTCTTAACCGCTGCCCCGAAGCGTAAAGGTCGGTGCGAAGATTTGAAGAGTTCGATAGTTAAGGATATAAGTAAGTGGTTTGATTTTTCTTGTATATCTCTAAAACTTTTGACTAATTGGTTTGTTAGATACAATCAAGGAATGTCAGCAATTCTCTAAAGATATCAATGTCGCTGTGTTCTCTAAGCAGATGGGTGCCGGAAAATCACACATCGTCAACTCATTGGCAATAGGTGGTGACCGTAAATATCCCGCAATGTCTGACGTCAACTATGGGCACGGCGTCACCTCCATACCTACAAGGTATCGATACAGCCCGACGCCAAAATTTATACGACACTATCTTTCAAAAGAGCAAGTAGAGGAGCGCAAGACACTGTGCCGGGAATGGCCAAAAATGACTTCCAACTATGAGTGCAATCACTTCATCAATTGCCATGTCCAGTCCATTGAACTTGTTGGCAATACCAAAGATTTTTTCGAAGCTACTTGGAAAATTCAGTCGGAAACTCTCCTTTCCGAGCTATTTTGTATACTTTACGACGAAATCTACTTCCCCTTTGAACTGATGTCAAAACCAAGATATTCTCTAATGGATGTAAGTGGATTTCTTTCACGAATATTTATGTTGCACCTTAAATAAGTAACCGTAACTGCTTCGTTTTTAGCTACCGGGTTATGAGGAGGCGAAATCTGAACATCAGGAGTTTAGATTTTGTCAGATATTGTCTGCCTTGAAGTACTCTGGCACACATGTTATTGTGAACGTGCAGAAAGAGAATCGTGGTACTCCCACGGTCGACTCCTTTCTTTTACTATTAGCATTAGGGGCGTTTACATCCGATCATCAGTTTAAACCCTGTACCGTACATATGATTAATTTCAGAGAGGATTTAGCTAAAAAAATGGACTACAAGAAAAAACTGGACAACGGAATCGTAATGGAAGATTTAAGGACGGTACTTCAGACTGCATTTGGATTGAAAGAACCGGAAAAGAACTTCGATCAATTAAAGACTGAATTGTTGATCACCCGAAAGGTAATGGCCACGATTGAGAACACATACGACTTGTACTCACAGGTAGAACGGAGGGCCCACTTGCCTTATATTTTTTGATGATGAAGGGATCTACCCCGGCTGGACAAAGGTATTGATATTTCCTTATATCGCAAGACGTTTTGATTGCTAAAACATTCAAATTCAGTATGTACAGTCTATCAATGAAAAAATCATTGGCTTCTTAGAGCAGCGCTTAATGAATCATTCCTTGGCGTTGTTATCCAATTTATTGGCGCCGGCCAAAAAATTTGACTGGTCAGTCTCGCGAAAGACAGTCATCTCTCAAAAGAGAGACGAATTTGATAAAGAAGCGGATAAACAAGCTAAGACCGGAGAAAATCGTTTTTCATATATGATTGATACAGTACTATGTCAATTAGAAGATATACCGATGGAAGGAGATCCCTTTGAATTGATAATGTCTTTAAGTACGATTGCGTGCTAGGAATTTATATTGACATTTGTGATCAGCTCAAACAGGTAAGTTGAAACATCCGTATCTGCAGCTAATGCCTCGATAGAAATGTTTGATATTTAAATGAGCGCAGGGAATTAAAAGAAGCATAACCCCACGTGCGGCGAACAATATGAAGGAGTTCCTCGAAGACAGAGCCGCGCAATTTACTACAGATATTTCAGATTCAATATGTCGACAATATATTGATGAGGAATTGGAAGCTTTAGAACGTCTCGTCCGTCGGGAAATGGAATCGATTAACGAGGTCGATGAGGACTTCAGTCCAAACGAATTCATTTCTAAAGTATTCTCGGAAGAAGTGATACGAAATTCTGTGTCCGAGTTCGTCAACAAGCTAAAAGAGCTAAACCCTTATATGGAGGAAGACGGATATATCGACGAAACACCGTTTCAAAGTTTGAAAGAGTTACAGAAGCGTCTCAGAAATCAGATTGCCAACAAAACTAAACCGCGGTAACTGTCAGGTTTTTAAGGTATTTCGGCCAACTTTATTGATACTTGATTAATTAGAGTCGAAAGCAAAAGTTCCTTCATCTCATATAGCGATGAGCTTTCAAGGACATTTCAAAGACCAAAACGATTTATCAGTGAGCGGTCTCTTAAAGTTCCCAAGTCAGTCTTTGTCAGTTGTCGCACGCTATACTCTTGCGGTATCTGACATTTTTCAAAATTTAGCCAAGAAAGAATTCAAGATCTGAACAAATGTGTTGAAAATAGGTATTTAAAAAATGATAGTAAGGGATTTGAAGGTGTAGACTTTTATGAGCGAAAGCCTATCAGAGCCGAGAAAACCCCTCTGCCACATTGGGTCGCTACTCCTTGCTACAAGAATACTATAGTGGTGATTTCCAATGAGGAGAATAGGGCTTCTGAATTTGTGAGCTTAGCTTACGATGACAGAATCGACAAGAGTGTTGCGCAATTTTCAGCAAAAGGCTGGGAGACTGATGTTATTCCACCGGTCTTCATTCCGACCCAGGTCAGTGACATGAACTTTCCTTATACACGGCTTCTCTCGTAATTGTGAACTGATCCATGGGTCTGACAGCCTCGAGAAATTTCTGATGATGGAGAAGAGATCGTGCCAACGATTGATTTCTTAGTGAAGTTAAGGCAATTAAACAGTGATAACCCAAATCCGACGAAAATCGACACAGTTGTGTTCCTTGTGTTTGAAGATCGGGGTCGCCTAAACGCATATCAAAGATCTTATCAAGACATTCCCCAAGTGATTTTTGTGGTGATTGAACATGATGTGTTTAACAAACTCTCAAAGAAACCTCTCGGGATTGGTCGTAAAAGGGCATTCATGCAAATTATAGCGGAACATTTCAGATTTCCTTTGTATGTGTTATGCATCTATTCATTCGTATAAAACGCAATTAATATTTCCTCTACAGCTTTGCAGTTATGGACGACGACATAGGCAATTTTGAGGAGTTTCGACCCTTTAAGCATAAGAACGAGAGCTATCCTGCTTGTGGCGTCAGATCTCTGTTGTTTCTGAAGCGTGTTTTACTAGCTGAAATGTTTCCCCGTGATCAAGAAGACGACAAAATAGCCAATTTCAAGCAAGTTTGCGGCAGGATTATCTTTCAATTTTTCTCTAAATATGCAGCGAGGATACAATATAGCAAGGATCCGGTTGATGTTACTAATTTACAGTTTCAAATACCCAGCGAAGTCCTATCAGAAATTCATGACTTAGCTGCTTCCGCTTCAACTGATAAATGCGGCAAGATTATGGAATATCTGTCTACCAGTGAAATACAGCAGTATCGTCTTGAAGATGGAACGACTTTGAAAGAAGAAATCGGGAAAGATAAGATGTTCAACGTTTCAAAACATATTGGTAGTGCTGCGATGATAAATAGGAATTCCTCCGCTTACCGCATGTCCTACCAGCGCCTGCAAAATTTTCAACAAACCACGCATAATGTTAGCTCGATGATTTATCAGGTAAGGCAATTTTAGCCGTTTCAACTCATCTCAGTAATACTAAATCGCTTGATGCTGAATGTAGTGTGTTATGTTCAACCTGGACGCCATCCATGGAATTTATCATGTTCCACAGAGTGTCTTCTTTTCGACCGATCATATTTTGCGCGAAGAGCGGACGGAGCTTTCAAAGAAATGCAAAGGTTCGCCTAACAATGAAGCTGGTAGGCGCTTGTGGCAGCTAGGATACAAATTCGAAGACAAGTATTATCATCGTCAACTCCTTTTACATGGCGTTGCAGGGTTTCAAGTGTACTGGTTCAGCTTCAACAATATATCCAATGGATCGTTGGTTGATGGTACAGCAAATAGTCATTCCCGAGTAGCACAGGAAGACAATAAAGAGGCTCAAATGACTGTTGCCTCAGAAGGTATTAATATAGGATTATGTAGCCCATGATAACCCGGCTCACTTAGTTATCTGAACGATATATAGATACTGAAGGACAGAGTCACGTTGCTTCGACATTGGATAGGAATGGAAGTGCTGCCAGTTTGAACAAACGAAAGGATTCGAGCGGTTAGTAATCTATTTATTACGAGGAAAATCTTTGAGTTATTCTCACCGATTCTGCGACGATGTTAGAGATATTACCGACTTCCCGCTTAAAACACATTAAACTTTCAGAAGAAACGGAAGTTGGATTCAATAATGTATCCTCACAGGAGTCCGTGAATAAGGTATAACACTGGCTATCACCCACTGGCAATCTTTTCTCACAATCTATGATATGTGGCATGTCAAATGACGGATTTCTGCAGGAATAAAGCTACGGTCCAAACGAACTGGATCGAAAGCATAACGCGTTTATCGGGAAACCCTTGTCGTCGCTCCATAATCGTATTAGATAATGTGACGGGAATAAGAGTTCTAATCTTTTCCTTATATCATTTTGTTGAATATTACTTGTTTGATTTTTACTGTATATATTAAAGCTGCTGCGATCCATATTTTTAAACAATTAAAAAACCAAAAAGGCAAACGGTCGTTCAGTGCCCCCAAACACGTTCACTGCAAACTGCCTTTATTACTTTGATTCCCCGGTCCCCTTGTTCCCTTCTTTGTCATTCTACTGAACTGGTGACGGAGATAAGAGTTTTATCTTTTATTTATATCCTAAAGTGATACCACTTGTTTGATTTTTTAGTATCCTCTGTATATAGTATCGCTGCTGCGTCCATATGCTTTTCGGCAATTCAAATAACTTTTGATTCCCTTGATTAGTCATCCTGCTGAGTGATGCTGACCGATGCTGACTGATGCTGCGTCACATTCCCTCGCATTCTGCGGTATGCTTGGTTGACGGATGCGAGTGAGGGAACGCGCACGTGACCCGTCTGCGCCACATGGCACCGCCACACAGCCACACGGGCCTTGAAACACGGTGACACACTGGCAATTCCCTCGTAAGAGGAAAACTGTAAATACACTCTATCCATAAATACAGTATAGATATAGCAGTATCCACACAAAGGTAAACACTCCCTCCCATCTCCCGTCTCTCGTCTCTCGTCCTCCCTCTTTGTTCCCTCCCTGTGCCCTCCCTTGTTGCGTCTCCTTGTGTTGTGTCTGACGCCATGGAACAAGCTGTGTGATTGTCTCTCGGACTTTCTTTGCTTTTTTGTATCCTTTTGTTTCTATGGGGTATCTCTGGAGTATCTTTTGAGTAACTCTTGCACGATGATATCATCGCTCGACTCATGCATGCAGCCTTGACGTTGTCCCTCCTTTTTTCCCCCTTTTCAAATGACCGTCAGCCTCAGTAGTTCCCCTCCTTGTCGTGCTTTGTATCTCTGAGAAGCAGTAGAAGATTTAGTAACAGATAAACCCTAATCAGCCTGCTCTTGTTGTTCTAACTTTGCCCTCTTTGACAGCGGAACGGGACTGATTAGTGATTGATTTACAATGTTCTCGTGCCCGTTGACGTTACTCGCTCATCTGTCAGAATGTGTCCAAACTGGCTCATCCTCTTCTGGGTCCGTATTCTTTGATTTCTATTGTTCTTGCATTTTAAACCCACTTCTCTACAACAACTCATTGTTGATTGTGAGTCGCAAGTCTCTAAAACAACAGAAGCGGCATTCAACATGATCTTTAGTATGAAAACTAAACCCTCTTTTTCATAGAATGACAGAGACACACTGTTCAACACTCGTCGGCAATCCACCAACATCTAAATGGCAGCAAGCAACATCTGCCCAAGATGATCCGTCAACGACAAAAATGGCCGTCGCAACCAACCATGATCGCATAGTTGAAGCAGACCCCCGACAGTCTCCGTCGCAAATCTCCCCGAATTCGTCGTGCCTCAGCCAAAAGTCATCCCCTGAAATCTATCAACCCTCCGAGATTTATATTCCTACCAAAACCGATTGTCCTCCACTCCGTCGTTACCCACCGCCCCCAGAGTGTTCACATCACCTAAACTGTCCGCCAAACTACTTGGCAGATCATTCACCTACTGCTGCCAGTCTACCATGCTCTCCTGTGGTGGTCCTCCCCGCTCCGGTTACAGATCCCGCGACAGCTACTCCATTAATACAATCATCGAAAGACGGCATCTTGGGACCTTGTATATCTGGAAAACCTCTACTTCATTACCTCGAAATCCAAGAAAAGGACATTTGTCCGTTCGTTCTACGTAAATCGACATCTTCCACAAACTTCCCGGCTGGTAAAATAGCCCCCAAGTTTGTGCCTACCGTGACTGCCATCGTCACGATCTGCGAGGGAAAACTGTACAAAGCTAAATCGTCAACGTTAGAAGAATATTTCAAAGCGATATGGAACATCAGCAGAAGCCAAGTTTACCGTTTCTTGACTTGCGCAAAGGTGTTAAACGTATGTCTGCTAGTTGCTATTCCTTTTGCATCTTGTTTTCTCTGATTTTCCGCAATTTTGATGATCTGCTTTTATCGATTCATATCTAACATATTACCTTCGACGGTGTTTGCTCCTTCTCCCCTCGTGTATCCGTCCCGCTCCTTACCACACAAAGTGTCTCAAAAGATTTTCAATCATGCCAATGACCGAACCCATTTGTCGCGCCATGTACCAACTCACCACAGATCCATCCGAATTGGAACTCCTCTGGTCCAAAGTTCTCCAATGTTATCAATGCGACACTATATACTCCACTCTAACTCCTAGTAGTATAAGTGATGTATGGCAAGGAATACTGAATCTCAGGTCCAGCAGTCTAGAACAAACCCATGAATGCGCAAAAGTGGTGGACGATGAAACGAAACGGAATCGTCGGATGGCAGCGCTAGGAAAGAAAATACAGTCGGAGAAAAGAAGGAATAAGGAGGAGGGTTTAGATGAATCGTGGGGGAGGAAGAGGTGTAGAATTGGGTCTGACAATATGGTTACCGGGCAAGCGGATGGTTTTTTCACTTCTAGCGGAGATGATCTCAAAGAGATTCCAATGACTGATTCAAACTGCGACGATAGACATGGTGATTTCAATCAAACCGAGCTGCCGCCAAGTCATCAAGTTTTACAGTCTCAAATGCCGCCATCTGGATTCTCAGTTTCGCCGCGGCCAGAGAAACAGAATCAATCCGACGTCAGACATCATCCGCGCGCTATTTATTTCAGATCTGACGTTCTAACCACCACTCCTTTGACTTCGACATTGTCATCTTCCACAATGATATGCCCTTCAGATATTGTCATGCACGCAATCAAGCGAAATTTCGAACAAAGAGAAAGTTTGGCGAGAGAGCAAAAGGACTCGTCGATAACCAAGGAATCAGGTTACGAAGAATTAGAATTTCATAGTGGCGGGTACTCTTCTCCCATAAACTTCGTCACCCAAAGAACCGGTCTCTGCAAAAACCATACGCAAGAAAAGGAAGAAGAGTTATACGACGATGATTACCGAATGGGACCAGCCACATTGACACCAACGGTTTTGTTAAATCGATCGAACGATGCGAGTCCACCAAAACCTCCTCCACCGTCCCCTGAAACGAATTCTTTGTATACCCAAAATCCATATTACCGTTACAACCCAGACCTCACGATTACCAGACCGCCAGTTTCAACCTCTACACAACCCACCAACGAATCTGAAAACTCGTTCCCTCCGTCTCCGATTTCCCCTCCATTTACTTCACCTTGGACTGAACCCCATACTCGCACACGTTCCGAGTCACCCAATGACCCTATTCTCTTACCAACCGATTCTTCCTCAAATTCAACACACTCTCGTTCTTTTGATTCCTCGTCAACACAGCCCTCGGAATCAGGTAGTCAAAGTTCCATGTCCTTGAAATCAAGTGGATCAAGATCCTCCCACTCGCAACCTCGATTTCAATCTCAATCTCGGTCACCGTCTCTTGACGATCGGTTGATGTTTCCGGCGTATTTACAGTCTAATTTTTCAACACTGAAATCTCAATCAGAGATGGACAATATCAAAGCTTACTTTGGTAGACCTCATTGTTACGATTCTTCTTCTTCCTCTTCGTCTTCCGTCAAGATCGGTTATCATTCTTCTTATTTCTCTGAAACTTAAAACCCAGGTTCTGTTGATATAAATGAAACCTGGTCATACTTAAACTGAATCCTCGTCGCCACTGTTGCATATACCCCACCCTTTTTTTCTTTCTTTCTCTTTTCTTTTTCGAACCATTAGATAACTTTTCAATCGACATTGCGTGGGATAGCATATCTGTAAATATATATTTAGAATCTATGAATACAAACTACCTACGTGTATCTGCTTTTCCTTTTTTAATTCATTTATACTAAGCGTCTATGTAAGCCGTTACTGGACTGAGATGACCCCAACAATGGATGTAATGTACAATATGCCTCTAATGGTTGACAATAATTGGTGGTTTCAACTGTTAAAGGTCAAACAAGATAGATTAATATTTATTTTCCATCAGATACTGATTTTAAAATCATTCGAATCGTTCATAGTTGATTGACCCGTTCGTGTTCCGCTTTTGTTCACTCGAGGAACGACCGACGAGTCCCCGAGTCCATTACATCAAAGAGATTCTTCATTTCCAATATACTTAACTAATAATATCTCACCACCATGGAGAAATTCATCGCATTATCAAGTCCAACCGAAAAGGAAGTCTCGGTCGCTTTGTTGTCGTATATGAATATCCTTTTCCTGTATTTTACGAATTCTCATCCACCGTCAGACCATTGACACCTTACCTGGCGTAAAGGCTCTGGTCGTGATACGTAGAACCGTTAGAAACCGTATGCCAACGGATAGAAATGATAGAAATTAAGTCCTTGACTATACTCTTTGTGATTGATTTTTTAATGGATTACATTCTGCAGGGGTACCGCAACAGAGTGTACAAATGAAACAAGAGTTTGTTAGCAAATTGTTGAGGTGGTTGGGTCCTGATGGAGTCTACCGAAATTGGAATCAAAATGGTGTGGATTCGTGATGTTTTTTGATGCTAGAGTTTATTGTTACAGAAAAGTGTTGACTTTGTTTTTGATTTCGTTTGAAAAAGTTCAATCTCTTGCAGTTACGGCGTTGAAAACATGTAGCCGAGAGCCGACCGGCTGTGAGGAATTGTTTTCTCAAAGGGTATGGAATCGCTTGGTTAAGCAATTACAGTTGTGTGGGTACTAACAAGTCACAATTTTGTTGGAAATGTTTTGCTTGATGACGGATTTATAGGGAATTGAGATCCTCATGAATCATGGAGCGTTAAATGTTGAATCTATCGCTCTTGATACCCCCGTAACTCAAGAATCGTTGAAAGCCTTGTCTAATCTACTTTTACAACGTCAAGATCTTGTGCCTAGTTTCGCCAAATTCGGTGGTGTAGAATCGACTGTTGCAAAATTAAAAGTTCGTGATTATATTTGCCTGTTGCAATCACACACCAAGTTTACAGGGATCGGTGGCTAACAGTTATTGATTTTATGTCGGTTTCTGTAGGCATCGAATATGTCGGATGATACTAGAGCTGTTTGTTTGAGATTGCTTTTCTTGTTGACTGTTCTTCCGACTCATGTTAGAAAACTCGTGGACGAGTTGAATGTATTGGATGTTATCAAATCCGTAAGTTTAGTCCTCCATCTTAATTCATCAACAGCCGTTGCTAATTTTTATACATCTGTTTGACTGATTGTGAATGATTGTGGATATTTATTGGTTTGGGAGCGCTAGGTTTTCGACAAATTTATCCCAGTGGATTGTGGATCTCCGA
Organism: Paraphysoderma sedebokerense; assembly: GCA_025602915.1. Taxonomy (NCBI): domain Eukaryota; kingdom Fungi; phylum Blastocladiomycota; class Physodermatomycetes; order Physodermatales; family Physodermataceae; genus Paraphysoderma; species Paraphysoderma sedebokerense. The sequence goes on along the minus strand of JAHLJZ010000051.1, from coordinate 111,411 downwards.
TACGACAATTAACACCCATGCCAATGATGGCATTAAACGAGGCTTTAAAAGTATTGTTCAACCTGATGATGCATTACGAGACTGCAACACAATCCTCGGTGATGAGTTTGCGTAAGAGTAGCAGTGGACTTTCCGCGAGGAGTCAGGATACTATGGTTCAGGGTGAAGAAAGTCACATATTTGATTGGTTTGTCATGAATTTCTGATATTACATATTGTGTAAAAACATTATTGAATTTGGCTTTTTTTCTGTTATGTTGCGTTACATAAAGTTTTATTCCTCAACTTATCCATACACTGACGTACCCATTACCCACTCCACCAACTCCACCACTCTCCCCTCCTCATTCCCACGCCATCAATGTGTTAATCAATTTCAATCCATCAGCGTCTTCGAAATTCTGGATTGACGCAAACTCTAAGCATTTAGATGTATTGTTGGATATGTTAGATAAACAAACCGCCATTAAAAAAGAAGAGATTGCAGGCTCGTATAGTCTTGATCAAGTGTTACCGCCTTTGTTACTCTTGTTGCGTAACTTGGCGAAAAGTGATAAAGCAGTGAAAGAAGAGGTCAAGAAAAGATTGATGCCTGAAAATTTGTAAGTCTGATCATAGAGAGTGGGTAGCGTTGGAGCTTCAACCGAGTATTGACGACACTTTTTGTGTGTGCGTTTCTATTTTGTGGGGTTTGTAGGGATCGAAATGTTCCTGCCGAACACGGTACGATGTTGGCGCATCGATTGATTCGGTACTTGACCAGCGTGGAAGCACCGACTGTAAAGAATTGCACAGAAGAATTGTTGTTCGAGTTATGTGATCATGATGGTAAGGTTTTCCTTCCCGGGAATATGTCAGAAGCGTTTGTTTAGCTTTTAATCAATTATTATTCTATTTGTCTTTCCATTGTGATGAAACTTCTTTACTCTTTGCACTATTGTTCTCAGCGTCCGCCTTAACTCGCTATGTCGGTTTCGGATCCGCGGCAGGTTTCCTCGTAAACAAAGGTCTTTTATCTCAATCTTTCGCTCCTAATTCTACCACATCAAAACCGACGGGCGAAAACCGCATCAATCCGATCACCGGTTTGACTGAGACCGATGAAGACGAGGAATCAGAATTCGATAAAATGACAGACGAAGAAAAAGAAAAAGAAGCGGAGAGATTATTCGTGTTGTTTGAAAAGTTGAATAAAACTGGTGTAATTAAAGTTTTGGACGCCAATACAGGATTGGAAGTTACAAGGAACGGGAACGGGAATGGTGCAAGCGGGAGTGGGAATGGTGCGTCGATTGTAGAAGAGAAAGAGTAGTGGATGCTAGCATTGCAGAAGCTAAAAACCGTGTTGGCTTTCGTCATTTATTTGTTGTAACTATTGACAATATGTGGATACTGTGAATACTTTTTAAACATAATATAACTTATTTTTTGATTAATTCATTTGTCTAGATTTGTATCAACCTTGGACAGTTGGCGAAAATGTTTGTCAACATAAAACATCCGATATGGGTGTCGAACGGTGTTCTTCAGATCACAGAAATTGCACATTCACATATGTTTATCTAAGATTGTAGTACTTGAATCTACAAACGCTACTTGTAGAATGAAATCATTCCCCCTCGTTGGGAACTATGGCAACTCCGTGACTCCGCATACAGGGTCGAGCGAACGCCAAGCTCCAGTCGATTGAACGTCAAATTGGCAACTGATGAGCGATTCCCATAACAATTTGTCAATATTCTGCTTGAAATGAGAATATTCATATAATAATAATAATAATAATAGAGCATTTTAATTTTTGAGGGAATAAATTTCTGCAATTCCGAGTTCAGACGCATTTCAAATTCTTTTGTCGTCCAAGTGTCGAGGAAAGGTCTCCCAAAATTCGCCACTTCATGAACAGTAACGACGAACGGGGGAGTCGACATAAAGAAACTAAAAAGTAAAGTTTCCATAAAAGGGATAGATAAATTATCGTTCACTTTATTCGTATCGTGAGGATAATAATTTATTCGCTATACTATTCGCGACAACTACTCATTGTTCGCATTCATCTTTCGGATTGTACGACCGCTTTTATCTACTACGGTACGAACGACGAACGGATAAAAATACGTTCAATTTCGACTTGTCCTTCGAATTTCATCTATTCATACTCGGCCTTTTAACCTCATTTGTTCAGTTTCAGAGTGAGGAGGCATAATTATGTTTAAACGGTCGAAGGAAAGTGGAAAAGATGGGAAAAAGCCAGAGAGCCCAAAGAAGAAGAGTCCGACGAGAGGGTCAGCTATTAATTTATTGAAAACGGGAACAGTTAGCGCCGATGAATTCCGAAATAAAGATGAGCCAATGCCTCCAAAGGAAGAATTAGATAACCTGTTGGAATTGGTGATGGTAAGGTTTCCGTTCATTCTGTGGCAGCCTTTATTTCCGTTTTCGTACAGTACCTTTCTTTCGATTTGTGATGCATTCAATAACGGACTGCATGTTCCTGAAAGAGATGGAAGATTGTGATATCATTTTGGTAGGGAAAAGTCAAAGGTTTTACTGATACTGTAATTGCGTACAGGACGATTTGAATTTAGGAAACGATCAGAAGCAAAAGATGCGAGAATTCTCAGACCAACTGAAATGGACTATCTGTCAGTCACACCTGAATGATAACAAGGTATTTTATATGTAACTTCATTCTGACATTGTGCATGTTTCTCATTTTTGTTGTATTCATATCAAACTCCGTACTCCACTACTGCTATCAGAATGCGGAATCAGTTGAACAAGGAGTCCAGGAAGAAATTCAGCAATTGAAAGAAGAGCCTTCTGAGACTAATCTCCGTTCGTTGGACGTTTCTCTGAGATCAAGACCGATTCGATGGGTTCAGAAATTCGTCGAGGCCGACGGGTTGGAAATTCTGTTGGAGCATTTAAAGATTTTAGAATCAACTGCAGGAGAGTAAGTAGGGTTGTCCTATATGAATGACGAAACCTACCAATCTTTTGATGTTTCGATTGACGGCTTTATTTTTTATGTTTTCTTTCAATTTGTGTAGTCATGCAGTCAATGAAGAATTTATTATTCGATGCCTGAAATCATTAATGAACAACAAAGTTGGTCTGACAGCTGTCATGGACTACCCAGACTCTCTTGCCACCATCGCCTTTTCCCTTCGATCTCCTAACCTGCGGACAAGAGCTATTGTTCTCGAAATTCTGTCTGCTGTTTGTATGATCCCTGGCGGTCATTCGTCCGTCATGGAAGCAATTTCGCACTTCAGTGCCTCAGTTGGACATTATCGTCGATTTGAACAAGTCGTGCGATGTTTGAACGTGGATAGAGAGTTAGGGGCTGTTTTTGAACGAGTGTTGGATTTACAAGTTGCTTGTTTATCCTTTGTCAACGCTGTTATTTGTGGTGGTCCCGGGGTGAACCTAGATTTTAGATTGCATCTGCGTTATGAGTTTTACGAACTTGGTATTTCGCCAATTTTGGAGGTCAGTCCCGTGCTTCTTCACTTTAGGCGCACGCATTCCCTGACATTCCTCATTTCGTAATAAAGCGTCTTGCCGATTGCGAACATCACTCAATCGAAACACATCTTCATATTTTCCAAAGTAAAGCCGAAGCTGATGAAGCCGAAGTAGCGAGAAAGTTGGACATCGAAACTATAAACTTTAACAGCGTCGAAGAAGTGTTTGCAGCATTATCCGCAACTATAAAACAAACCAAAAGTTGGCCCCATTTTATTAGTCTCATGAAACACCTCATCTTGCTTCCTGCCAATCCGATTAGGCGGTACGCATTGCTTCTGTTGTTATATCTTTCATAAATTTACTTGCTTTATCTGACTGTTCTGTCTCCATATTTTCTGTCCAATGAACAGTGTCAAGTATTTCCAAATAATCGATTACTTGACTCAACAAATTGTTCTTCAAAAGGACAAAAACACTGACCCCGATCCAGACATCACTTTAATCAGAATTGAGGTTCAATCTATTATCGGCGAAATTTTAGACGCCGACAAATTGAAGGATGCTGAAGAAAAATTGAAGAAGCAGCTGGAAAAGAGTAAAAATGCCGAAAAAGAAGTCATTGATTTAAGAGAAAAGATTGAAAAAGAAGGAAGTGAGTAATGGCTTCATTTGCGCCGGCTTCTTTTCCCAGTTTATCTGATTGGCTATCATTCTTTAGACAAGCTCAAGGACAAAGATACTGAGTTGACGGCAAAGAATCAAGAAATTGGTACTCTGAAACGACAACTAGCTGAACTTGAAAATTTGTTGAAAGAACGCTTCAATAATGCTGAAGACTTGGCAAAAGTCATGGCGAATATTCAAAAGATAGCTGCAGCCGCCACGGCTGGTCAGAGTGCCCCTCCTCCTCCATCTGTGAGTTTCTTCGTTATATTTGCTACTTTCGCGTTGTCATTGTTAATTTTCTTCCGATGATGAAGGATCCCGGCGCTGCTCCGACAAACGCTCCTCCTCCACCTCCTCCCCCTGGTGGCGAAGGCGCACCCCCACCACCACCTCCACCACCAGGTTCGCTTTTCTTCCTACTTGTAAATATCTATGTACACAATTCTTACTGTCGTCTTCTATTTAAACCGAAAATACAACGCTCAATGCTGAAAATTGATGAATGGTACGAGTGTCACTACTTGTGTTGACAATCTCAACTGGTGTATTGACTCTCTTTGCATATAGCTTTACCGTCGATTCTCGTACGAAATTCAGGCATGGGTGGTCCTCCTCCTCCTCCACCTCCACCAGGTATGTGATTCATATAATTTTTGAGGTTTCATTGTAACAGACAGGCACTGATAGTTTTTGGTTGATTATGTCGTATCAGGATCCGGCGACGGCCCACCACCTCCTCCTCCCCCACCAGGTTCGTGCTCGAATATTTTATCTGAAAGCCGCTAACTTTCGCCAATCATTCTCTATTTGTACTGATATCTATGAACTATTTATTCTGTCTGATAATATTTTACGCAATTTTTACATCAATGCTATACTTTATTGAACCATCAAATTTAACGATTAGGTATGGGCGGAGCTCCACCACCACCACCTCCTCCAGGTGCGTATATCTAGATATTTCATAGTTCTTTGACTTTCCTATTTCTCCGTATTGATCGATCGCCTCATTCTTGCTAGGAATGGGAGGTCCACCACCGCCACCAGGTATGTTCAGGCTTTTGCATGTGTCGTGTGTTGTTACAGTGTCGAAACTCTTGCTCACATTGTATTGAATTTGGAAAGGAATGGGAGGTCCACCAGGCCCGCCACCACCACCAGGGATGCCTCGCGCACCTGGAGCTCCTGCAGGTATATTATTCGCTTTGGACATTTTCCCCGACGCTTAAACTTTAACACCGTTATATTCTTCAGCCCCAGGCGGTTTACCTCCGAAAAAAACCAATATGTCCAAGAAACCTCTAAAACCGTTAAATTGGGCGAAACTGCCCCCAACAAAAATCAACGATACATTATGGAAATCAATCGATGACGATCCAATCCACAAAAAAATGGATTACACAGAGTTTGAGGAGTTATTCTCTGCTTATCAGAAGAAAGAGAAAGATGGCATCGGCGCTAGCTCCGAAAATATGTCTCCATCATCCGCCGGCACTGAAGGAAGTATGACAAACTTGTCAGCTGAACCCGCTAAGCCAAAGGAAATCAGAGTATTGGAATCCAGGCGTTCGCAGAACTGCAGTATGTTTCTAATTCGAGACGGTCATATAGCTTGATCTATTCACTGAGTAATAATTTTTTTTCCATGCAGCTATTCTATTGAAAACAATTAAAATGAGTTCTGCTGATCTTAAGAAAGCTATATTCGCCGTTGATACAAAAGTGCTACCCAAAGAAACCATTACGGAACTTCTAAAATTTATCCCTACTGATGACGAAGTATACACTTCCCCTACATAACATTTCGAGCGACTATCATTTATAACCTGTTTTTCTTTCTTTCCGTTGTTGCACCGTTATAGATTGCTATGCTTCAACCCTTCGAAGCTGAATATCAAAATCTCGGATCTGCGGAGAAGTTTTTCTTCGATATCTCCAAAATTACAAAGTATGAGCAGCGCCTCAAAGCCCTATTCTTCTATTGCTCGTTTGACGAATACATCGACGATATTCGGCATATGGTTGAGACTTTGGGTAGCGCCAGTAAGGAGGTAAAAAATAGTGAAAAATTTAAACAAGTTCTAAGTGTTATCTTGGCGTTGGGTAATTACATGAACACGGGTAACAGAGGAGGTGCTTACGGGTTTAAACTCGACAGCATTTTAAAGGTAATTCCTCATGCTTTAACAACAAATTAGTTACATTGTGAACTTATCGAATACTTTTGACTTGCCTAGCTCGCTGATACAAAATCAACAATTACAAACCGAAAGCACACACTTCTACATTATTTGACGGAAGTCGTCGCCAAGAAGTTCCCAACTGCGTCTGATTTTCAGGCACAGCTTGCCCATGTTGATGAAGCTTGCAAAGGTACTTCGATACACTGTTATTCTTTTTAAATTTTCTTAATATTAACCGAGAAATCTATCAGTTTCGATGCCGTCGCTCCGCACCACTCTCGTTCAAGTGCGCGAAGGTCTTAAAAACATCAAAACCTTGATTGAGGCGTTGTCAAAGGAACCACCCACGCCGACAGCTGCCCAAGGAGCCTCTGGTGATCAGTTTACCTCAATTTTGGGTGACTTCCACAAACGCTCGGATTCTGTGTACCAGACCCTAGACGCTCAGAGTAAAGAGGCCGAAAAAGAGTACGAAGCTGCGGTTACTCTGTACGGTGAAGACCCAAAGATTATGACCATTGAAGAGTTCTTTGGAATATTCCAACGGTTTTGTGTTGGATATCAAGTAAGATTATTCTCATGCATTTGTTCCGTTTCCAAGTGTTAACAGCACTCCTTTCTAATCCACCTTTACAGCAAGCCAAGAATGAAAATGAGTTATTTGTACAGAAACAAATCGAAAACGAGCGAAAAGAGGCAGAAAAGAAGGTTCGTGGAATATGTTATGTCGGTTTGACATGTTTACTTGTCATTAATACATTTCTTATGTAGAAACGAGAACAAGAGAAAGAAGAGCGTAAAAAGAAGAAAGCTGAAATCATTGTCACTGACGAAACAGCTGATAAGGGTCAACTTGATGATCTCATTGATTCCATCAAGACAGGAAAGGCGTTCGCCGTTGACTCTAAGCCGGCAAAATTAACCAGAAAGATGGCTCCGCCAAGACCTGGTGAAATTCCTAAGGTACAACTTGATAAATCCGATCTCAACCGATCGAACCTTCGTCCTTCAGCGGCGCAGGAGAAAGATGGTGGAGACGGCGGATTCAAGAGGCGATTAAGCGGGATAATAGATAAAAATAACGCACCGAATTTGGCGCCCCCGGCTAATGTCGATCCAAAGACTGGTGAAGGTAATGCCGGATTGATGGGCAGATTAAGAGGAATGAGTAGAGGTAAACTTGAAGCACCAGGTATGCTGTCACAGTCCTTCAAGTTCTCATGGTATAAATAATCTCAATTATATTAACGTTATTTTATTTTTCTTAGATCCGTCACAACTGAATAACAGACCAAACCCAAGACCTCCTCCACCTCGACCGCCACCAAAGAAGGGAGGTGAGTATCGTTCGCCCATTTTCTGATATCTGATGGTCGTTTCTAATGCCCCCTTTCCCTTTCATAGAACAAGATATCCTTAAACAGTTGAATGCGGGGATCTAGATGATGGTTAATAACCTTGCATAAGCGAAATATGATAAAAATCGAGTGCGAGTAAATAAGTCTGAAATTCTTTCCTCCGTATCAATTTTCATGCGTCCTAAGAGTAGGGTAGACATTGTATTGTAGACTTGATCACATCTCCATTGATGGACGCTTCCATATTTATTTATGTATATGGGATTTTCGAATGTATATATATACACCATATTTAATATATTTCTTTTTGGCTTATTATGCATATCTTGTCGTTCTAACCTTTTGGGACTGTAGTTTAAACCTTCAATTTGTTTGCAACTCGTCTCCGAATGCCTTAATATTCACTAGAAGTAGCGAAAAACCTTCAGTAGTCTCTATAAATGAGTATTGAATCCATTGTTTGAGATCCATATCTGCATATCGGGTTAATATCTCGTATTAGAATGTCATGGAGAAATGATTGAATGAATGTCGGCTGGCCAGCCTGAAGGATGTTCGCGTGATGAACAGGATTCATGATCAAGTGCCAAAATTTTAAGGCAAATGAGGGCTTGAATGATGAACAGAAAGAGCTACTATGTTTTTCAAACATCAATTCGGAAATTCCGGATTTCCTTTCAGATGTATCATACACTGATATTTTCGGTCTCACAATGGATATATGACATATTAATATATGTACAAAGATCAAACCAAAAACTACATTGGCATTAATCAAACAACTAATCAAGGATATTCCAGTCAATATCGTGATTATCAAATATGACGATGGTATTCAGTTAAGGAGCCCTTTTAGCACCTCCGGCAGGTCTGGCGGCAGCAGGTCTAGCGGCCGCCGGCCTTGCAGCGGCTCCAGCACCGGTACCAGCACCAGCCGGTCGAGGAGCAGTAGGTCTAGTTGCAGTCCCCCCTGCAGGCCTAGTACCAACATCCCTCGCATTAGCAGGAAACGTTGGAGGCCTAGGTGCCCTTGGGCCAGCCCCAGCGCCGAAACCTCCACCTCCAGGGGTTCCTCGCTGTGCATCAATTTGTCGGTTCACTCGGTCGAATTGATTTTCAACGGCTCCATCGATTAATCTTGGCACATCATTTGGGTCTACCCTTACTCTTCCATTACGGTCAACAATCAGTTGTGGATTTCTTCTTGGATCGAGAAGAGTATTTGGTACGCCGAGGAATTGCGGAACGGGCGACGGAGTAACAGTCGCGAGGAGACATGTCAGTGCAAAAGCGAGAAGTGTGGTTTTGACATGCATTCTTTTTTTTGGTATTATTTTTATGTATTGTAAGGTGAAGAGAAAACTGTTTCATTTTATACTGTAATTTTTCTGATAATATGTAAAAGGCTAGCCGTTTCCGTATAATGCGTGTAATCCGCTTTGGCTACGAGTGTGAGCGTGTTTGGGCTTGTTTAAGCGATTTTTTCTCTATAAGTATAGAGCCGCAAGACCGTGCTAACAAGCTCACCAACGTGAATCCTTAACCTGAGTATTTTCATACAATTTGCCACCAAACAACAATAAATTCCACGATCTACACAATTGCCATAGTACGTTTCGAAAATTCTCCGAGTCGGCTCATTTAATCCCTAATGCCACTTGCTGAACCGGAATATTAATTACTTCAACCCGAGGAGCCATGGTCAGGCGCAATGACACTTGAACAAGGTATTATACTTTCTGCGAAATTCTAGAAATCGTGTAGCACATGTGTTGTCATGACATGACTTCTCATTTCGATCCAAATTCCATGCCAACTGCCGTAGTTGGGCCTTATGAATTCACCTCCTTTGATGTTTGCTGCATAAATAACTACGTACGCAATTGATATTACATAATATTGAAGTTAGACGGAATTCAGAGGACGCCAATTTCATTCATTATTATAGATAGCTATTGAGCAATTAATCTAGTATAGAAGGACCGGTACTGATATTTTGGAATATATATAATTGGTTATAATATTCTTGGATATTTACCACTAATAACTGGAAACTGGGGAATAATTGAAAAGGTTAATGTCACTGATTTTTTCTTCACCTGTCTCAATTTGTTCTTCAGTTGCATGCCAAACTCTCGTGCGGCATTCGTACTACTGCCTTTTTCATTTGATAAAACTCGAACGATCAAACAGTGTGAGAATTTCTTCAGCAATTCTGAGAATATTCACACCATCCGGGATCTATTAAGAGAAATTATTGATATATGTAGAATTTAGACTTTTGGTTGTATCCGCCATAGTTAGTAAAGTGAATTATTTCAAATGTTTCAATTAGCTGCTTGCATGCATATCAATGCTTTTGGCAGAACGAAGGTACGGATAGTATATTTCTCTCCACTTGTATTCCATTCAATGTCAATAATGAATTATTTAGACAACCATTAAATATATTTGCTTTATAATTTACGGAGAAGGCGATACAGCAGCTGCAACGCGTTAACGTTTCAATAGGCGCGACTCATGATTATGAGCCAAGGCAATAGGTTCAGACGTGGCTTGTGAACCCAGATGTCGGAATTGGACTTACGGAATTTGAATGAATATCAGTATTGGAGTTCAAAATTGATATTTCGCTGGATTATGTTTCAATATATTTCTGATGCATAGAGGTATTTACAAAAATATATCATATTAAATGGCATTAATTACGAGCATGGAAAATTCTCAGTCCTTCATGATTCAACTATGGTGTTGTTAAATAAGTCTTTTAGCGCCTTTACCTGCGGCAGGCCTCGGAGCGGCCGGTCTTGGAGCAGCAGGTCTTGGAGCAGCAGGTCTTGGAGCAGCAGGTCTTGGAGCAGCACCAGGAGTAGCCCTATTAGCAGCACCGGGAGCAGGTCTGTTTGCAGGACCAGGGGCAGGCCTATTTGCAGGACCAGTCGCAGGTCTGGCCGCAGGATTAGGAGCAGGTCTCGCGGCAGGATTAGGAGCAGGTCTGACTACAGGATTAGGAGCAGGTCTGACTACAGGACTGGGATTACTTGGAGTCGTGATGCCATCTGCGAACCCTGGGAGTCCTTGTCGAGGATTAGTAGCCGGATTTCCAAAAATTGGTGGATCCCGAATTCCATCTGAGAACTCTGGTTGTCCGGGCCGAGAACCACCGACCGGAAACCTTGGTGTTTGTGCATTTGGGTCTGCGAGCCCTCCTCCTCCAGGGGTTCCCCGCTGATTATCAATTTGGCGATTCACCCGGTCAATTTGATTGTCGATAGCACCATCGATTAATCTTGGTACATCTCTTGGATCTACTATAATTCTTCCGTCGGGACCTACGATTAGTCTTGGATTTAAGGCAGGATCGAGTAGAAAATTCGGTACGCCGAGGAATTGGGGAATGGGGGAGGAATTAGCAAGCATAAAGTAACTTGCCAGTACTAGTCCGGGTAATATTGATTTGACGTGCATTGTTTCATATACCTGTATCAGTGTGCGAAATGAAAAGGAGTTGCGTTATTGCTTTATACCACAAGACCTTTAATTTCATAGACGTCTAGCCATTTTTCATATAATGGGTGCAACCTGGTTTGGCTCCAAGGTTGGTCCGTGTCTGGCTTGTTTCCTTGCGCCTCGTATTCGGCCTGTAATAGCCCTCGGCGGCCGGGTAAAAAGTTGCACAACGAGAATCCAGCTTGAAGTGAATTTAAATCATTGGCTACAAAGAATAGAAAAATCCAGGATTCAACATCTGCAAAAATCGTCACATTCACTTTTCGAGATTCTCCGGGCTAACGGTCAAGCCCTACTGCCACTTGCTGAACCGAACCTTTACATTGCTTCAACCTGAGAAGCCATGATCCAACTGATCACGGCATTATTGAGTTTCGACGAAAAGAACGAAATTCATAGAATTAGTAGACATGAGCATGGCGCTGACGTGTAGGAATTCACTATCCAGTTTAAGAAAACTTGAACTAGATGCAATGGAGTAGTACCTCTTATATTCTTCGGGTTATGATAAATTGATAATACCTCGCAGCAGAACAATAATATTGTGTTTAAAACATTGGATACTTAATCAACATTGAGCTTAAACAGGTGACAATAGTGAAAGTGTTTAGAATTACAGTTACAATATACATTCCTTCACATAAGTAGATAATTTCATTTATCCATACAATCTGGTAAAACAAGGAATACAAAATGGTTTATCGCTAGCTTCTTTAAATGGTATCTTTCCGAGAACTTTCTGACAAAAACCGCACGCGAAATGCTCGGGATGCCATTTTTTATTGAGAGCCGTAATACATCGACCGACAATTGGCTTTGTGCAGGCTGGACAGATTGAACCTTTCTTGGCATGATAGTGGGTCTCGCAGTATGGAATGTTATCGTAGTCGAAGAAGGTGCCGTTAGTGAATGGCGAACTACATTCCTATGAAAGCGAACAGGAAGAAAATATGATGAGCATGAGTTGTTGACGACAGTAAAGTAATGAAAGCTGACATACTCCGCAAACAAAACAGCCTGGATGCCACGTCTTCCCCAATGCATTGATTGTATCTGCCATAATCGGTTTCTCGCATTTAGGATTACCGCAGACAGGTGCAAACAGGTTAAAGTAATCCTCTTCACAGTATGCCTTGCCTTCGTGTTCTAAAAAGCCATTTGTCCCGAATTCTTTACCGCATTGAGAACAGAAAAAGTGTTCGGGATGAAAATGTTTGCCAAGAGCGGATATGCAGCGCTAATGAGTATGAACGAAACATTAGTATTAGCTAGACGGAAAACTATTTACGACGGACAGGATAATCAAATGAAGAGGAAAATTGATCATACGTCTAAAATTGATTCAGAACAATATGCGCATTTCGGACTGTATAACTCATGATAATCATTCTCGCAATATAAGTTACCATCCTTCTCGAAAAGAGTGGCACCAGCCAATCCTCGCTTACAGACGCTGCAGCGCAAATGTTCCATATGATAATATTTTCCTCCGGCTGCGATTGAGGGACCAGAAATCTGTTCATTACAACCTCCGCAGATTTTGGCTGAAGCATCAGGTGACGTCGCAAACATTAGCGGTTGTTCCAACTTCATAGGGGATTTTGTTGGACTAGATGGAGCAGAATTTTGAGGTGGATTGTTAGTCGATGTCGATACAGATAATGGGTTTGAAGGCTGATTAGTTTGGTTGGGTTTTGCGGACACAGTGGGAACAAGGCCAGCTAATTCATTCATCAGCGAATCAAGATCCATCACATCGTTACCATTGGCATTCGGTGCATTCGAAGCCTGTGGGGGAGTCGCTGCCGCCATTGTCTTTGTCAGATTGTTAGCGGATCCGTGAACCGTTGTGTTGGAACGACTGTGAGTTGGGGGTGTATTTGAAGATGTCGTACCAGTTCGTATCGTTCCTGCAACTGATCCAGAACTTGCGCTATGAGAAATGCCTGAATTAGGTCCATTGCCTTGTGTAGGTAGACCTGTGTTTGAACGGCTCATCCCGGGACTAGGACGGATGACAGAAGTTCGCTTAATCTGAGCCATTTGTGGTTCGTATGTCGAGGGACTAATTGGACTAGTTCCATGCACAGGATGGTTGACGGTCAATCCACTTCCATTTGCAACTGTATTTCTTGCCTCGACTCCTGAATTTGAGGGTGTTCGAACGAATGGTGCAGGTGCCATATTAGACGAGGGGCTTTTTTCTGCAGCATTCAAGTCAGTTAGCAAATTGTCAAGGTCAGTGAAAGATGTGCTTGGGTTGACGGTAGTCTTTACTGGGGCAGTCGAGATTCTGGCAGCAGACGATGTCCGAGTTGAGATATTCTTTGGTACTCCGCTCGCAGTAGGATTGGACGGTGCTGCCGGATTAAGAGGTACAGAGGAATTCAAATCCTGCAAGAGTTGATCTTTATAGATAATAATCGTGGCAGCAAGATTTTTCGAACACACAGATTGAAATATTGTCGTTGAGTTTGTTTTGAACGGGTTCGCAACGAAAGAAAAACAGGGAATAACAACGCAGACAATTTCGGTTTTTGTGCAGGACAGTATAGCATGCAAAAATTAGGATTGATAGTTTCAGTAACTTCTTAAAACACTAAATTTCTCGGGAAGAATAACGGAAACAACATTCTTACCCAATTCATTCATTTTGAACTGTTGCTATCGAAATGCAGTCGAAGTGGCGGTTAAACAAAGGTCTTTCAATAGTTGCAATTAAAATAAACGCAGTTTCTTTGAATTTAAATTCCAGAAGAGAAAATTCGCTCTAAAAGAATTTGTCGAACGGAGTTACATCCACGGACCGGTTGCGTGATGGCGATTGTCATGTATATATGCCATTCCGGACGGGCCAAAATACGTGTTTTGATTCATACACAGAGCAATAGGAGCATATGTATCTCGGGAAATTTAATCCAATCTGACGAACAAAGACTAAATATTTTGACATTAATCGACAATTTATAATTATGATACATTAGGGTATAGAGTTAATTGAGACATAAAATGAAATATCGATACAAAGTCGGGTGGTTCAGAAGGCACATTCGCCTTCGGCAGGCAATCCCTTTAAAGCTATCAAATCACAAAAGTACCCAGCATTACCCGTTGAATACCCAGCCAAATTCTTTCCTCCTCTCTTCGCATTCACAGATTCCTCGCTTCACCTTTGCGGTTCGTCCCATCTTGTCAAATTTTGCCCTGTTCGTTACATCCCAATCTTTACATCTGTCGCAGCAGTAGACCGTAGCATTATCGCTCCTCTCAATCAGACTGGCCGCATCCTCGGATAATGTTGACTCTAATTCGAGAGGAGCAGAGCCAGATGCACATTGTTCGCAACATATGAATAACAGATGACATCCGACGGCGCTACATTTGAGATAATTTGTCGACTTTGTGTCACAAAATTTACACCGAGAAATAACAGTAGTAGCTTTCAAAGGTGTCTGATGCTCAACGTCGACGCCAGATGCTGGTAAGTCGGATGGCAAGGAGGGAGGACAAGAACCCTCGGCTCCTAAATAATCTTCCAGACCAACCGATACTCTGGAGTCAAAGACATAATTTTTGCCCAGAAACAACGAAGACGGTTTCTCGGTCATTTGACTCTTATTCTTGAGTTCGTCGGCAACCCAAGCTAAATATCGATCAATTCCTCCTGCAAGTTGATATACTGGTATAGGAGCGACATCAATTGACTGTGTCGTTGATTTTGAATCGGTTGAATCACACTCATGACTAGAGGCACTATTGTCTGTTGAGTTTGATAAAGTGACTTCCCGTAACTTTTCTCGAACGTACTCTGTTGCTTTTTCACATCGAATACCGCCAGTGCAATAACTTAATATAGCCTTCACTTTTTTAGGTTTCTTCTCCGCTTTACTATTTGAATCTGTTTGGGAAGCGCCATCATTTAAACAGTCAAGCCTTCTACCATTGGCACCTGAACCGCTTGGAGAATTTGAAGAGTCCAAAACATTCGGAATCAAGTATTCATCCACCCATGTCTTCCAACTTCCAAATTTACGAATATTCGGTGTCACCGCGTTGACAAATTTGCCGAGCTGCGATTCATAATAATTTCTGGTATCTATCAATAGAACTTCGTCGGATGTCAGGTTGAGTTGTTGCATCAGTGGATGGTACGGAGTTTCGGACGTAGACGATTGGAGAGTATCTGATGCGTCGGAAGAGTATAAATTAGACAGAATAGAGTGCCAATCCGCCGGGGAAAGATGGCCACCATTAATGGAATCGTACTTCTGCTGTAGCGGTTGTGGATTTCCATCTTTAGAATCGCTCAATGAGGGCAAGGAATCTGACGGTAGATTTGACGAATTTGACGACTTCAATTTCATCGGCTGAAGCTCTGGCGCACCTAATGGACATATTTCTTCTACCACTCTCACCGACAGATTCGGAAAGGCATGAGTACATCCAGGTGTCGGTTTGAAAAAGTCCCGAATTTGTTTATCGTTGAAAATATCCATATTTACGTCTTGCTTTGCGTTCAAATCGAAACTTTCCTCTGAAAAACAATCCCAATCTAAGATCTCTCTCACAAATGTATTCACATGTCTCTTGTCCCCGGCCAATGTGACATTCAATCCTTCAACTGCAACTCTGATTTTCCCAGTCAGTTTTAATCGCAGGCACAATGATTCCAATTTTTGAGCTGAAACAAAAGGTTCGGAAATACGGGTATACTTGTAAAATAAAATGACGAATCCAGACGACTTTGGACAACAACAATTCGTAGATACCGGATCGGAGGATAACTTTGGAACTCGTCGAGCAGTATATTTACAATGATCCGTTTCAAAGGCATCACTTTTAACAGATGTAGAAACATCATTTTTGTTATTGGAAATAAAACCAGAGGCCTCGGAGGTCGGAGAATATTCATTTAAGTATTGGGTATAATAATTATCGAGTACCTGAATATGTTGTTCATGCAAATGTCTGGCAATCAAATTGAGAGCGTCAAAGGACCGACTACACAGATTACATTGGTACGATTTATCGACGGAAGATGTTGCCAAGTTGTTACTAGATTCTTCGGTAACGGATGATAATAAAGCCTTTTTGACTGCTTTTGCACGAGCGAATTTTTGAAGTTGCGAGGCCGTGAGGGAAACTGTCATATTAGATTTTGCAATTACTTAAGAGAAGAATGTTTTCGATACTATTCAATCGAACTAACAACGTCACTCTCAATAATACTTCGTTTGAATTTCTACTGTGACATTCCTTCATGAATTTGTGGTGGCAATAAGGCGCAACAGGCACGTGATTGATATAAACACAACTCCGATATAGACAAATTACAGAATGACAAAAGGGAATTGTGCATTGCGGTGATAATTATACCTGTTCATTCAAATAAACAGATAGAATTGTATAGATTTATGATAAATGAATAGATAGATGGACTTTTTAAATAAATCAAAATGAATTCATATTGCCATCAATTTGATCCGTTAAAACTGGTCCCTTTCTATGGAAATCACCATTCAAAATATAGATTAAAATAAGATTTGCTAGCGTCAATTATTAAAATGCGAAACTCTGGGATTGTTAATGAATGACGTAGGAAGCATTAAGATTTTTGACGATTCAGAAATACCGTGATTTCGACCGATTGTGGCCAACCACTTCAAATTTCTTTAGTCAGAAAATCATCTTCCACTCTCTCTCAACCACTCCATAATTTTTCAATTCCCGACAACTCATTCATCTAAATTCCAATGCGCCCACCCACATCCGGTACCCCTCCAGCAACATTAAGTTCCATCACAACCCTCTATCGTACTCTTCTTCGACTGTCCCATCTCATCCCGCCGGAACCGACTCGACCTAAACGAAGTTTAAGGAATCATGTCCACGATAATATTGCCTCGCAATTTGGAAAGTACAGGAATGTTACAGCGCAAGGTGGGGAGATAAGTTCGGCGGAATTGAAGAATGGTGGGGTAGCTGTGGATACGCAGGAGTTGGAAAGGATAGTTCAGAAGGGGTGGAGGGAAGCTAGAGCGTTGGAAAAATTGGTGAGTGGGGAAGCTATGAAGAAGGTTTGTGTTGGTTTGATTCTTTTTATATTTTTGTGACTTCAAACATCGAAATGTACTGTACTTCATCTCCAATGTGCTTTCAAATTGCCATCTAAAATCTGAACTCAGAAATTGCAAAGAATCCTGTTGCTCAGGACTTGACTTTTTCGTTCTCCCTTTTGTTTTTTTCAACAATTTTCATTCTCTGTTAACCTGAACAAATCTTTTATCTCTTGACGACAACAGTACCCTCTGTCCCCTCGACTCCTATCTCCACCCGATTCTCCATCACATTACACAGATTTGTACCGATCCAGTCAAGGTGAAACTGTATACTCAAGGTTATCACATTGGAAACAGTGGCTGTTTAAGTATGTTTTGGTATTTTCGTCATGTACAGAAACTCAAGATTAACCGGAATCGTTTTTGCACGACTTGCTTTTGGTTTTTTTTTTGGAATTGATTGATCTTAATTTATATAGATATCTTCGATTGAAAATTTAAATAAAATGGGTTCTATATGAATGAATAACATCAGACCGAATCAACATCACCATGATGGATCGTATTGAATTATGTTTATTAATCGTCTACCCTGGACAATCTTTCCACCAGTTTCTTCTCAAAAAACGATTAAATCAGAGACGTTGTAGATAAGATAGATACAACAATTGGATGAACTAACTAATCCAACGCCAAGGATGACATGAGCTGAATGCAAAAATGATTCCCAAAATGAGTGATACGACTAGAACCGAATCTATTTACAAGTTGTTGTGTATTGCTCACATTTTATCTTTAACCAAGCACAATTTCAAGTACCACGTCACTCACAAATTCTCTAGGGTACAAATATACCCTTCCCTCTCTGCACATGAAAAGTACGATTTAATTTGAGGTCTCATTACATGTGAACATCCTGTACCAAGATTCGGAGAACGAACGATGGTGGGTCCTGAATGCGCTTTAGCGATTTCAGTTGAATCAGGGGACGTAGAGAACTCGATTTCAATGTATACTGGAGGTTTCGAGTAGTTTGTTGAGGTTGTTGAACACTGGTTGTGGATGGGTGAGGTGTTGGTAACTTCCGTATTAGAGTTTTGGAGAGATACCACACCGTCCGCTTCCGTTGGTGGTTTTATCAGGGAGGGATGGGCGGTAAGATTACAATGTTTGTTAGCATGAGAGTCGATATTCGAAACACCAGATTGAATGGTGTCATTTCTACTGTTTGATTTGTTGTTGGTCGCGTTCTCTAATTTATCACAACAGTCTTTACTGATAGGATCAAATGAAGAATTAGACGGTGAAATCGACATGGTCAATTTTGACAATGCGTCCATATCGAGACAAAATGGATAATCCGAGGTCTGGCATATGAGGCTGTCGTTCCATGTTGGTTCCCAAGTCTCATTTTCTATACCTGTTTCTGATTTCTTGTTTAAAGAAGAATCAAAACAGTTTGAAAGAGTTAATGATCGTGGGTTGGACTTTGGTATCAACGGCGATTGGAATTTCGTCAGCGTAGCATCCGTTGGTAAATCGAATGTCAATTCGACTGGAGTAGGGAGGTAAGGAGAGTTTCCTCCTAACGAGGGCGTGGAAGAGAGATAAGGAGAGCATTCAAACTGAAAGTAATTCGGGTTGGTAATTTCACCAGTTGCATTAGGAAAGTTCTTGAGAGCGGGTGATGTTGCAGGGGTTGTCAATGGAGAATTTGGGCACGAAATATTGGAGAGGTCGAAGTGTGGGGTATTTGATAATTGAGGAAGCGATGCAATAGTTACGTCGGGAGAATCAATGAATACTTTTGGTGTCGGCTGCTCGCATTTTACTATAACTTCATCGTCGTCCTCATGTTTTCTTTTCGTGAGCCCTTCTTCCATAATCTTCCAAACTCGTTCCACAAGCTTCGGTGTAATGTCTTCCAGATCTTTCCATTCGGCTTCGACTGAACTTTTAATTCTGTAGATTCTATTGAGCGAAACCATTCTCAGAACTTCCCTCCATAAATCGTTCAACCTCTCCGGGGTGGACGCCGTTGTCCGATGTAGGACTCGACACAAACGCTCAGATTGAGGGCGGACTGGAAAGTTTGAAAGTTGCTGCGCGCCCAAGGATGACCAAGATTGTTCATTCAGACAAGAATAAAAGACAACAGAATCAAACAAGATATTTATCATTTAGATTCTTATATTAAAGAATGATTGAGAGTTAGAGAAAAATTTTACCTGCAAAACTTTATCGCAAGTCATGATTCTATACACCTGACTTCGACTGATCTTCCACACACTCTTAAAATATTCTTCCAGCGTAGAATGCATAGCTTTGTACAACTTGTTATCGATAATATTAGCCACTGCATGCACTGTGTTTTCAAAGTCCGATGATGAAGAGTGATTCTGATCCGAACGATGACAGGGGTCTTTTAGTGGAAAGATCACATTTGGTGAGTTGATCTTTAAGGAAAGGGTACCACAAGTAGACGATTTCCGACGTAAAATGGAAGGAGAGATTTGGTTTTCTTGGTATGCGAGCAAAGCTCTAGTGTGGTCGATCGTTGCTCTGGTTGCACTTGTTGATGCGGCCGTTGGCTGAGTAAAAGATACAACACCAGAGAGTACGGGCCGAGCTGGACAGTTTTTCGGCGGTATGAAATCTTGATAGTTTTCTGGGCATGATGTGAGGTAAGGATTGAAATTGGAGACTGGAAAGTATGGATACAGCTGATTTGGGCTGATGGTAAAGGCCAATGATTTGTAGAGAATATTAGTATCATTAAGAGAGCAAGAGCAGTTGTCAGTAACTAACATATAGTGGATCTAACGTATAGTCGTCTATACACAGTCTGCATAAACATAACAACAACTTAAGAGAAAGAATCCCGTATTCTTCTGATCTAAAGATACAAGCACAAGATATCAAAGTATACCTGTTGTTGACAGAGGCGTGGCCGGGCAAAGGGGCCAGCGGCACAGGATGCTGTTCTATGGAGCACATAATGGCTGTTGCTTGGTTATCTCTGGGATATAATCTGACGTAGAGAGTAGATTTATAACTATCTGTATCTTGTGAATACAGTTTCTTAGTAGTTCTACATTTGCGGAAGCGCGAGGGAGGGTAATCTGTCGAGTGATGCAAAGCGCATTCAAAGTGAAGCAGAACGCGTCGACGGCGCCACACGAGTCAAGCCACACCTCCGATCCTTCTAGAACACTTCCAAACTGTGGCGCATCTAGTCTAGAATCTAGATTCCCTCTTTTGCCGCCACCATTCATCACTACTTGTATTGACTCGGGACAACCGACACCCCCAACGACCATCGCTTGCTTTTTTTATTTAATTCACATCAACACTCCTCCGGACATAAAACAAATTATACGCCGCTTTCGTCACCACCTGTTCCTCGCTATTACACACTGATACCCTCGTATCATCAAAATAATGCCATTTTTGAAGCACCCTATTCTGAACTACCGCCGTATCTAGATCGAATAAAAATAGAGTAAGGTTAGACAACATACATCACAGGATTGTTTGGAAAAACAGAGAATCACAACGTACAATGACCACCGTCTAGTCCTCCAAAATGGTTACTCACTGCATACAAATCATAAATCCAGGGCCCAGTTTTCTCAGGGTACCCTAAATACAAATTCAAATCTAACCCTTTAACAGGGAAATCCACCAAAGTGTCCAACTTGTTTCGGAAGGGACCTTGGAAACTGAATCGCTTCAGATGGATAAGAAGAATGTCGGGAAGTTTCGATAATGTTAAAGATTTTGTGGATCGGCGGGTTGTGCGACAATTGGAGCAATGCCTATCATTTGTGGCAAATGAGTGGTTTAAAATCGGATGAACCAAAGTGAAAGCGAATTCCAGAAACGACAACATACCAAGCATCGCTTCCCTCCAGTATCTCCTCTCGCAAAAATTCATCCAAACAGTCACCCAAATCTACTCTATTGCCTTTTATCACCGGTATCGATAGGTACATGAACGGATTGTAACTCGTCGACGTCTATTACATTCACAGAAGTTCTTCACGTCAATAGATTTTCTTTGCGCGCGATATAAAGCAAATGAAATTACCTTTCCACAAGTCAAGCAAGACAATCTACTCCTCAATTGACCCATAAACAATTGTACCACAAAACTGCTATTTTTGAACATATATCTCTTCCAAGCTTCTTCGGCTGCAATATGAGCCGGTAACTTTTCAAATTCTTCGTCGGGAATCTCTGGCGGCGGTGTAGACGATGCAGGCGGAAGTTTTAAATCTTCATGCAGGCCGTCTAAAAGGAATGCCAGAAATTCTTGCGAATCTTGCTGGTCGGATGTCGAAAATTGAGTGTGGAGTGTGCCGATAGCATCCTATAGTCATTGCAGACCAAAAAAGAGATTCGTCACATCGTTAAAACATCGCTGAAAAAAAAAAAAATATTGCTTAGGAAGGAAAGCCAAAAATACCCGAAATTTGATAGGAACTACAAAAGTATCTTGACTACTGGACCATAGTGTTCTTATCAATTCCGCAAACGCAACGGCTAGGGCACCCTTCGTTCCCAACGGATTCTCCCTATTGATATGTTTTTTGAAACTACCGCCTTATGTGAACGTATGACATTAGTCATAAGCCCAGTCAATTTCACAAGACGATAATAAAGAAACCTACTCAAAAAATATCTCGATAACGGTAAGGTTCCGTTAAGACACTGCACTATAGAATTGAAGTAACAAGTATTTCCCATATTCTTTAACCCTGTAATCCCGACACTACCCGTTGCTAACCCGCTAAAACGACTTTCCGATGGATGAAATCTGTTTTCCAACAAGGGAGACGCAATAGATAAAGCTGCTCCGGTTCCATTGATATTATGCGAAGAAGAAGAAGGCGAGGCTAGCATACGATTCGGTTTCGGTGGCAGATGTGGTGGGAATGAGATACTTGGATTGATATCGCCGGCGGAATTTGAACGAGTTTTGATGCGCGGCGGAAGAGAGGCTTTTGGTGGTAGAGGCGGTTGCTGCGGTGTAGCGAGGAAAGGATACATCGATGAGGAGGTGAGGGAAGAAGCGCCGAGTTCAGTTGATGAGTTTTGTCGAAGTGAAGGGTAACTGATTGAGGGTTTTGAGAGAGTTGACGAGGGTTTCGAGATGGCGGAAGGGGTGGACTGTTGAATAAAGCCGTTGTAAGGGTTATCGAAAATCGAAGCTTTCGAAGAACGTCGCTCAGACGGCAATGTGTATGCATTGTAAGATGAAGATGAAGGTTGACTAGGATCACGGAGGGAAGGTGAAAGTTTGTAGGAAGCCATGGATTGGATATTGCGGCCTGACGTATTGGATTGAAACTGTAGCGAAATGTGTTAATATATCCTGCAAATTATACCCGTATACCTTGCAAAAAACAAATCTTCCAAGCAGAAACAGAGACAAATAACGATAAATCAACTTACGAGATCCATTACAGATCGATTCATTACCACATTCTCTTTGTTTACATTATTCGGTCTTCGAATAATTGGAACACCGGCGGCGGCGGTAGATGAGCCGAAACCTAATGGCAATCCTGTCCGCGATAGTACCGGTAACTCAGCACCATAAGGAGAAACCGGCCCTGGGGAACTCGCTTTAGATATGGAGGAAGACCGAGGAGGGGGAGGTGGCCCGTCAACGGCTGATGTTGATACTTGGAGTGCAGTTTGGTTTGGATTCTTTGAGAGAGACGAGGTGTTGGGTAATTTTGAGGTCTGAGAGGATAAGTCAGGTGTCGGGTTCGGTTCTTTCACTTTATAAGTTCCGTCCAATATTTGCGACTTGATACTTTCAACTTTATCGAGTATGGGTATTGCTTTCTATATTACAAAAGCAATGGCGGTTCGATGAATTAAACCAGTTTATCAGTCTGATATACGGTGACAAACAGTAATAGTGAGACCACAAACCTGACTCAAACTTTTGTAAGTCGGGTCATTCTTGGAGTAATTCTTATGTTTCGGTATTATTTCCACGATAATGCTGCGTATCAATCAGAAGCTAGTTAATATCATCCTTACAGCATATTTAAACTTCCTGAATATGAAAGAATTCACTTGTATGAATCATTAGCGACATAGAGTTATCCAACACATACCTCAGCGCTTTTGTATACATCACATAAGCATCTTCGTACTGTTTCAACGCATAGTGTGTATCGGCCTGTGTTTTAATAGCATTAGAACCATGGTAAATACATTTTGTAGAAGGTTACTAAACGATGAAGTGAGAATCCCATCTTAATGGGTCTACTGCGGGTTATCCACACCAACTCTTAACATTTGGTGCAGACGCATTTTGACTGTGGCCGACTATTCTTTAATTTGGATACATCCAGACATGACACTTGTCGACAGGAAGCACACAGTTTACAATTTGAGACGCAGTTAAACTGTATAGTAAAAACCTACCTGCAATATCAACTTTGTAGCGCTGGAACACCATGTTTTGAAGGTATACGTAGAATCCGTAGGCACTTTGGCTTTTAGATTTAGCTGGTCAATGACCTTTTGCGGGCCCGAAGGTTGCTTTGAGGAATCGTTCTTTGCCGACGAGGAAGACGAGGATTGAGATTGCGGCCGCATAGCGATGCTCTGAATGTTGCAAATGATATGTACAGAAATAACAGAAAGATGCGGACGAGCGAGGGACAATTTTAATCTTTTGACTCGGGAAGAGGAACGAGGAGCCGGGGGAATGGCGACTTGGAACATTGGAATTCTATTATTTGGGACGGAATTAGACGAGAATGATATGTGTTGCAATTCATAGATTTCTGCTTATTAATATAGAATTCATGCTTCAATTCAATCATAGGAAAAATAAACAGATATAACCAATATATGGACTATTTTCGAGCAAATTTATATCAATAAGGACATTCAAGATGGCCGATTTAGTGTCATTTATTATGTCGCAATAAACTAATTTTAAAAGAAAAAGCACAAAACTTTGTTATTCATCACCAATGATTACTCAGTGATGGCCCCAATACTGTGTTAATTGATGAATACCAGATAGTCGTGTCGTAAAGTGCATTCTAAAACTCATCTAGCATTAGCATAATTTCCTAAATAGCACTATTTTATATATTTATTTATCTCGCAATATTCATATTTAATATTAATTTCAAATCCAATCCGCAGAGTAGCACAAGAAGAGGGAATGTCCACGTGACCAATTGTTCCTCCCTGAGAACTCTGTCTATGCATAGAGGGAAAAAGATTTCTCGTTCGGATACGATTCGCATCTATAACAAAGGGAAAAGGATATAAACGAACTCCGACATTCAGACGCTGAGGTATGATTGCTTTTCTTGACGTTCTGTCTTGCTGGGTGCTGCCGGTTGTGGTACTGTTGTGATTTCATAGCGCTCGGGTAAAAAGGCCTCTGTCCTTTCACTCTCATCCGACCACAAACTCCCATGCATACCTGTTTATGCTTTTGTTGATTCGACAACCATGATTCAATCTTTCTAACCAGAACCGTATTCTTCTGGTCAATTCATTCTTTTCGTTAGTCTTTTGATCAATTACTAACAGCTGCAACTTCCTCTCGCTACCGCCCCACTTGCGGCCCCGTTTTATTCACTCCGATAACGCAACTCGGACTTTGCATAAAATTCATTTCTCCAATATCCCACATCTTTCAAGTGTTATCTTTCGATCGCCATATACAGATCCCATCAGTAACACTACAGACAGGGAAACTCCCTTATAGATATTTCCGCGAGAGAAAGTTTACTAAAAAAGAAAGCTAAAATGCCCGACTCAGCTCAGCGGCACACTCCTATTTCAGTAATCTTTAGTCCTTACGTTATCCTATCAGCTGTCTTCATTATAGTTTTTGTTTGCCTAATTTGTCTCGCCGTCAGAAAATGCTACGCTAAACGTCGCCGCAATGCTCGTCAGACTGCCCGTTCGAATTCAACTCGTCCTCCCAGAAATGGCAATTTTACTGGAACAAGGCCAAGATCAAATAACGCTGGAGCTAGTGTAATGGAAGTCATTAGAGTTGAACGCCACGGAATAGAGTCTATGCATTACAGGCTTCGAGAATTGCCGATGTCTTATGTCGCCTGTTCGGAACGGCGGAGATTGAGTACAGATAGTCACGACACGTTACCGAGATACGACGGCAATGGGATTGTTGACATCAACAATTCGACAAGGGAGGTAGAAGCCGCTGAAAGATCTATGAGTGGGGCTCATGAAAGTGATTTTACGATTGTGGAAATTGGAGATACAGGACAACTGTCTCCGATACCTGTGGAAGAAGAGACTGGGTCAATATTACCAAAGTATGATGAATTATATCCGGTACCCCTTCAAGATTCTCATACGGACCCGGAGGATGAAAGCAACTCAGAGTCTAATATCAGGCAAGATGAGATTGCGGTCAGTGTAGAAGATAGGATGGATAACGAAGTGAACACCGAATCAACCTGCGATTCTATGTCGAGTGATGGAGATTCACCGTCCATTACCGGCGACCGGCTCAGCCTCTGTGATAATGATGGGCACTGCTCGATACAAGCGGCAACAAATTCACCCCCTTCTCCGTCCGTCACAACAGGCATATTATCAGCAACTTTTCCGAACAGCGCTCCGAATTCTGAACCCTGCTGAATCTATTGAACTCTTCATCAATGTCCATTATCCTTTGCACAGCGACATCCCTTTCATCGCCAGCCTTCCAACTCGAAAAACACCGAACAGTCAAGATATATATATACCCCCTCGTACTCTGTTCTCGGTCATATCCGCGGGTGTCCTTCACTCATCCAAATTAAATATATACCCAATCGTCGATTCTCTTAAGAATGACAACCCCGCGAATTCGGACTTGGATCACTCTTTCGATCCATGTTCATCCCTCCATCGCACTTTCCCCTTGCTTCTAATCCATCGTTTTCTCTATACTCTGTATATAAATTAATGATATGACGTTGAACCCGATAATTCGGTTTTACAGCCGAATCGTGTTGTCTTTTCTTTGCGCTCTCTTGATGCCTCCAAAGACAGCATTTTAATATAGACATGCCTAACCTAGTCAGATCTTTGGATGGTTTATAATGATCAAGTTCATTTCTAGTATTTGTATATTTTGTTCTTTGTAATATAAAATTGTAAATTATGCTTGCTTTGGTTAAACTGTCTATTTAATTTTTATATCTCCTGGATCCCTTTAAAAAATTGTTCTTAACGCCTCTTGAATATGTAGATCGCCATTATAAGGTTTTTGATTCAAAATTTTCCAAATGATTGAATTAATATCAATTTATGCAAAAGAAAATGTTTCTTAAATATGCTAGAAAAACGGTTCACTAATTTACAATAACAACACGTTACTCGATTTGGTCACCTCCAAGCCCGAGGCTTCAACTTCTTTGGTCAGGGCGTTACTCTCTCGGTAAGCTGAAAACCTAGCAATCAATCCCAAGTTCACAAAACTTTCTCGAATGATAGTCTAATGATGTCCATAATTGGGGAAATTATCAATTTTGAGATTATTCTTTCATCGGTTTTTTTATTTCAGTTCACCCACGAAATTACTTGATCTGTTTTATATTTTGGTGTATATATTTTTCCAATTTTCCTCGTTCCTCCATGCACCTGTTTTAAGATACGTAAGCATAAAAAACGGTAACGGTATTAGAGAAGGCAACGGAGGGATTGAAACATCGGAACCGGCTTGGATCGATCGAATAGACTTTGGAAGCGTTGGCAAACAAGTCAAATTATTATCACAACAATCAAGAATTTCTAGTGACATCGGTAACGGTGGAAGTGATTGAAGTTTATTATCGCAACAAACGAGATGTTCCAGCAATGGGGGAAGCAAAGGAATGGACGATAAATGGTTGACTGAACAATTGAAATATAGTAGACCCGAAGGAAGAGCGGGCTTGAAACCCTTGTGAATCGTCCCGTTATTTACGTCCAAGGCTTTTAGCAATGGTGGCAGACGCTCCAAGTTCGAGGACGAAAAATAATCTGCCAACGGATTCTCAGAGCAGCAAAGCATTTTCAAGGATGGTGGCAGGGCTGGGAGGGATGTCAGTCTATTTGCCCGACATATTAGCACCTCAAGAGATGAAGGAAGGTTTCCAATTGAAGTAAGGTCGTTTTTAGAGCAGTCCAGATATCTTAATCCACTGGGAAGAGGAGGAAGTGTTTGTATGTAATGGTGAGTGCACTCGAGGTATTGTAATCGGGGCGGTAGCCTTTCAACGAGGAATCCATTGATGCACGTCAGAGAAATTAAAGACGGCGGCAATTCCGGATTTTGGATCGATAGGGTGTGAACCCAAAGATGAGTGAGGGAACTGTGCAACGTCGGCTGTGTTTCAAAATGTGTCCTATCTAATTTAAGAGAATGTCTGCAAGTGAATAATGCTTCTGGATTTTCGACATACTCGCAATAATTCAGCTCCAAGTGCTCCAATGTAGAAGGTAGACTCTTGGGAAGTTGTACCCTTCGGACTGTTGCTGAAAATCGCTTCAATTTCGCCAATAAATCAGACGACACTCTGGCTTCACCTACCACACGATCACAATTTTGACTCCTGAACTCCACTTCCCTCAATTGTGGCATGTTATGCCAAAAAGGATAATCATTCATGTCGAAAAGGCGATCCGTATGATAAATTCTGAGCTGGCGGACGTACTTGGCAACGTTACTTTCTGCTAATTCATCCAAATCCAAATCCCAAGTTGATACACAACATCTAAAGAAAACTGCATCCTTTGCAGACTCCGCAAAGTATTTATTCGTCAAACGCAACATTTTAAGGTCCCAGGTTCGCAGATATTGAAATAAAGTGTCTAAAATGTCTGTGTAATCAAAAATGCATTTTGACTGCGTACATTCAGTCATCTTTCGGGGGTGATGTAATCAACGTTAGGTCGTGGAAATTGAATTATTACCGTTGTTGTGTTAACTTGAAATTCAATGCGGTATACGGAAGTAAGAAAAAACTTAAAACCACTTTGTCAATCAGTCGTTACTTTAAAGAACTCAAACTATCGTGGCCGGATTGTAGTCTCGTGAGTGGTTTTCAGTGACGAATCAGGAATTCGCGCAGTTTTAAAATAACACCGCGCCGCGTTGTGCAATATATAATTCATGGAGTTTGAACTGTAAACACATGCAATGGTGACAGTTTCTCCGTAGGTGAGAAAAACAGCAATTCCAAAAAATTCATTACTGAATATATTGTTGTTTCAATCAACTTGGCTATCATTCTTGTTCGTAATTTGTAATTATTTGCACATATGATATGTAAAATGCATCTTTGACCTCTGGCGTTGTCATTCACATCGTTATTCATTCTAAATGGCACTAGTACGTGAACAATTTTATTAAACAATGTCAGAAAGAAACCAAGAGGTAATTTTTGCAATTTGAATTACTTCCGTGGCAGAGGCTTCAACCGCTTTGGTTGGAGCGTTAATCTTTTGGTAGGCTGAAAACCAGGCAATCAAATCCAAGTTAAAAAAACTTTTTCGAATGATAGTTCCCACTGTCCATAGAATGAACCCACAAATCACTATAAATTTGATATCATGAAGCGAGGCATTTTCAGTACAAACAGATTGGATAATTTCTAGATCATTAAAATGGCCCACTACAACATTATCAAGCACAACTTTGAAATTGAAACAGAATTATTCTCACAAGTACTTATAATAACAAGGCTTTACTCGATTTGGCCACCTCAAGGCCAGTCACGTCAGCTTTCCTTGTCGAGGCGTTGCTCTTCCGGTAAGCTGACAATCGAGCCACCAATTCTAGACTAGAAACACTTTCCCAAACGATTGCCACTATCGCCCATAAAATAAACCCACAAATTACCATTATTATACATATAATGACAACCAAGCCATGAACAGAATTGGAAAGTCTGTCGAAATGAAACGTTAACCCTAATCCCAACACCACCATAGACGCTGCATTTGACAATATGTCGAACTTATTCAAAATTGGAAATTCGTATGGACGGTAATGAAACACAATAAGAACACTGCTAAATAGAAAGAACAATGTGATAATGATTTGAAAACCAATATATCTAACGATGTTATAATGCGGCAGGTGGTGAAACGGTTAGAGTAATTATCATAACCAGTAAGCATTGACAAAAGATTATGACAATTTACCTTGTAAAAAATATATTCACAACAACCATGGAAAGTTTCTGGAATAATTGGACTACACTAATGAATTGATAATCGCTTTTGAACTCGTGGCCAGAGCTCATCAACTTAACGCAAAATAATTGAAATTTTTGGCCGACTGAATTGGCTCGGGCTGGATTGGGACGGGCAAGAAGGGATGCATACGAAATTATCAAGTTCATAAATGGAATCCCTAAGACGTAAAGTCTGGGAAAGTGCGACAGATTGAGAAAAACCAAGAGTCCATAATT
This sequence comes from Paraphysoderma sedebokerense, assembly GCA_025602915.1. Lineage (NCBI taxonomy): Eukaryota > Fungi > Blastocladiomycota > Physodermatomycetes > Physodermatales > Physodermataceae > Paraphysoderma > Paraphysoderma sedebokerense. The sequence goes on along the minus strand of JAHLJZ010000051.1, from coordinate 81,697 downwards.
ATATTAGAATATTTAACCACTTACCCTAAGCCAGCATAACCATAAGGTAAGTCTTGATAATACCATGACTCGTAGCAACGCAAGCTCGGATCGGCGTCTGAGAACATAAATTGAAGTTATTATTTTGAAGAACATATCATGGCATGAGAGTATTGTCAAACCTAAGTAACTGAAACCATCGGCTTCTAATGTGCAATCAAACAACCTAATGCAAAGTATGAGCGGATCAAACATTCAGACCGTTGAATAAACGGGGGGAATCAACACTAACGCAAGAGAGTTTGTCGCCACATGCACAAACAGTAAACTCAAAACCGACATGTAGGCTCTAATAGTTCGGACCGAAGTTTGGCTATTTCGACGCTCGAAGTCCGCAGTGCTTCCTTTAAATAAATTAACGACATGATTTATGACAGGCATAAATAGTGCCAATGCTAACGCGATAAGCGGAATTGCCAATGACAGCTTCATTTTAAAGCTAAAATTAAACGATTGTTCTGCCACAAGGCACTCAGGACTAGCAAGCTCAACATTAAGGTTGATAAATGCAAGCCAGCTGAACAAGTGAAGCAGAGGTTCCGGCCAATTCAAACGCATCTGTCGCAATAACAATATGGTCTGTATAAAATTTACGACGATACTGATAAGCCCGAACCTAGATAATTGCATAATGAAAGAATTAATTGCAGTAGATAAAAGCTCTTAGAAACAAACAACTAACGTCGCCCCTCGCTTCTGCCTTGAGATCTTCAATATAAAGAAAAATACGAATGCGATGATGGTCAAGATACAGCAAACGATTACGAGTTGGATAGACCCAGACTGCTCCCCGCATCTGCGACAGCCATCGTTGAATCGATAATAGCCTGGACTGCATCTTCCGCATCGTGTACCTTCATAACCAACAGAGCACGAAATCAATTCGTTACCAGGGCATGCATTCATCTGCAAAGTGTTTTAGTAAGACGAATTTCATACATCAGGCTAAGAGAATACATACTGGAAAACACGGAAGAAACGTGTTATTATCCTCCGAACGCCACCAACCGAATTTTGCGTATGGCGATTGGCTTCCGTCCTGACTACAGACAGCGCCTAAGAAGTCATAATTGCATTAGCAATAGCAATCTAAAGGAGGTCACATGGATGCAGACAAACCTTCCGGGCATTCCGTACAAAGTGGACCGGTTCGACTGAAGGCATTGTTCACAAGTCCTATGAATGTATCACATGAAATGAGTTACTTCTCGACATGAGTATATTTGAAAAGAGTCACACCAGGGGGACATTTGAAGGAAAATACATAGGTGCAATTGGAAGACGATGAATTGTGCGAATCCCGTGCTACAACTGTAAAATTGGCAAACGGGTATACCCCACCCTGTGAATCGAAGTAATACTTCATATTAGGCGACACGAAGGTATCACCCAAGTCTAACGGATCAGCTCTCAAATCAGCAATCAGTTTTCCCTTGGTAGGAACCCCAACAAGATGATAAAAGAGGCCGCTGTCGTCAACATCTGTTGCATCAATACGAACATCAACACTTGCAGTCATGTTGGTAATGAAATCAGTCGATAATTCAACAATAGTGGGGTTACCACAGGATAACTTCGGGACGTCGTTGACGGGGGCAATAGAGAACAATATTCTTTCAAACAGAGTGATAGAGCGATCCGAAATCGAAATATCAAAACGTTGTGGCGTACTGTCAATTGGATTAAAAACATTTTTGAGTGGAGAAAATAGAATTTTGTATGGAGGCCCTTTGATTTCTGACCCTTCACCAAGCGGTGACGACGATTTGATGATATCCGAGTCCCGCAAATCTTGAGATACAGCGTACAAAGACCCATTAATACTTAAATTATGAACCTTCACTACCAATAGATCGTGTTGGTCTGCATCAGTTACATTGAACACAAAGGTTGTAGGGGTATCCTCATAAACCGAAGAGTTTAAAGAGGCTCTATTGAATACAGGCGGGTCTTGATTTGAGAAAGAATCGTTAACAAACGTACCAATGAATGTAAAAATTACAGATGAAATAACTTATTCAACCAAATCAACATACCGTTCACCGCCCTCACATTTATCACCACAGTACCATTTATTATTGACTCCACGTATCTATCTTGGGCTTTGAACACCACAGTACCATAAGGTGAGCCATTGGTATCGTTTACCGGACGGAATATTGCGGATGTCACATTAAGTGGCAATACAAAGGGCGTGTTCAATACCTCAACCCAGTTTGAGCTGTTTCCGCTCCCATTTTGAATGCTGAGTGAACCATACTGTGGGATCGCAAGAATAGTAATTGTAATATTGTCAGTGGTGTTCTGATCAGGGTCGTCTACTTTAAACTCGATGACGGCGGTGGTATCCTCGTCCAAATTGATGACCGCTGAGCGCGGAACTGGCGGGTCCTGCACCGCATCGACTATAATGTCAATGGTTTGTGTCAACGATTGACTTCCTTTATCGTCTATTGCAAATACTTGAAATGAATCGTTGCCAAAATAATTCTCGGGTGGAATATATAGTATTTTCGACTGAGAGTGTACCACAGGCACAGAGGCAAGGGAGGCGTTAATCAGACTCCCTTTCCCGTTGGATTGTGTAACTTGAAATAGAGTTCCCCATTGCGGGTTTAACGCAACAAACACTTGAACGGTATCCCCGGCGTCAGGATCGTAACTGTATAATTCAAGCAATAATTCTTCATCTTCCTGCATAACCGCTTGAAGGGTAGGAACGACAGGGGCGACATTTAAGAAGCCTGTCCGGAATTCGGCCATATTCGAGTCTGGATTTCGATAACCTCCAACTGATACCGTAACGTTGAACCGTGCATATAGTGGCAAACTGACATTTGTGAATTCGCTATGGTCATAGCATTGTTAATACACTTGTGACAATTTATCGGATAGTTGATGCCCATACCATTTAAGACTACTGTGTGCTAACCAAGTAACAGTAGGACAAACAAAAGTTTGAGTCGTATTATGATCATGAAATAAAACACTTCGGTTGGCATTGAGTGGACCGAAATTTGCACCTTCGATGTACATGGTCTGATAGCGAACAAATTAATTTGATGCTGAAAGTTATCAAAAAGAATAAAAATACCAACTGGATTGCTTGATAGAAGCCACTGGGGGGAAATTGTCGAGATTCGCGGAAGATCGTAGGAAAACGACGTCGTATTCACTGTTTGGCCGTTGACCTGCATTTGTAAAGGTAGGTTGCGTCCGAAAAGTTCAGGCGTGATACAGCTGACCGATGCATCGCTATATAACTTAGGAAGATAGCAAGGGTTCCCTGCAATCAATACTGAGATATTCTGCGCCGTCGCATCACAAGGTGCAGAACCAGTTGTACATGGTCCGAAGCCAGTCCCACTAAGAAAAAATAAAGTTAACCATCAGTTTGAAGACTCGTTAGAGCTAAGGAAGAACAACTTACGATATGTATATCATTCTACCGCCTGTCGTTGGACTTGAAGGAGGGGAAATGTCAGTGATGACTGGTGGGTTATAGTGTATGTACACTAATTCTGAACTGGTGGCGTTGCTGCCGATGTTGATAACGACCAACTTATTTTTGCCCGTCGCTGAATTTGAATCCAAATAATTGTATAAAGTAAGTTTTGAAGCAAATGTCAATATGACGCTGGGACTTATACCTGGTGGTACAGTACAACTGAATGCTGTACTATTTAGCTGATTGGTATTGAAGCACGATATTCCGCCAACGCTGACATTGACCTCGTCCTGCTGAACTATTCCAATGTCACTTGTTATCAATGTAATGTTAAAACCCTCTAATAAATAAACATAAGTCAACGTATGTCTGAAATATGGACTTTGATAAAACTCCGGTCGCAGGAAAACCTCACCAGTTGATCCATTTACGGGATGCACTGAAACTAACTGAAGCTGAAGTGCTAAAATACCGGGAACTTTAACTCTTGGTTTGTACGGTATTGAATTGAATGAAACCCACATATCATATGGGCCTGTTCATAGGGTTAGATGAACCCACAAAGATGTCGCCATCAATAACTGAGTCAGCAACATACCGACACCGGACAACTCGATTGGTATTTGAGCCGATAATGCATTCCGAGAGATCCATGAAACGGATGAGCATACTAGACCATTAAACTGTACGGACGGAATAACGGTAGCCAAAGATTCTGGAATATATTCAAATACAAGCTGGACCACTTCACCACGATTAACTTGCATCGGTTTTGCGGACACAAACGAGGTGACTTTCAATGCCCCAAATTGCGCCGCAAAAACTCGGGTGCCAACAGTGGCTGCATCCGGAGCACTCAGTTGTCCATCGGTACGCCCGATGACGATGAAACTGTTGTTGTTTTGCGGAATAACTGCTGCGAAGTTGTCCTTGCCAATCGTGGAAAGGATCAATTGACCTTGTGGCGTTTTCGCACTAGACGTGTATTGACAGATTACGATATCGATATCTCTGAATCCAATGGATTCATTTAAGATGGATGTAAACCCGACAATGACGTTGGAATCTGATCCTACTTTAACGCCGAATTCGGGGATGGCATCAGAAAAACTAATCTGGTAAGGTAATACGTCCGAAGACATCTGCTGGTATGTTTCATTTCTTCTATGAAGCACAAATGGATTGCCCGAAACGTCGACACTACGATGAAAGAAGTAAGACGTTTTGTCCGAAGCATTCTTTGCGATCGAGGGGTTGAACTTCATAAGAGTGGAACTGATCGTGCGAGTGCGTACATAATTGAATGTGGCCATAGAATACTCATCCACACTGTTCTGTGAGGTCCATAGACAAATAATGGAATTATCCGAATTACACTGAAAATCGACCGAGAGAATAATCTGAGTTGTATTGAACTTTCGTATACTACGGGAAAGTGCCCCAGATCGATGAGTTGATCTTGACATCCAAAATCCGACACGTCCAGTTGCATTGGTAATTGAAGGATCGTTGAATATTCCGACGTATAAATATAAGGAATCTAGATACGTCGCCAAACGACTGATGGACGACAGCAAAAAAATTCAGTGAATTAATTTCCTTTCTTGGAAGACATTGTCTGACTTACGGATTTCTGGCATTACTGTTCCAATACCCCTCATACGTATCTACTTCACCGTATATTAATGACCCTACGACACTGTAAGTGTAAGGGTCTAGAATATAAATTGCGAGAGATCGAAGCACATAGACAACGTATTTTCTACTTAGTATAAACCAGGATGTATGTAATTAGTCAGTTAACCTTGAACCCTATTTCTGCAAGTTAGTGAGCGCATCACTTACATCGCATATAATTCTTTAGTGTGTTCGTTGTATTGAAGGGCAAATGCGGATGAAGTTCTTAAAATATAAGCATTTTTATTAGGCATTTACGACTGTATACGGTCGGTACATTTTCCAAAAACTAATTGAAAACTTATTTACCTCCAATTTAAACCGGTGGCAAGTTCATCTTGCACAGAACGACTTATATTGAAACTTCCGATGAAACCGAGGGTTGCGTTAGGCTCACCTGTCTCAGAATACGAATATAGATGCAAGAAATCATCGGCAGTCATTACAAATATGTGAGTTCCATTGCTTGTTGTCGCTAATATATCAGTCGTTGAAGATGCGATACTACTCGTTTGTAATTCCTGTAAATACCATGGTGAAGGCAGTTGAGTCGCGGGAGCAGCATGCACCCAACTGAAGCTGATGCCAGTCCAAATGTAACAGCCCCAGAAAAGCGTTGAGAAGATGGAGGGCCACATCTTTTGTAATGAACTACGAGAGAGAGTTGCAACCAACGTATTGTCCCGTATGACTTATATACAAATGCAGCAGAGTGTGGCCTTGTGGGGGCACATACTGGTACACGAGAGGGGAGAATTATTGGAAAATATCGTTCAGTCTGGCAATAATCCAGACTTTAGGAGTCCAGGCTTCGAGACATTCCAAATAATTTCCAAAATCAGCATAACTTGACAGCAGAACAATTCGCGGTCTGGAACGATGACGAACAGGAAGCTCAAATTCTTCGATGAGTCTTCGATGCTTTATTTTTCGTTTTAGTTCGTTTTGCCAGGTTTTGCCACCATTTGCGTACCACTCACCTATGTCACTTTTAACAGTTGTGGCAAAATGTTGATTTATGCCCAAACTGGGAGACAGTCGTCTGAACTTCAATAAACCGAATGATCTCAGTCTGATAAGTCGTGTTGAAAATTGATCTTGTAAGATGACTGCACCTAACCCATCATCACTTATATTACCAATCATTTAGTATTACCATGCTTGGGCTTTAAGCTAGATGCGCTATATTATGTAATACTCAGCATTTCCTTGTATATATTATATATATGTAATCAGCTCCCAATAATGAATGAACTTGATCATCAACATATACGTGTTAGTGGGCCTCCAAATCACCGCAAAGTCAACCGCAAAACCTTAAGATCCGAAGTTCGCAAATTTGAAATAAAGCGTACAGAATATCTGGGTAATCGAAGATGTATTTTGACGGTGCGCATTCAGTCATCCTTCGGAGGTGAAGTAATCAACGTTAGGTCGTGGAAGCTGAATTATTATCGTTGTGGTATAAAACGTAAGTTGAATTCGGTATACCTGAAGGGGAAACCTGAAACTACTTTGTCAATCGTTATCTTAAAGTGCTCCAAATTCTGCCCCTATCATGGCTGGAATTGTGATCTCCTGGGTGTTTTTCTATGACGAATCGAAGAATGAAACCGCGGTGCGCAATTTAACGAACGGAGTTTGAACTGTAAGATCATGCAACGGAGGTGATTTATTGATTAATGCAAAACGGTTCTTCACTGACCATTTTTTGTTCAATTTCAATGCGCAAATACATGTAATGGCGGCAGTTTGTCCATAGGGGAGAAAATCAGCAGTATCAGAATTACTCATTTATGAATATGCGAGTGCGTTGTTGTCTAAATCAACTTGCTGTCAACTTTGTTAGTCATTTGTAACTATCTACACATATCATTCGTAAAATGCATCTTTGACGTCAGGCGTTGTGTCTGTTAAATCTATTATTCATTTTAATTGGCACTGCATAAACAATTTTATCAAACAATGTCAGAAAAAACAAAAGGAATTTTTTCGGTTTTTAAATCAGTAATGCCCTGCTTGACTTGGTCACCGTCAGATTGGCAGAAGCATTTGCGTCCGGATCAGTTGGTTTGCCGTTCCTTATCCCAAATTTACCACGTCGAACGAAACTAGAAAAGCTTTCCCTAAATGTCGCTATCACAGCGCTTACAATAAATCCACTAATTACGATTATAATCAAAACCATGATGGCAAGCTCGTGGGTTGAGTTGGAGAATTTGTCAATATGGAAGGTTAAGCCTAAACCTAACACAATCATAGACACGAGATTAGACAGCATGTCAAACTTATTTAATATAGGGAATTCGTATGGCTGGTATTGTAATACAAGGAGAACGCTGCTTAACAAAAAGAATAAGGTCAAGATAATCTGGAGGCCGATGTATCTGATCAGGAGTATGTTAGGGAGTTAAGATAGTTTAGCCGTGTCAGTCGCAAGAAAAAGTAATTATCACAGCTGATTGTACCTTGTAAAGAATATATTGACGACCACCATGAACAACTTTTGAAATAACTGAAGCACACTAATGAATTGATAATCTTCTTTGAACTCGTGACTTGAATCCATTATTTTTTGACAGAATAATGGAAATCTGTTGCGAATGGAATCTGAATTGGAAGGATCCGTGCGCGCTCTATGTGCCGCATACGAGACAATTAAACTCTGAAGTGGTATTCCCAGAACATAAAGACTAAAAGCAAAAGGTTAGATTAATTATTACGATGTTGGCCTATAACTTATGAATATATGCAATTTACCATAAACCCGCATATCCGTAAGGTAGGTCACGATAATACCAAGGTTCATAGCAACGCAAGCTTGGGTCTGAATCTAAGAATATAGAGATTAAAGGGTGGGGTTACATTTCTTAAATTCTTATAATGGAGTTAAAGAATAATTTTAACCTAAGTAACTTAGATTATCAGCCTCTTGTGTGCAATCAAATAGACTATTACACAAAATGTTAGGTGTAGAAGCACATTCAAGGCAAGAACGAACAAATACAGACGCTAGAGAACTGGTGGCAACATGAACGAACAAGAGACTCAGCACCGACATATACGCCTTAACAACTCGGACTAACGTTTTATCGTCCGAGTTTCCGTCTGGATTGCCCATAGCATTTGGCTTCACCAAGTTGATAAGGTAAGTTACTCCGGGCATCAACAATGCGATGCTTAATACAATTAGAGGAATCGATAAGGACAACTTCATTTTGAAGCTGAAGTCAAATGACTGCTCAGTGACAAGGCACTCGGGACCGGCAAGTTCAACATTAAAATTGATAAATGAGAGCCAGCTGAAAACAGTGAGAATAGCTTCCGGCCAATTCAAACGCATCTGTCGCAACAGAAGTATTGTTTGTATGAAATTGACTAGAATGCTGACAAGACCAAACCTATAGACAAAACCCAAGTGAATGTTAGCGGTCGGACAATAGGGGAAGTCGCGTATATAGGGCTTTACTAACGTTGCTCCTCTCTTCTCCCTTGATATTCTCAATACGAAGATGAATGCAGAAGCTACGAATACCAAAATGCAACCGATAATCACGTATTGAATTGCCCCAGACTGCTCCCCACATTTGTGACAGCCATCGGTGAACCTATAATATCCTGGGCTGCATCTTCCACATCGTGTGCCTTCATAACCAACGGAACAAGGAAGAAATGGGTTCCCTGGGCATGCATTCATCTACAACACTATTTTCAGTATATTTCAGCGAAATCAAAATCTGGATATATCCTATACGTACGGGAAAGCATGGGAGAAACGTAGTATTGTCCTCCGAGCGCCACCAACCAAATTTTGGATACGGATATTGACTCCCGTCAGAACTACAGACGGCGCCTGAAAAATAATGGTTCATGAGCGGATTGAACTAGCATGAAAAAAAACTCTGCGGATACCTTCGGGACATTCCCCACATATTGGGCCTGTATGACTGAAAACATTATTCACTAGCCCTGTATATTATAGAATCAACAAAAATCGGTCAACTCAGATGTAAGATGAAGCAGAGTCGAATTCTTAGAAACTGATACAGACCTGGAGGACATTTAAATGAGAATATGTAGGTGCAACTATCAGATGACAAGTTGTATGAATCCTGTACGGTTAATGTGAAATTCGCAAACGGATATATCCCGCCTAAGTTAAGAGATCGATATTGCAAATATTGTGAAGTAAAGTTATCTCCGGCGAACACAGCGTTCATTCCAGCGATTAAGTTGCCTTTGGTGGGAGATGCTATAAGAACATAAGTCAGATTGGTATTGTCCACATCGGTCGCATCTATTCGGACAGACACCGAATCGGATGTGTTCGTGATAAATTCGGTCGATAATTCGATATACGTCGGACGATTACATGATAACTGCGGTGGGTCGTTGACGGGGGTGATCGAGAATGATATTTCTTCAGAAAATGAAGTAACTCGATCCGAATAAGCGAGATCGAAACGTTGCGGTATGCTTGCGTTGGAAGTAAAGACGTCTTTAAGAGGAACAAATAAAAGTTGATAAGGCGGACCTTTAATTTCAGATCCTTCTCCGAGTGGGGCAGATTTAGTTATATCTAAATCTCGCAAGTTTTGTGATAAAGGATAAAGTGATCCCGAAATACTCAAGTTATAGATCTTCACAACCACTAGATCATTTTGGTCCACGTCTGTGATATTAAACACAATAGTGGCTGGAGTGTCCTCAAACACAGAGGTATTCCACGACCCCCTATCAAAAACAGGCGGATCTAAATTGATGATGTTATAGCGAGGGTTAACAATGTTCTTGTAAAATAACTGAGAAATCAAAGTGGTTCGACTTACCATTTACAGGATTGACATTTAGAACAATTGCTCCATTTACTACTGAATCCGTCAATCCGTCATTGGCTTTGAATATCACAGTACCATAGGGTGAGCCATTGGTATCGTTTACCGGACGAAATATGCCGGATGTCGCGTTAACTGGCAACACAAAGGGCGTGTTCAATACCTCAATCCAATCTGAGCTGTTTCCGCTCACATTTTGAATCATGAGTGAACCAGACTGTGGAACCGCAAGAATAGTAAGCGTGATACTATCAGTGTTTGTCTGATCAGGATCGTCTACTTTGAACTCTACCACGGCAGTGGTATCCTCGGCGAAATTGATGACCGCCGACCGCGGTACTGGAGGGTCAGGTACTGGTTCAACTGTGATTGTAATTGTTTCAGCCGCTGATTGACTCCCCTTATCATCGGTTGCAAACACTTTAAACGAATCATTACCAAAGAAGTTTGCCGGAGGAATATACAGTAATCGGGACTGTGAATGCAAGACCGGTACAACCCCGAGGGAAGCATCAATCAAACTCCCTTTCGTACCGGCTGGTGTAATTTGAAATAGAGTGCCGAATTGGGGGTTGGATGAAACAAATATTTGGATGGTGTCTCCGGCGTCAGGATCGTAACTGGAGAGTTCAAGGAACAACAATTCATCTTCTTTCATCACCGCATGAAGTGGAGGAATGACTGGCGCGACATTCAAAAAACCTGTGCGAAATTCAGCTACATTGGTGTCGGGATTTTGATAACCTTCAACTGAAACAGTTATGTTGAACCGCGAATACAGTGGTAAACTGACATTCGTGAATTCGCTGCGGAGATATCAATAGTTCAATATAGGTTAAAAATGAAAGATTGAAGCCGATATCGCTTACCATTTTAGACTGTTGTGAGCTAACCAAGTAACGACTGGACAGACGAAGGTTTGTGTTGTATTGTGTTCATGAAATGACAAAGTCCTGTTGACATATACCGGTCCAAAATTTGAACCTTCAATGTACATAGTCTACATAATATAGAGTGTCAATGAATATTATCTTGCCACCATTTATAAAATTAATGCGAATTAAATATATAACTCACAGGGTTGCCAGATAAAATCCACTGGGGGACCACACTTGAAATCCTTGGGAGATCATACGAAAACGACACAGAATTAGCAGCTTGTCCGTTGACCTGCAGAGACAATGATAGGTTTTGCCCAACAAGTTCAGGGGTAATGCAGGTTACTGAAGAATCGCTTTGTAACTTTGGAAGGTAACATGGTGTCGATCCAATTGATATTGAGATATTCTCCGCGGTCGCATCACAGGGAGCAGCTCCTACAGAACAAGGTCCAAAACCAGTCCCACTTAAATAAAAGCGACGTCAATCACTAGTTAAGACGACGGATCAAGCATAAATTGACTTACGATATGTAAATCATTCGGCCGCCGGTGGTCGGACTTGTCGGAGGTGATACGGCGGTGATGACGGGCCGGTAATAGTTGATGTACACCAATTCCGAACTGTTGGCACTCGCACCGATCGCAATGATGACCAATTTGTTTTTTCCCGTTCCTGGAATTTAAGTTAAGGATAATGCTTTTAGAAACCAGCTGTCAATTATGTATCAGTCAGGATGAGAAAGCGAACCTGGAGGTGTAGTACATCTAAAGGCTGTGTTGTTTAGTTGACTTGGATTGGCGCACAAATTGCCGCCAACGGTTATTGCTATTTGTTCTGACACAACTCCTATATCACTCGTCAACAAGGTGATGTTATAGCCAACTGTAATGAGGTGTAATTGTGTAAGTGTCTCATCCGACGAAACGTTAAAGCGATCATTTTGAGAGATCTACCTGTGGACCCATTTACGGGTTGAACCGAGAGTAACTTTAGTTGATGAGCTAATATTCCCGGAATTTTGACACTAGGTTTGTAAGAAATCGAATTGAATGAAATCCATAAATCGTATGGACCTATGAGTACAATACCACTCATTAGTTTAATCATCAAGTGGTGTCGAACATAGATACAAACCCGCTCCTGCTACATCGCTCGGCATTTGGACTGATAGGGTGTTTGATGATGTCCACGAAACCGAAGAACATGCTAATCCATTGAATGTCACTGTGGGGATAGTGGCAGTCAAAGAGCTTGGAACAAATTCAAATTGAACTTGAACCACTTCACTAGGACTAATTTGCATTGGTTTAGCCGAAATAAACGAGTTCACTTTTAATGGTCCAAATTGCGTTGCAAAAACTACCGTACTACCGGTGGCCGAGCTGGGTGAGTTCAAGTTCCCATTTGTACGGCCAACGACTATAAAACCGTTGTTTGCTTGAGGAATGATAGCTGCGAAATTCTCCTTTCCAACAGTTGAAATAATCATTTGGCCTTGTAATCCCAGATCTGCGGCATGATGTTGACTAACCACGGTTTCAAAATCTCCATAGGCGACAGAAGTGTTCAACGTTGTCGTGAAGCCAACAAAAGCGCTGGAATTCGATCCTACTCTAATGCCGTATTCCGGTATGGAATCAGAAAAACTGATTTGGTAGGGTAATACCGCCGAAGACATCTGCTGGTATGTTTCGTTTCTTTTATGCAACACAAACGGATTTCCCGCCAAGTTGACACTTCGATGAAAGAAATAAGACGTTTTGTCTGTAGTATTTTTTGAGATGGAGGGGTTAAACTTCATGGGGGTGGAATTTATCGTGCGAGTACGTAAATACGTGAAAGAAGCGAAAGAGTATTCGTCAACGGTATTCTGGGATGTCCACACGCAGATAATGGTCGGATCCATATTACATTGAAAATCAATTTCCAGGACTTTCTGAGTTATATTGAACGTATCAGTATTTGCCGACACAGACCCGGAGACATAAGTGGTTCTTGAAATCCAGAATCCAGTGGCACCGGTGAGTCCTGTGATTGAAGGGTCATTGAATATCCCCACGTACAAATAAGAAGAGTCGAGGAACGTTGATAACCGACTGAAAAATGCAAAATTTAAATAATTAACAAAGAAATTACAATATAACAGCCATAGTTTACAAATTCCGGGAATTGTGAAGATAATACATTATACTTACGGATTCTGGAAATTATACTGCCAGTAATTTTCACCGGTACTGAGAGAACTGTACTTTAATTCATAATTGTCGTTGAAAGTACGCGAGTCAAGGACGAAAACATTTAGGCGACGTATGAGATTGTAGGTATACTTTCTGTGACAAATTTTAGTGATATATCAAATTCTGATCGTTATTAAAAACTTACATGGCGTATAATTCGCGGGTATATTTATTGTATTCAAGGGCGAAGGCAGACGAAGTTCTAAGAATAATGAAACCAATTTGCATTAAACATCTCCGATGCATTTAAAAAGAAATGGGTAATTAACTACCTCCAATTCAGACCAGAACTAATGTCATGTTGAACCGAGAGATGGATAGAATATTTCCCAATGAAACCGATTGATGTGGCAGGCCCCCCCGACGCCGAATATGAGAATAAATGTAAATAATCGTCGGCAGTCATTACGAATATATGGGTTCCGTTGTCGGTGGTAGCCAATATATCCGTTGTTGAAGAGGATATAGAACTCGTTTTCAAATCTTGCTGGAACCACGGCGAAGGGAACGGTTGCGCGGAAGCGTGTTGCAGATGTCCCCCCAACATCAAGCCGGCGCAAACAAGAATATAAAAGCACAATGACAAAGACAAATTGACAAAAACCATTATTATGAATTATATTAAAGCTTTAGGAAATATAATTAAAATAAAAAACGGTATTTGAAGATGGGGGACGACCGAAATTGAGCGACGGAGAAAGTGAAATGCCGCAGTGGAGCGAGGCCGGGCCAGACGCGAGGGGTGAATGCCAGCAAAGTGATATTCAACATACACTAATATACACTGATATACACTAATATACACTGATATACACTGACATACACTGATATACACTGACACATCTGACTATCGCCGCATTATGTGTTGAGACTATATAGTTTTATCAAACTGTCCACAGTAAAACTACTCTATCTTGCGGCACGCCCAGCTTGATCTCATTCTCCAGACACCATGATTACAATTTTTGGCTTGAAATGGAGGGGACGACTTCCAACCCTCTCATACAGATAGATAATCGCGATCTATTTTCTCATGCTCTATGCGATATCGCCAAAGTTGACACCAGCGATACGTTTTCCCATGGCGCAACCAGATATCAACACAGACTATGAATGTAACAGGAAATGCAATCAAAGGAGGTTGAACCCCGTTTCTTTTGTGCCCATGTAAGATCGACAAATGGAATCATCATTCAACAGTCTCCTTATCTTGTCTTGAAATTGTTTGAGAATGGCAATAAATTTGTTGATATTTCTCATCGTTACAATTCGTTATATTTCTTAAACAATACAGAATTTGCCGTGAGAAAATAAAGGAATTTTAGTAAATACCATAGTAATGGGAATGAAAGTGCACATCTGGTGGTCGGGATGGTCTGTTATGATGAACAGGGAGGAATACAAGAGTTGTCAGTCTTGCACGATTTCAAGGAGAAAAGGAAGGAAAATTTGTGGGATAAAGGGATGTCAGGGTGTGCACAAGATAACATTTTTGCTTGAGATAAGAACGTGGTAGAAAGTGGCGATGGAAATGGTAATTTCTTATTTCTTGATGTCGCCGAGATGCTGTTAGGATATTGTCATCTTCTTGAGCAGGATAAGGATTATGAACATCACTTCAACGAGAGGTCAAGGAGGTGTAGAGATTTGGTACTCTTCGGAAGGAACCGATAACTTTTGCGGTACAGTAATACGGTTCGGTCGACTTTCCTTTTCCTCCCTGTTGTTCTTCCGTTTCTGCGTTTCCGTTCAATTTCTTTCCGTTTCTGCCTCATCCTTTTTATTTAAGAGACTAGAACTGGAAGCCCGAATTGCCAATTCTGCTGTTTCACAGAAACCCAAATATGGGTTCAATGTTACCGTAAAATTTAATAAATACACTTCTCGTAGAAACAAGGTCGTTAATCAAATTCCCTGTTGCCAGTTCATTCAATAATCCCTACTGGTTCATTAAACAAACGCCTACATGTGTAGTTCTTTGGTAGGTAGATAAACTCTATAAACAAAATCTGCTTTGGACAAGTACATGGAATACAAAGGTTTCAGGTGAACAAAAAAGACAAGGAGACCGAAGCGATTTACCAGTAAGTATTCCTGAATTTTATGCAGTTTATATATCAATGTTCCGATATAAAGATAAACTTGAGACGGCCATGTTGATTACTTTGTGTTTCTTCATTGGAAGTCTTCGAATAACCTGCAGGTCACTACCTTTCCAGAATAAATATATGTCAGTGGATAATAATGCATTTCCTTGACGCGATTTCCCTTCTTGTAAACTTCTAATTCCGACAACACAAGGGCGGCCCTGAGGCACAAAATTCTGGTAAATTGGAAACATTCCAAAGTCCGACTAGCCCTGAATTAGCAACAGGGGTGCAACACATGTGACGTCGTCCGTCGGGATTATATATCATTAAATAAAGGACGACTATGCGCCAACCCACATTACCCGCTATGTACGCTACTGGCATTGACCGTCGACATACCAATGTCTACGTTCACGGCAGGCAGCTGGTGTCTATCGGTAGCCGGGCCAGCCATGTTATATAGACGGTTTCCGCGATGGTTGGTGACTTTTGCTCTAGTTTTCGTGCTGTACTGGTGTTTCATTCTTTCCGAGACTCAAAGTCCTGAGAGTAGAGCAATGCGAAATGGTAAAATATCTTTTATTCAGTTTTTACTAGTTTGACGATTGGATATTGAGTAATGAAAACGGTTAGGCGGCGTGCATGCTAGTATGGTGAACCACCCTGGAGAAGTTCTAAAACGAAACACTCATGTTGACCCAAGCTCCAATATTCAACAAGATAACGACTTAAATTTGCCTTCTGCACTCAATCAGCCCTCTCTTCAACGCCGTGCCGAAAAGGTAATTTGTTTGAATTATTTATCTTCTATTTCCTTTGTCGTTTGAGTTCCTTAAACCTCACCTTATAACGGCTTGGGTTGTGTTTGGTGTCTGAAAAGTAGATACCTCAAAATGCTGGCTTTGCACAGCAAGTTAGTACATTATTCTCCCGCTATACGACCCATGCAACATTGATAAACAATACGATAATTCCGAGACATCGCGAACCATTACTTCAAGAACTGCGAGATCTTCCGCCACTTGTACCTTACAATCCTCGTTTGAGTCTTGACGACGCAGACAGGCTTCGAATTATGCACTTCATGAAGTCTGGAGCCTCCAATCTACGCAGTTTAGAAGATTCATACCCAAAAAGAGTTGAACTGTTCAGAAAAATGGAAAATTTCGTTGCTGTTCTCAGTGGAAAAGGTCAGCCCACTGGTAGTTCTGAACTGGCTAGTGAATTGTCAGGACTGGATCTAAAAGAAGCAGACTTAAGAAGCTTGTTTAAACAACGTTCAAAAGAGGTAATTCGCCGGTCTTCCTGCTTTTCAATTATTTTTCTGTATGATCTGACATACCTATAATTAGCTGGAGGCAGTCTGGAAGGTCATCAGGAAAGATGCGGCTACTTTGAACGAATACTCTTCCACGATTCTACACGATTACTCCCTGCCACCGCACCGTGTCACTATCGACACCGTCCGTCTTTACGAGCTCATGGAAGCTTACCTTGCAGATAAACGAGAGCTTGAAACTGCTGAAATTGAATTTAATTCTTTTGCGGATCTGTTCAAAGAGCATTTAAACATGCTTCGGGAAACTGACTCCGAAACCGCTAAACTCCTCAATTCTCAAAATTTGGTTTTTGATGCATCGTTCGGTGCGATTTCAAATCGATTTGATCATGAATTAAACGTACTTCATGAACGGGTCACTACAGCCTATGAAGCTACTCAAAAATCCTGTGCCAATGGTGAATATTCTGATGTGGACCAATTGGCTCTGGCAAGATCTTATCTTCAAACTTTGATGGAGATTGTTGAAAAGAGAAGTACGGTTGCAGAAATAAGTCGCCGATTCGAGGTAAAATTTGGGGCGAAATTGAAAGCGGAGAGAGACGGCGCTATTGATCACAAAGTTGTCTTGCAGGAGTATGGTCTAGATTTAGCAGCTGTTACTGTTAATTACTCTAGTTAGGGTTTTCTGTAAGCCCTAAGTGTGGTTATGGGGCTACCTGAATCTACCGATATCAATAAACTGCTATCTAGAACTTGCTCGCTCAAAGAAAATTCTTTTGATATAAATTCTATACTTATGACAAAATTCTGTGCGATGGAATTTGGAAATAACTCTGTGCGGTCGCTTCATAGTATATATAGATGGTATACATTGCCCTAATCGAGATCCACACTGAATACGAACAGTTGGATAATTCAACGGTTGATCTGACGGTCTAATAATAATAATAATAATATGATGATAATAATGGGTTATATGAAGATGTGATGTCACGTGACTGGCCTGAAAGGGAACAAGACAGAATAAAGTATTGTTGGCGACATTTTGCGAGAGAAAAAAGACACAGATAATAATAGTCATAAATCATCTATATTGCGTATCTGTGTTCTGCAATCTTTGATTAGGACAAAAGATTCACCAACAATGTCTTCCCCGATCTTTAACTTTCTCTTGTCGTCGGCCTCTCGCTTCTCGACACTCCTCTCGCACTACGTTCCGGCCCCAGTCCAAAAGAGTGTGAAATCAAACTTTGTAAACATCCTCACCCATCATAGGTATGTTTCATTCATTGCGGTATCATGTATGATTGTCTCTCAGCTGATGAATTCTCAATCTGTTCTCTCCCTCGCGTCTGTTTACCGACAAACAAACAAATCAACACATCTTGTATCAAATGATTGTGGTCCCCTGAAAATCCTCAAATTGCAATCCCGTAGATGGATCTTTGTCGTCCTCTTCCTCATTCCACTTTCTATTCTGTACGATATCACATGGAATGTATACTCCCGTATCTTGGTGTTCATGAGAACTTTCAACCCAAAGTTACACGATGACAAAGTCAAGAAAATTCAAGAACAAGTCAAAAACACTCCTAACGGCGTCAAAATGTGCACTTCCAGACCGGCATATTTAGCTATGAGCTTGTTTGAAGGTAATTACATTTGTCATTTGCCGAGTACTTGTGGACTTGTTCGATAGTGGATCTGTCCAGGCGAGAGGACTACAGAACTCTGTTCTCAAGCTATATTCATCTTAATTTCTTGCTTTACCCTAACAAACATTTTGCTCATTCTACTGATACAACTGTTGATCTTTCGCCTTAACGCTCTGGATCACGATCGTTTGCGGTTCGATCTATTAGGTAAATACAAGAAAACCATGAAAAATATCGACATCGATCTGTATGATATCCTTGAAGTCAACGAAATTAAACGTACTGTCCGTGTGGAACCAATGTGTACCATGGGTCAAATTACTAAGGAATTGATTCCGAGAGGTTGGACACTAGCCGTCACCCCCGAACTTGATGTACGTTTCTCATTCCCTCTTCTCTTCCGCTTTGATGTTTTGCACTATACCTCTTTTCGAAACTCCTTTCTCGTTGGTTAACTCAATTCTGAATTCCACAGGATCTTACTGTCGGTGGCCTCATTATGGGATTCGGTGTCGAATCGTCGTCCCATAAATACGGTCTATTCCAATATATTTGCACCGCTTTCGAAATTGTGTTACCAAATGGTGAATTAGTCAAGTGTGATAAAGATAACCACCCTGAATTGTTTTACAATATCCCTTGGAGTCACGGCACCCTTGGGTTTTTGGTCAGCGCTGAGTTGAAGGTAAGACGCATTCAACTTTCGCCTTTGATTCATTAAAAGTTGGAATATTTGTCTTGAGTATCGATGGAGGATTGTATTGCTAACTTGAAACTGCTACGTCGCCGCAGATTGTTCCTGCTACATCTTATGTCGAGTTAACCTACCATCCGTGTTACTCTAAAGAATCATATGTTGAATTGTTTACCGAAGTTTCCGATGACACCACAAACGATTTTGTCGAAGGTTTAGTTTACTCGCCTGAACGAGCTGTTATTATGACTGGTAAATTCGCTGCTAAAGTCCCGAAAGATGGTAAAATCCAAGCAATCGGCCTCTGGTTTAAACCCTGGTTCTACCAACACGTTGAATCATTCCTCTACCGTAAACCGTCCTCCACATCTTCTTCGACTACCTTCACCGAATACATTCCGCTGAGAGACTACTATCACCGCCACACCCGTTCTATCTTTTGGGAACTCAAGGAAATTGTCCCCTTTGGCGACCATCCTCTCGCACGCTTCATTCTTGGTTATTTTATGCCACCTAGAATTTCGTTGCTGAAGTTGACACAAACAAGTGCTACCAAGGAGTTGTATGAAAAATTTCACGTTGCTCAAGATATGTTGGTACCCATCAGCACCCTTGAAAAGAGTTTAGACGTATTCGAAAAGGAATTAAACGTATTTCCAATTTGGTTGTGCCCAATGGCTGTATGTATATCCCTCCTCGACATTGCACTTATACATTTACCGATTCGCTTTCATTTCCCAACTAACTTGTCTCTCTTCAATCGTTCAGGTTTACAAAACTGCTAAACGAGGATTAATCAACCCTACTCCCTCTGGTGAAACCATGTTTGTTGACATCGGTGCTTATGGTACTCCCCATGTTCAAAACTTCAATGTTAAGAAAGCCTTGAGAAATGTCGAAGCGTTCGTAAGAAGCGTCAAAGGGTATGTTGCCAGCCCTTATTTACATCATTTTCATTTGTTTTCCGATCGTTCTTTCTCTGCTTATGTTTGATTCTACGATCGACTAATATAGTTCTACTTTGTATTTTAAATAGTTTCCAAGCTCTTTACGCAGACACGTACTTGACCCGAGAAGAGTTCAATCAGATGTTTGATCACAGTGAGTACAACAAACTTCGACAAAAGTACCAATGTGACGGCAAGTTACCTGTCATTTATGACAAAGTAGCTAAGAGCAGCAGAGGATAACTGCATCGCAAGGTTGTTTGGGATGTGCTTTATGTCCGTTTTGTCCAACACCTTTGAATTTCCTTGTCGCCTTGTTTTACTCTTTTGTTCCTTTTTGTATTGTTTCTGGAAATATGTATGAAAATAAATCTGCAGATAAAGCGGCTTTGTACGAATCTTATGGTTGGTTGAATTAGGATGTGGTGTCAGAATACTAAGAAGCAGATTTGTCAAACTGAAGAGAAAGTTCTTGTATTTTGTTTCTTGTATACGATAGAGCGGTGATTAAAACTATATATGTTTGGTTGTAAACTTTCATTCTTTTTGGTGAAAATTCGGGCCAGAGTATTGATATCACATTGATGCCGCGTTTGGATTCGACTACACAGTCTCAAATCGCTAGACAGTGTATAATGTTTATATTCGATCCATAATATCACAAAACATTACTGCACAAAAATTGAATGTATCAATACAGATTGATTTATCTTCAAATACAGATTTATAGACTTCACATTTTAAGAATTTCTCAACAAATACATTTTCGAATTCATTGATGCCATGTCTCTTGCTTTTAATTTACACTCATTCTGCGGACTTGCAGGAATGAGGGTCGTGGGTTGTGCATGGAAAACTAGATTAGGCTAGGCTAGGTAAGAGTATACCTTTCTGGATACGCCGAAGTGTCAACAGCAATGGTAATTTCGGTTAAGAATTCAAAGACGAGAAAAATGTGTTAAGTAAGAGATAATAATGGAGTTGATTGCACATGGGAAACAGGGAACAGAAACTAACCGATCCCCTTGTCGTTCTAAATATTCTCTGTCAATCAACGCTTCAATCCGCTTCTTAATCATTTGCGGACTCGGTAAAAATCTTGTTCCCAATTGTTGTGTCACTTCTGTAATCAACTCGTTGTGTTCTAACCTTTTCCTGCTTTTCATGATGCGAACGATACAAGCTTCAACGAGGTACCTTCTATCTTCTTCGATTTTTTTATCCGTTTCTTTCTTCTCAGCTTCGGTTTCGACTTTTGTGGAGATTGTTTGAATTTTGAACCTGTATGCTGGATTCGAGAAGGAAGAGTTGAAAGTGAATGTCGTGGACGGGTCGATTTCCTTGGATTTGGGGTCAGATTTTTTTAGTATTTTGTACTTGGCCAGCGATAATGCTTGTAGAGTTCGCTTGAGATCTGAGGAGGGAATATTTGTTTCAGATTCAATTTCCTAAAAAGAAAGAGATATTTAAGTTGAATTAATATTGTTCTTGGATAGATGTAATAGGTAAAATGAATGGTACTTCGTAGGTTAGCGTGTCGTGATTGTTGAACATCATCAAAGCAACCATTCCGTATGTGGAGACGTTAATTTCGTGCTTCTTTGTATTGAATTGTGCTTTTATATCAGCAGTTCCCTACAAGTTTTTGTTAGCCGTGAATGCTTTTACTTTCAAGCGAATACATGTTTGGAATTAACAGAAGAATTGCTGGAACGAAATGAATGTTACCATTTGAACCTGCCAGGTTAATTTACGCCCGCTATATCGACCATGGTAAAATTTCTCAAAAGCCTCAATTGACGTTCGACATTCTACAGGCAAATTACACATTTGCGGTAGTGCTGGGAGAGGCCAAAATGTAGCTGTCAACACAGTTACTGATATGTCGAACGGAAGGGGACTCTGACGCTGTAATCATTCAATCATCACGTTAATTCGACAAGAACCAATCTAAGAAGAAAACAATAACTGAAACTATAGAAATTATACGCACATTGATTACGACTCCTTTCCACTCTCCCTCCAAATCTTTGCTAACAGTCATATCTTTAAACATTCCTTCAAGCTTTAGTGTGAACTGAACACCACACTCAACCTTCAGTTTGCTGACCATACTTCGTTCCGCATCGTCACTCGCTGATTTGTTCAACAGTAACCTCTTTGCTAGATGCTGCTTGTAATATCTTTCAAATGTATCCTGCTGGGTCAGGAGACGAAAGATGGAAATAACGGAATTGAGAATGGTATCGGCTGCAGCGTCGGTGTGCTGTAAAGAGAAGTGTAAAGTAGCAGTTAGATACGCCATGCGAAAACAGATGGGATAAAGTACAAATACAAACCACTTTCCCTACTTTTTTTAAGGTATCATCAACAAACAAGCTGATAAATTCCGGACTTCGCTTGTTCTCGTTGATAAAATCTTTAAATGCTTCATCAAAACATGTTTGGAAATCTTTATTTTTGTTGAACGCAACATTTAGCAGTTCCTCGAAATCCTCTTTCAGCTTCAAAACATCAGACACCCATTGCAGGGCTGCACTAGTTGTCGTAGCAATAGAGTTCATAGAAGAAGAAGTATTGAGTGAGAGAGAAGAAGTCGGAGGAGTTGTACAAGGAGAGATTGTTGCAGAATCGGATTTTGTGACTGAATTCGGTGATGCTAATTTAGAATTGATCTGATGACCGAGTGATTTTATGTAATTGGCAATAGCGTTTCGAAGCTCTTCGAGGCCTGTCGGAACGCGGGAGAAAATATTGTACATCCGACGGAGGTCTATGATTTCGTTCAACAAGAGATAAAAATGTGTTAGCTTTAACTCACTGACTTTAATTTTGCTTATTCAAGGGAATAAAAAGCGCTGAAGTTTACCGTCTATGCGTCTTGTCTCGATAATATTGACAACACCGCTACCTTCCATTTCAATCATGGTTTTAAGATGATTTTGAATCAACTCTTTCTCAACTATTCTTATAATTTTGGGCAGAGTCGGATAATAAAGGTATCCAGCCACACGTACCTCTTCTTCGGATAAGCGGGATTCGATCTTGAAAAAACAGAGAATCAATTGATATTACTCCAACACATGTATTCTCAAAAAGCGTTCTTACTTTTCGAAGATATCCAATGACGTCTCCATTACCCAAAAGCAGCTGACTTTCAATACAATAGAATTCATGACTAGCTTCTAAGAATTTCGCTTCAAAATCGACGTCATAGACTGTCCCCGGAGGAAGCGACGAAACTCCGAAGCACTTTGGAGGTGTTGAAGACAGTCGTCCTACGAGGAGAGCGTTAAATGGACATACTAATTGCAGGTATTGTTTTGAAAAAACAGACCATCGTAGTCGAAGCAGCCGTCCCCGCATGCCACTAACATATCAATTACACTTTTCAGTAATGATTTTTCCACAATCTCTCCTGTCCGTTCCCTTTTGATCATTGAGAGTAAAGTTGCTTGGATGTGTTTGCGTATAGGATGTAACGGGGACCGAGCAATACAGTCCTTAAACAAGAGAATACCGAGCTCATACGTTAGAGGAAGATGCTTTTGTGATGAGTACACTCGATCCTAAACGCCGGGAAAGTCAGCAAGATGTTCCTCGCGGTTGATGGTAGAGAAAATGGTCCGGCAAGATTACCATGTACATTAAAATATCCCTGATCATTAATAGAGATGTCATATGGTGGTCCCAAACATCTTTAATCACTTGCAAGAATGCCTTCTCTTTTTCTCTATCAGCCACACCCCGACTGTCACTACTTGGACCCCCCGCACCCCCACTAGGAAAGGCAGGCACAATTCGTTCGACGGCAGAGTTTTCCAAATATTCCTTGATAACATCCTTCACACCGTTATAAAGTTTCTCCCCGTGTCGATGTAGCACCATATTGTAGGCATTTCGATAGAGCTCTTCGAACGACAAGTTGGATGCGTTCTTGTTGTGTATTTCTCGGATTGCATTGGATAAGTTTGCGAGGGTTTCGTTCATCAAAGTTTCAGTGGGTTGCTGAGAAAAAATTAGAAGAGACCGAAATGTTAAAATACTGAATACAATAGCATCAACTTCTTCTCCATCATCCGTAGCAGATTATCTCATTTCATATCAACTTTCTGATTGAACAATAAAGTTGTGTAGACGGATTAAATGAATATATCTGCCATGAACCGTTGGTTTAAATGACAAACAGGATAAGGAAAACTACAGTCTCTATCGTTGCCTGAACACCTTGAATATCGAGATTTCGTCCGCACAGAAAAATACAGGAAGTTGATCTAAGTCGGACAATATACCTGTCTTTTGATTCCTCTAATCTTACCCTGTTTGGGCCTCCTATTGCTCATAGATGACATGGCTGTATTGCAATCGACGAATATGTCCAACGACTTGCTGGATAGTTGCAATGACGATTCTAGGTTCCGAGAGCGAATGGGTCTAGTGACCTAGGGCGACCAAGGGAACACTGAAAAATTTATAGTCGGGAGTAATGAATGTATCGCTGGAGAAACAGGCTTTAAACTATATCAAAGAGAGAATGTATTTCTGGCAATAGTCATTGATGTATTTTGAAGTGATGAAACTGGAGTGCTCGGCCAGGACAATGGAAATTGGTGACTTGCAATTGTCACTTTTAGGGGCCGAAGATGGTGGGCTTTCTACAATATGTGATTGATTAAAAGCAATCATTCCAGCAGTCTACAGACAACCACGTTGCTTGTGGCAATCAGGACTCCTAGCATATGATTAAATTTATTATATCATCGGAGACTATCCAAAAGAACAAAGTCTGGGCACGCAATCAAAGAGAGAACTGAGGAGAAATAATACACCCAGGCAGAATACATATAGGTTTCCCGAATTTTAACAGACTTGGCCTTGATAGGGAGATCAATATTAACTTCTCCCAAAAATTGTTATTAGACTTAGCTTCTTCATACTTCTAGACATTATTCTGCTTACTTGCAGTGTCAGACAGGTTCGCGCCTTCACAAAATCCATGCGATGGTATTAAATAGTGAATGTAGGAAACAAATCCTCTAAAAATTAAGGAACTTATTAACGGCAAAAAACAGTATTCTTAAACGATTTGTTCGGACGAGTCTGGGTTCTTTTCATTCGAGGATCATGCAATGATTCGGTGTTACTAGCTTCAATGTGGAGTTTATTATAATATTCAAATAGACATAATAAATTATATAATTATTTTCGCCACCCCGAAATTTTGGCGCTATAGCTCACTGTGGATTCCTTCCGACTAGGTGATGAAAAATTCGCTTTTATCAATACAAAATGCTTCCAACATTCCAAGACAACCGCGCCAATTGCTGCCACAATAAAACCGCAAATAAGTATTAAAATAAACACTATTAGTGCCGATTGTAGGGTCGGGTTGAAATTGTCGATATGGAACGGTAAGCCAAATCCTAATACTATCATTGCAGCCAGATTTGACAACATATCAAATTTATTCAGAATATCGAACTCGTATGGCTGGTAGCGGAATAAAATAAGAATGTTGCCAAGCAAAATAAACTGAGTGAGGATGACTTGAAGACCGGAGTATCTGGGATTGGAAGTCAGCATAAGTATGTACTCCTCGTGCAATTTGAAGTTAAATGTATAGCAATTCACTGACCTCGTGAAGAAGATACTGACGAAGACCATTACAAGTCTCTGAAATAACTGTATGACACTGATAAATTGATATTGGAGCTTATATTCATGTCGAGAATCCATGATCTTTTGGCAAAAGATTTGGAACCGTCGAAGAGTTTCTTGCTTGCTCAAATTCTTGCGTGCTCTGTCAGCTGCCAACGAAACAACCAAACTTTGAAATGGTATACCTATCACATATAAGCTTAATAGCGCAATTTGTTAGTTAAAATAAAAAAAGTGTCGAGATTAGATATGAGGAAAAGATCATGATGGGTGGTACCATATGCCAAGAATACCATAGGGTAAATCGTGGTAGAACCAAGGCTCGTAGCACCTCAAACTTGGGTCGGCATCTGCGCAGAATAGAAGTGTCAGCCAGTCGCTATAACAGATCAATGGATTGTGAGAGAAATAATCTAACCTAAATAACTCATGCCATCAGGCTCCACTGTGCAATCAAATAACCTGACAAAACTTTAATCAATATGTAATTGTAGCACACGTCAAAACAATATATACTCACGCGAGCGCATTGGTAGCAATGTAGACGAATAGCAGATTCAAAATAGACATCCAAGCTCGTACGTTCTGCACCCAGAATTGACCGCCCTTATAAAGAGCGGACAACGATTCGCCTTTCATGTGCTTTTTCCGACATGTACTCAATGCTCGAACGCTTCCGTACAACATCAAAGCCAGTACTGAAACTATCAACGGGATAGCCAGGGCGAGTTTCAGCTTGAAGCTGAAGTCGAACGAATGTTCCCGAGCCAAGCACTCTGGACTAGCTAATTCTACGTTGAAGTTAATTACGGAAAGCCAATTCAATAGTTGTAGCAGTTTGTCTGGCCAATTTAACCTCATCTGTCGCAAGAGAAGTATCGTTTGTATAAAATTGATCAGAATGCTTACTAAACCGAACCTGTACACGGAATGAAGTTATAACCCCGGGGATTGTATCCACTTAAAGAAAATCTACTGACACTGGCCCCTTCTTCGAACCTGATATTTTGAAGACAAAGAAAGAGCCTACTCCAACTCCGACCAAAATGCATACAAGAATGATAGTTTGAAATGTGGAGGTTTCTTCGCCACATTTGTAGCAACCATTTGTGAATCGATAATATCCCTGACTGCACCTGCCGCATCTCGTTCCCTCGTACCCCTCGAGACACTGTAGATTTGAATCACCTGGGCACGCTTTCGCCTGATCACGAATTAGTAAACACCGAAGAATGAACGTGTTTTAAAACGATACAAACCGGAAAGCAAGGAAGGTATGTAGCATTATTCTCTGAGCGCCACCATCCAGCCTTAGGATAAACCGATTGACTACCATCCACGCTACGTGAGATAAAACGGAAGATACAGTCAAGGAAACTGAGCAAGTAATTCCAATGAGAGAGATCTCATTTACGAGACGTACCTGCAGACCGCACCTGCAGACAAATGAGTTAGCATCATTGAAGTCATGTATCAAATAATAGTATAAGCATAACACGAACCATCTGGACATTCAACACACATTGGACCACCGTTTTTACTGAAAATATTATTGGCTTTCCCTATAATCAACCCTTTAGTAACATTATTATGCAAAGACTTCATAAAAATCAAGGAGCCAACCTGCTGGACATTTGAACGACAGAATGTAGGTGCAATTTCCTGAAGTAGCATTATGCGAATCTCTTACGAACACCGTAAAATTAATGAAGGGAAACATCCCACCCTCCGCATTGAACTTGTAAACTAGGTCGGGAGAGAAAAACGTCCCGCCTGTTCCTTCGTTTGAGTCGGAATGCGACACCAGACGACCCTTTCGAGGAAAGGTCGCCAAGTGGTAAGTCAACTCCGAGTCATCTACGTCGTTTGCAATAATTCGAATAGCAGTGGTGGCAGTGACATTAGTTACAAATTCAGTGGATAGATCGATGACATTTGGATTCTCGCATGTCAGCTTTGGCGGATCGTTGACAGGGAGGACAGTGAAAGATATTTCCTCAGAGAAACCACCTTCGCGATCTGCGTAGGTGATATTAAACCGTTGAAGTCCACTTGCATTCGATGTAAAAAAGTCGAGACGTGGGACATAGACAATTTCAAAGGGGGGACCCAAGACTTCAGAACCCTCTCCCAGTGCTCCAGTTTGCTCACTGTTAGCAGCTGCCAGAAATAGCACACCATCGATACGTATGTTATGTATTTTGAAGCTCATCAAGTCGTTCCTGTCTACGTCAGTTACGTTAAAAGTAAACTTGGCCGGCGTATCCTCAAAGACAGATAAATTCAACGAGGTTCGATTAAAAGTAGGCAAATCTTTTGCAATGTAAGTTCATTATACTTAACAAGCAATTGTTGCAAATAAAACAATTATTTACCATTTACTGGTCGAACATTCAATATAATTGTACCGTTTACAACGGAATCCAACTCCCCGTCATTGGCTTTGAAATGAATAGTTGCGTAGGGGTGCCCGTATTCGTCTTTGAAAGGCCGAAATATCGCTGACGTCACATTAAAAGGTAATGTGAATGGAACAGTCGTAATGTCAATCAAGCCGCTATTTCCTGAATCGTTTAAACTCGAGTTCGCAATCAACAGAGACCCGGATTGGGGCAACGCAAGTATTGTAACCGTACAGTTGTCCATCGATCCTTGGTCTGGATCAATTACTTTAAAGTCGACAACAGCTGAAGTGTCCTCATCTAGATTAATCTCCATGGATTGGGGCACTGGTGGGTCAGGCAAGGGATTCACCGTTATCTGAATAGTCTCAATCCCAGATTTTCCGCCTTTGTCGTCTATTGCTTGTACTTGGAAGGAATCATTCCCAAAGTAATTTTGGCGCGGAATGTACAAAAGACGTGATTGTGGATGAGATGTAGACACTGGAGTGAATACTGCATCAATAAGATTTCCCTTGGTACCGGACACAGTTACTTGATACAGTGACCCAAATTGCGGATTCGATGACACAAAGTTCTGTATTGAGTCGCCCGCATCTCCATCGTAACTAGATATTTCTATGAATAATGATTCATCTTCGTTCGCCAACACTTGCTGAGGAAAAACGACAGGGGCGGCATTCATTAAACCAGTCCGAAATTCCGTAACATTGTTGTCAGGATTTACTTGGCCTTCGACAAAAAGAGATATGCCGAAACGATCGTCAAGAGGTAAACTGACATTCGTGAATTGACTATTTATAAAATGTGAATGAGAAAGTGTAACGGGATCAGTAGTCTTGATTAGCAGTACATACCATTTGAGACTACTGTGGGATATCCAAGTCAAAGACGGGCAGACATAAGTTTGGTTTGTTCCATATCTTCTCAGGATCATGCTGCGGTTGGCGCTGACAGGGCCAAAGCTTGTTCCTTCAAGATAAATAGTCTATACGTTGACCACTCGTCAAAATAAAATACACTTTAAAGAAGAAAAGTCAAAAACGATAAACCAACCGGATTACTAGAAGACAGCCAAGGAGGAATTACGGTTGAAATGCTCGGCGGATCATACGAATATATCGCACTAGTATTTTGACCGTTCACCCCCAGTCTCAACGAAAGGTTTCGTCCGACGAGCTCAGGGGTTACGCAAGCAATGGATCCGTCACTTTTCAGTTCGGGAAGAGCACATGCAACTGAACCAATCGATATTGATATGTTCTCCGCAGTTGCATCACACGGCGCTGGAGCGACCAAACAAGGACCAAAACCACTTCCACTAAGAGAGAAGGATTCAGTACATCCCCTGGACTAGGTTATGTCAAAATGTGTACAAACAATATATATATCACTTTTCCGCCTGTTGTGGGGCTCGTAGGAGGTGAAATAGTGGTAATGATGGGCGGATCATAATTTACGTAGACCGATTCCGTACTGCTCATATTAGAACTGACCGAAATGAAGACCAACTTATTCTTGCCAGTTCCTTATTGTCAAGAAATGATATCGCATGTCAGCTATTCTCGATGATGATTTATCAATACGAAATGTCATCAAACCTGGGGGAACAGAGCATTGAAATGCCGTCGTGTTGAGCTGTAAAGGGGCACCGCACGATTTTCCACCAACGGTGATCGCTAGTGGGCCTGGTATCGTGCCGACGAAAGATGTTCTCAAAACAAGATCGAATCCCACTGGAGATTAATGTTTCAGAACACACAGATATTTTTTACCATTTTCAAGTTATCGAAACCTTACCAGTCGGCCCGCTAGCAGGATAAACTGAAATCAACGAAAATTGAGAAACAGTATAATTGACCGTAATTCCAGCAATCTTCAGGCTGGGTTTGTATCGCGCCGAATCAAACACCACCCACATATCGTAAGGACCTGGAAATGTACAAATATTCAGATATAAAAACCATTTTAAAAATATTCAGTAGAACATTCGTGGCCAACTATACCAGATCCGATTATATTCCCTGGTATCTCTGCCGATATTGTGTCCGAAGATGCCCAAGAGACGGAGGAAGAATTTAGACCGTTTAGGGCCACTCTTGGCAAAGTAGCACCCAACGTAGTTGAAACCGACTCGAATTGCACTTGTATGACTTCATTGGGATGTACTTGCATCGGTACAGAAGATATAAAAGATTTCACTTTCAGCGGAACAAATTGCATGGCAAATATCTGAGGGCTACTTGAGAGGGCGTTCGGCAAGGTCAGATTGCCATTGGTGCGTCCGATTGTCACGAAACTATTATCATTTTGTGGAATGATCCCTGCAAAGTTATCCTTTCCAACTGTTGAGATAATGACGTGACCTCGCAAATCCATCGTAACCGAATCATAGTGGCAGAAAACTGCTTCATAGTCACCATAACTAATAGAAGAATTCAAGATAGTAGTGAATCCAACAAAAACATTTGACTTTGAACCTATGCGAACAACATTTCGGGGAATAGTGTCGTTGAAATTTGTTTGATAAGGTAACGTTACCGATGCAAGTTCCTGAACCGCAGTATTTTTTTTGTGCAACACGAATGGTCGTCCAGCCAAATTGACACTCCGATGAAAGAAATATGACACGCCGTCCGAAGCGTTACGGGCAATGGAGGGATCGTAGTCTATGGGGGTTGTGGTGACCACCTTACTCTGAACGAGGCCGAAAGAATTCATAGCGTATTCATCGAAACCGGTTGAAGAAGTCCATAGGCACATGTTATTCACGTTTTGGCAATAAAACTGGAATCCAAGAGCTGATGTCGCGGAACTGGAACCCGACGACGTTGCACTGTTGTACATTGACCCGGCTGTATAGCTGTATTTTAACATCGAGTAACCGGACTGTCCAGTGTGCCCAGTGACGGACGGATCATAGAATACACCGACTATAAGGGAAGGGTGCCACAAAAGAGGGGACACTCGGCTGAAAGAATAAAAAGGTGAGATATTCTTGCAATAATTCTAATCATGTAGAGATTGGGCTTACGGGTTCTTGAAGACTGATGACATATCTGTTCTGACCTCATATTGACTAATAAAATTGGTGGAGTCCAGAATATTAATTTGAACTCGAGCTTGAGTGGGATTGCTGAGCTTACTATGGGAGAGATACCGTTGATACCAGTAAAAAAACAAATGAATTATGTTAAGAAGATTGATAATTATATAACGCACATGGTATACAGCTCATTCGTGTAATTATTCCATTGCAGCGAAAACGCGGCCGTTGTTCTAAATTGATAAGAGGACGCACCAGCGAGATAATTTTAAATATGAAGGCCAAGACAAATTAGCTTATCTTCACTGTCAATTTAAATCACTTCCATTACCTCCAATTCAATCCGGGGCTGATGTCCTGAGTTACTACCGAATTGATGGCGAATTTGCCAGCAAACCCCACCGAGGTCGTGTTTCCCCCAGCGGGCGAATATGTAAACAAATGCAAGAAGCTATCTGCACACATTACAAAGATGTGAGTTCCATTTTGGGTCGTAGCGAGAATGTCGGTGTTGTTGTCTGTAATAGTGCTAGTTTTCACGTCTTGAAGATACCAGGGAGACGGTATTTGCTGCGCGACGAGCGGCGGTGAAAGTATGCCAACCAGGAAAACCAGAAGGACAGAGAGTCCGAATGGCCAAAAACGTTGCTTCTTGTCCAG
Organism: Paraphysoderma sedebokerense; assembly: GCA_025602915.1. Lineage (NCBI taxonomy): Eukaryota > Fungi > Blastocladiomycota > Physodermatomycetes > Physodermatales > Physodermataceae > Paraphysoderma > Paraphysoderma sedebokerense. Next base: position 50,145 of record JAHLJZ010000051.1, on the reverse strand, counting down.
AATAGCCATGTGTTAACACTAGTATCTTAAATGGCACATTTTTAACCGAAACGACCATTTAGGACGGAAAATGGAAACTGATGAGATACAGCGGGGAATTGTTCTGAAAGGGAAGGCGTCTGACACCTGTAGGGCTATCAATTAGAAATTCAGGACCTTTAATTCAGATTTGGCAATCCGAGAACGGGTAGGGCTACTATAATATCCTCAAATGTACTGCAATCTATCATTTGGTTTTCAAATTATTATCAATGCTGTTACTCCTAGCCTCAATTCAAATTTGGCAGACGAGCACACTATATAATTGTACATGGTTACAAGCAAAGCGTTTGAGCACAGTGGACCTTCGGCAAATGAAGACGCCCATCACATCCCGCAATGCACCCACAATTCATTTCGATTGATTTTTAAATCCATGCTGGTATTCGCAATTTAAATCTGCCGGGAGGTTGTTCTAGCAAAAAAGAGCACATGGCATCACCTATGTTTGCAATTAATTATCATTTTCGGAAGTTCGTTTAACTTTAATTCGGGTTTATTTGGTTTAAAATCGTGCTTATATAGTTACATGGATCACATTTTCCCACCATTACGCTGGAGGAATTAGGTTTCGATGCAAGCTTCTCCATTTTAGATGATCTAATATTGGATTTAATCAACCCGAAATATTTGTAGCATTCGAGTGAAACCGCCCCGATCCCAACCACAATGACACTACAAATGAGAATCAATATAAACACCATAAGAGCTGTTTGCAGCACAGGATTAAAGTTATCCATACGAAACGGCAAGCCAAATCCTAATACAATCATTGACGAAACGTTGGAAAAGGTGTCGAACCTATTCAAAATTTGAAATTCATATGGTTGATATCGCAATAGCATAATAACATTGCTTAGAAGGACGAACTGAGTAAGGACGACTTGGAGACCGGAATATCTATTTCATCGGTCAGCATAATCACGGCTATCATTTTGCTACGGAGATTATACGAACGGGGTGAAGAAGACAGTAACGATTACCATAACGAGTCTTTGAAATAATTGGATAACGTTGAGAAACTGCTACCATCCATGCTATATGATAATGATAAGTTAGATGTATGTCAACAGGTATGTAAACTTGGTATGTACGACAGCGCACCTGCAAACAGCGCCTAGAAGTGAGTTTAGTAAGATGCTCAACCTTTCTCTGATAAGAATATGCGTACAAACCTTGTGGACATTCAACACAAATTGGGCCCCTATTTCTACTGAATATGTTATTTACTTTGCCTGTAAGGGGCGTTAGATGGCTTCACCGCAGATATGAGGTTATGAAGTGAACAACCTGCTGGGCATTTGAACGATAGAATATAGGTACAATTCTTTGAAGTGGCCTTATGAGAGTCTTCCACGAATACTGAAAAATTGACAAACGGGTACATCCCACCTTCCGCGTTAAACCTGTACACCAGGTCAGGGGAGGAAAATGTACCGCCCAATTCTAAGACATTATTTGAGCCACTTGAAATCAAATGTCCTTTCTGAGGAAGGGCCGCCAAATGGTAAGTCAATTCCGTGTCATCCACGTCGGTTGCAATAACGCGAATGCCGATGGCCGCAGTGGTATTAGTTACGAATTCAGTGGATAACTCGATGATATTTGGATTCTCGCATGTCAGCTTTGGCGGATCGTTGACAGGGAGAACATTGAAAGAAATTGCATCTGAAAAACCGCCTTCGCGATCGACATAGGTGATATTAAATCGTTGAAGCCCACTTGTATTCGATGTATAAAAGTCGCGACGTGGGACATACACAATTTCAAACGGGGGCCCTAATACATCGGAACCTTCACCCAATGGTCCAGTCTGCTCACTGTCGACATTTGCCAAAAACAATGTTCCATCGATTCGTAAATTATGAATTTTGACGCTGACGATATCATTCTTGTCAACATCCGAGATGTTAAAGGAGAGCTTCGCAGATGAGTCCTCATATATAGTCATATTCAGGGATGACCTATTAAAGGTGGGCAAGTCTTTTGATTCCTCTGTGAGTCCATGTTAACACTAGAGCCATCAACAAGTAATAAAATCTTACCGTTAATGGGCCGTACATTCAATATTATTGTACCGTTAATGACCGAGTCCAGCTCGCCGTCATTGGCTTTGAAGTGATTCATTGTTTCCGGAAGCGTTAGAGCTAGAATTAATGAGGAATAAAGAACCGGATCAAGGTAGCGCAAGAATTGTAATCCTGAAATTGCTTGTTGAGGTTTGATCGGGATCGTCCACGTTGAAGTCTGAATAAAGGTTTGAACGAAGGTTGAACAGCTGAGGTATCTTCATCTAGATAAATCTCCATTGACTGGGGTACGGGCGGATCTGGGAGAGGAGCAATTGTTATCTGGATGTTTTCGACACCGGATTTTCCACCTTTGTCGTCTATTGCTTGTACGTGGAAAGAATCATTCCCAAAATAATTTTGGCGCGGAATATACAGAATTCGAGCCTGCGGATGGGATATAGATACTGGAGTGAAGGATGCATCAATTAAATTTCCCTTGGTACCGGATGTGGTTACTTGATACAGTGACCCAGACTGCGGGTTCGCAAAAACAAAATGCTGGACGGAATCTGCCGCGTCAGCGTCATAACTAGAAATTGTAAGGAAAACTGATTCATCTTCGTTGACGAATTCATGTAAAGGGTATATTATGGGAGGGACATTCATCAATCCAGTGCGAAATTCTGTTGCACATTGCATATAATTCATTCGTGTAATTGTTCCACACAAGCGAAAACGCAGAAGTCGTTCTACCGAAGGTTGATGGAAAAAATAAAACGTCAACGACGGTCCCAAACAATACAGAGGAATAAATTCTATGCGTTGGCAAATGATGAAAATATGAGTTATACCTCCAATTCAATCCAGAACTGATGTTTTGAGTTACTACCGAATTGATGGCGAATTTGCCAGCAAACCCCACCGAGGTCGTGTTTCCACCGGCGGCCGAATACGAAAACAAATGCAAGTAGCTATCTGCACCCATTACAAAGATGTGAGTTCCGTTTTGGGTTGTGGAGAGAATATCGGTGTTGTTGTCGGTTATAGTGCTAGTTTTCACATCCTGAAGGTACCACGGAGACGGTATTTGCTGCCCCACGAGCAGCGGCAAGAAAACAGCGATTAAGAGAGCTACAGCGGCCCATAGTCTAAAAGAAAGAATTCGAATCATTTTTCAAACTGCGCTTGGCAAAACTATTTCTGTCTGCAGCTTTTGAATTCTTTTCGAAAGGAGATACTAAATACCGAGTTTGAGACTTTGAGACCATCTCCGCGGTGATTTCGTTGAAGGATAAAAACGTTTGACATATGCAGGTCCCTCCATATTGACGAGGATTGTGGACCAAACAGGACCAAAATCGGTGTTTTGCACTAAGTATGTACTTGTATTTTCTTTCTTGTGATTGAATATGACGTCTGTTTTAGACAATCTTGATCGGATTTCAACAGATGCAATCGTTCAAAGTTTAATACGAATGATATATTCAGACACATCCAAATCACGTAAAGTACCTAACTGATAAATGTAACAGACAACTTTCGGCCCCAATATCTTCCTCGGAAATTCTTGCTGTTCTTAACTTAAATTTGGAGTTCTTAAAACTCTACTTCAATTACCGGACTCAATGTCTAAATTCTTTGTTCTTGTCACAAAAATGAAAATAAAAGAAACCCACTAATGTTCTTCCAGTAGTGCCCTTTGTCGACGACAGAATTAAGGATCAGTATTAAGTTGGCTAAATGTATTGATGTGATTAATATTGTCATTCTCGAAATGTGCCTTCCGAGAATTTCCATTTTAATTCCCTCAAAAAGTTTTAATTCTTGTCTCGGTCGTGAACTATTCATCCTTTCGACCCACATCCAGGTATTATTATTACCCTATATTGTATAACACAACTAAAAACCAGAATGTCGAATCTTCTCAACCAGCAAGCAGCATTCAACAAACGTCTAGCCTCACAACCTCTCCTCAAACGAGCTACTGCTCCGTCCACATCCCCAACACCAGGATCATTAGACCATATTCTAAATAAACCTGCAGCAAAGAGTAAACCCATAAATCCAGAGTTCGCTACTAGTAAACCGCATACAAAAAAGCCTTCGAACATAGGGACCTTGGTGTATAATGTATTGAAGTGGTTGAAAGGACGATACGAGGTTTGTTTTTATTATGGTTGCGCTTGTTTGGAGTATATGGATGAAGGAGGACAGAAATATGGAGAAAACAGATTCGAATTCCGATTTTGATTCTATCAACTGCTGCTCAAAGATTGATTGATTGTATTTCTAATTGTCCTTTGTTCATTCTATTCATCTCAACGTCTATCGATCTATCAGAACGATCAAACGGCGACTTTCACCGCATCAGAGATTCAAGAAGAAACTAAAATCGATGTTACCAGTTCTTCGATACTATTTCAAGAGATAACCAAAAATGAAAGGATACAGTATGATGAAGGAAAATCTACATTTCAGTATAAGGTAATCGGAACTCTTTTGATTTTTCTAGCGTTCATATCGGGAAAGTTGCCACCGCTTCTATTTCAACAATCCACAACATCCCATTCAAATCAAACTAATTGTTCTGTTCTTGTGTATTTCTACATTTACATCCAAACTGACCTACAAACCAGCCACCCTACCAAATCACATCACCCGAATCACTACTCTCCGTCATCCGAACTAAACACGAAACCGAAACCTCAGCTTTAGAAGTTAAAGATCTCCGAGAATCATGTCCCTCCATTGAACCATTCCTCAACGACCTTATTTCCACAAACGACGTCATCGTCATCCGGGACAATAAATCTGGTGCCCCAAAAGTAGTTTACTACAACGATCGATCCTACGAAACCGTATTAAACGGTAAAATCGGTGGTGAACCATATAGAGATTGGCGAAAGAATAGTATAAGTGGTAACTTAACTGCCAATGGGAACGCAAATGGAAGCGACGGAGTCAATAAGTTTATTTTGGATGAAGAATTTGAAGGAATGTGGCATAAAGTTAAAATAGCGAATGACGAAGTCCAATTAGAAAAAGAATTAGAAAAAGGTAACCGGAAAGACAATCTTTCTAAATCCTCATTTCACCTTCCTCCTCAGGTCATTAACGCCCTCCCTCCTCCTCCTTGTGGTTTGTGTACCTAAATCTTAGCCGGTCTTACATCAATGCAAACAACTGCTCCTACTTCCTCCAAGAAATCCAAAAAAGATAAGGAACGTAAGAAACGGAAAACAAGAATTAAAATTACGAATGTTCATATGGCGGAAATATTGGGTATGAATATGGGAATCGGTGGTACTGATGGAACAAAATAGAAGTATTAAAGCTCTTCTGTCAACAGAGCAGACGTGGGTGGTATTCAGACTGCAAAGTTAATGGAATAATGGTTGAAAATTAATCTTGGGAATTGTACATAGATATGAGTGTCACACCGCGGATTACAATAATAACTGTAAACATAAAAATGTGAATATAAAGATCCCGAAATAACCAACCAAACTTAGTTTAAAGTTCTCTTGAAATTGATCACACTTACCCACTTAACAATAATTAATATCCTCTTAAAACCATACATAGATTCCTTTTATTCATAATAATCATTCGGAAACATAAAGAATAATAATCAACATCTATTTAATCAAAACCAAACGGGTAAAATAGAACGAAAGATGAAGAAGAAAGTCAGAAAAAGAGAGTATTTAACTATGTATACTACAAAGAGTTTTCCTTTCCACATATCCTGATATGTTCTTATCATATTTTTATCTGCCTTCTTCCGCAAAAAACAACAACACTACATAACCAAGGAGTCACCATCAATCGATTGGGTTGAGAAATATACAAATGATACCGGTGACAACCACAACGAAAATATAAGGTGAAAGGAAAAATGGATACTGAAATACAGAGATGGACGAAACAAGAGCAACGACAACACAAGGTTATTCTACAGATAAGAAATAAGACTACAGACAGCATAAAAATCATGTGATTCTAATACAGATAACCAAACCAACACAAATCAAACCCTGCAAGACAAGGGAAACTCAAATCAATAATAATAACCGACGTGAAATCCAAACTTTGATAATAATTTCATCACTTTACAACCAAAACTCGTATCCATCTTCCATCTTCTCTACGCTTCAATACTGTCCGAGTCGGTTCCCATTTCGTCTGGTTCCTCGCCGTTGTTACTACCCGATGAACTAGAACTGGAAGAACTAAACCGTTCTTCCCATTGTTTTACTTGATTTCGGACTTTGTTGTCTTGGGTTTCCTTTGGAACTGTAACTATTGGTTTAGAGTATTTAGAGGCATCGAAATTGAGCGGTGGTTTTGACATTTGTTTTGTGATTGTTTTACGTGACGTGGGGGTAGACGACGATGAAGATGTAGGAGGGGGTTGATAATTATGAGATGATGATCGGGTGGGGTAAATAGGTCGAGACTATTAAATTTATAGAGGTAACGCAGAAGTAAAAAAATGAAGACAGAACGAAAAGGGAAAGAGATAAGGAAGAAGAGTGTTAGGTAATCGGTTTGCAGAATTTCAAAATCCGAAAAAGAATAGAGGAGAGTCTATGATAAAACAAATTTTCTACGCACTCACTACCCATCACTGAAAAAAAATGGTTTCGTGGGGTTTCATACCATTTCCCTTTCCCTTTCTCGATCCATTTCACCACGTCGTTTACTCCTACCCGAACTTGATCCACCGCTACCACGTTTCTCGGTGTCCGGACTGGGCGGAATCTTAGTCACGAAATCTGAAAATTGAACTTTTCGTTTCGACTTTTTAGAACCCTCGGATACATCCACTTCGAATTCGTTTTCGTTGTCAGATGTACTTTGATTTCGTGAGGGTTCATCGAGGGTGTCTCCCGAGGGAACGGTACGTGATCGAGAAGTTGATCTTGATCGGGTGTTTTGTGAATGGGATGATGATTTTCGGGAAGAACGGGTAGAAGAACGAGTGCGGTCTTCTTGGTTGTCGTTGGATTCGGGATCGGGTTTACTTGATTTTCGAGATTTACGTTTCGTAGAGGACGAAGAAGAAGATAAATGTAACGCGGATGATTTTTTACGTAAATCAAGCGGTTTGAATCCTTCTAATCCGTCTGAACTGCTCCCACCGGTTTCAGATTCACTATCACTGTCACTTCCGGTAGCAGTATTTTCACTATTCGTTCCCACCCCAAACTCAGAGTCAAACTCGTTATTAGAATCCGTTGGTTCAGAGTCACCGTGTTTTCCATTTCGTCGTTTAGATTTCTTAGTGGACGTAGATTTACCGTCTCGTCCTCTAGATCTGAACCCACCAAATTCACGTTCTCTCTCACGATCACGTTCCCGACCCAACACTAATTTTCGTAACTCTTTTTCTACTTTTTCTCTCTTTTTGGTTTCTCGTTTTAACTCTTCGCTTACGAGGAGACTACGTTCTCGCCAGTATTCTCCTTCTCGTTCTACCTTTTTACGTTCCCGGACTAATTCTTTGAGTTTACCGTAAGCGAGTTTACTCAATGTTTCCATTTCTTCTTCCTTCTTTTCCAAGGAGTCTGTGAGATTCGAAATCTGACCGTTCGAAAACGACAATTTAGATTCTAACGTCGAAATTAAAGAATGAGAAGAAGATAGTGAGGCGGTGAGTGTAGATAATCGAGAAGACAAAGTTGACAATCGAGATGTTAAATTGCTGTTTGTAGATTTTAAATCGTTAGATTCAGTTTGGAGTTGAGAAATTTGTTGCAAGAGTTCAGATTGGTCTGAAGTGGAAGAAGATTCGAGTGTCGTGATGGTAGTTTTTAACGATGAATTTTCAGTTTCCAGGGACTTGATTTTGGATTGCAACGATTCTATAAAATCGTGTTTATCTTTCATACTCTTTTCCAGTTCTTCCAGTCTTTCCTCCATTTCAATCATCTCTTGAGACTCGTATTCGGTACCCGTTGACACATGGGTTTGAGTCTGAACATGTCGAACTCGTTTCTTACTTAGACTATTTCCCAAGATTGACTTTCCGGCGTTAGTATTGGTACCATTGGAAGTCAAGATGGACCCAGACATTGATTTGGGATTGTAAACATAAGATGATGTCGCAGATACAAATGTGGCGATAGATTGAAACGACGGACGACGGGTGTGATTCGTCGACGGTGCAATCGGGGTTGAAAGATCAGAATCATTAACTGGAGTGAAGTAAACACAAAAATCAGTAAGTGACACACAAAATAATCGATCGTTTCAATCCACAAAATAGAACAAAACAAACCATTTCCGTCGACTACATCTGTTGTAATCCCATTTTCTTTTTCTTTTCCAACTTCTGTCTGACTCTGTTTACCCTCATTCAACACAAACTTGACCCCTTCATTCTCTTGTTTTACTGGACTTCCTTTTCCTTGGTCATAATCAAACTCATCCATCCCATTTGATTCAGCTGCGGGTACAACCCCACCTACACCGGCACCAATATCGTAGCCTCCGTTAATTCCAACCCGGGATTTTGTATTAGTAAGAGCAGGAGAAGCGTATCGTGAACGGGATAATAAAGATGTACTTGTTATTCTAGATTCAGAGGAAGACGTCGGGTTCGGTTGAGTTTCAGTGGGTGGTTGCGTATTTTGAACGGAGGTGGAAGTGGTATGAGAAGATGAATTGTGGTAATCAATTTGACGTCTTGTGGGACTTTGCTTTGGACCGTTGCCGGTGGTGGCGTTGACCTGGTCAGAGGATCCGTTTAAGTGGTACGACCCATTTCCTGGTTTTACGGGTATAGTCACATGTTCAAAATGTAACGAGTCATGGTCCAGATCTATATCGGGGAGATACTGGATCGGTGGGTGCATCGGGTGTGTCATAGACGGGTTCCCAGTGGCAACGGGAACAGGATGATGCAAAGCCAATTGATTGTCCAAGGGACCTTGGGCATTTACATGAACCGAGGTAGATTGGTAATGTAATTGCGGGTTATAAATTTGGACCTGCTTGTCGTGGTCCTCCATTCGTTGACGGGACTGGGGATCTACTAGAGGGAGATGAGGTGAATGCGGTTGCAGCGATGGCGACTGTTGAAATTGAAATTGCTGTTGTTGGTAACCGTAGCGGTAACTGTAGTTGGGCCCGTAACCGAGACCTTGTCCATAAGATTGCGGGGTGGGGTGATCAAACGGATGATGAGGAGGTGGAATATGGTAACCGTAGTCGTATTGATGACCGAATTGAGAATGAGACAATGATGAGGACGAACTGTTGGCTCTGGGTAGACCAACCATTCCACCGGCTGGCTGTGAATTGTTGGCCCCCTTTGAATTCTCTGGTTCGGTGGCATTACTTTTGGAAGTTCCATTTTCGTTTGGCTTTTCGCTGTCCTTTTTCCCGTTAGGATTGGCTCCATTTGCCAACGATTCATTCAACACGGGTTTACGCAAACTCAAGAATTCCGCTAGTTTTTGCACCGCGGGTTTCTTTTTTGAACTCACATCGCTGTTGCTGGGATTTGAATTCGGAGTGATTGCATCGTCAGAGAAGAAACCATCTTCCAAGTCAAACGAGGAAGATCTCGAGTGGAAGATCTCGGGAGAGTAGGATTCATTCGGCGTTGTATCCGGCGAATAAGAAGAGGGTGTTGTGACTTGAGATTGGTTTGTGGATGATGGAGGGTATTGAACGACAAGAGGGATATATTTAGGTTTATTCGAGGACGAAGACATGGTTGATACTGATCCGGTAGTTGAGCTTGCGTCTTGACTAGACGGCGAAGAACGGTTGCTGGTGGAAGACAAGGGTGAAGTGGATGTAGATGTTGGTTTAGACTTCGATTTGAGGTTATCAATAGACGGTTGACGTAAGAATCGGGTGATGAGATCTTTATATTTTTCTTTAGGGTTTTCCTTGTCGGCTTGTTGTGTTTTCTTTGGGGTAGTAGCCGGTCTATCTTTTCGTTTCAATTTGTTGCCAACTCTTGGAGAATTGCGCTTGCCCTTTCTAGATCCGTTTCTGCTGAGTCTCCGAACCAACAATTTTGTTTCCTTATCTGTTAAATTAAAATCCTCGGGCCCGGTTTTCTTCAAGAAATCTGCCAGAGCGAGTAGATTTTCTCTCTCACGTTTCTTTGCCTTTGCTTCTGGATCAATATCAAGATCGAGGGAAGACAGAGTGTTGTCCGGGTCTATGTTGGTATCCTTGGTGGTGTTGATGTTGCTGTCAGGATCATGAGAATCTTGATGATCGTCTTCGTCGGCGGAAGAAAAAGAGGTGATTGAAGATGAAATAATGTCGTTTGTGAGATCGTTTGAGGATTGCGTCGGAGGGGTTTGAGTCGGGGTCGCCCTTGGATTCGCTTTCTTTGAGGGCGAGGTGTTGTCGGCGATTGGGCCGGTGGATTGGGAAGGGTCGGAGGGATCTGAAGTTGTAGTAGTGGTAGAGGCGGTAGAAGGTGATGGTGTTTTGCTGTTATTGTTGCTGGCTGTGTTTGTAGAGGAGGTAGAGGTGGGCGGACGCACAAAGTGGGACTGGTCCGAGTCGGAGAGGGCGATGTCTGAATCTGTCTCTGAAAAGTAGGGATCTGTAGGGAGTGCGAGTAATCACAGTGAGTTGGAGGATGTAATTTAATAATTCATGTAGAAGGAGGACATACCAGAGATCTGATCGGGGGAGTTGAGAGTGTGGGAGAGAGCGGAGTGCGACATGGCGAAGAGAGTGACTGCTTGAGTGTTGATTTCTTGGATATTAATTAATAATTAATTAATTTAATATACAATCTTGTATGTATGGATGTGTGTGTGTTCACCGGGTGAATCGAAGCGAGCAAATTTTTGTGTTTAAAGTGACTGTGGAAAAATATCACTGGGGCCGTCGGGCGATATGTTTTTTTTTGCCAGATTAGACAGGTTGCAGGATAGTATTCCACTCTCGGCCGAGGATATTGTTTAGGATACTTATTATTTTGCTCTTTCGCCCTTGCCGTCGTTGTCGTCTGTCGTCGTCCTTGTGGGTTTTGGTTGTATTCTTGGCCGGCTGAAACACCAGATGGGCCTTTGACTGTTCTCGGTGTTGCCACTACAATGAAAACTAATTAAAGCAACAACCGTGTCCGTCAAGAGCAGAGCGAAAAGAAAACAGTAAAAATATACATAAAAAGTCAGTCTTCCTATTCCGGCAATTCTTTTACTCAAAGTCCGAAAATCCTTGAAACTCTCTGGTCATAGCACAAAGGGTCAAGGCCCCCGCCAGGCCACATTAAATCTACAAAGGTCAAACTTACTTTCAACGCTTGCAATAGAAATTCGGCAAGCTAGTATAAAAAGCGAGCAATAGCGAAGGGATAGGAACTCTGAAGAGTAATGACCCTGTGTGTTTATGTGTTGTTTGTGTGAGAGTCAGATATATCTACCCCTTGTGACTCCGTGTGTGAATCCCTCCACTGGGTTAATGCACGCACAGGGAATGATGGGCCGATGATGGTGGTATAAAGCTCAAAATGTAGTGATGTGAATTATCGCTCGCCTTTGCCCCACTCGTTGTATTTACAAATCAAATTTCATGAAAAGACAAGCATCAGACAACGGGCCCCCACCCTCGGATGTCGAGAATGATAAAAGACAATACAAGTTCCCATCTCAGCGCCAACACTCAAAGTGCCACCGAGTTGCCTATTTCGACCTAAATGCAGACACCCTGGGACATGATTGGACGTCTGGAGGGTGGAGGATGCTCGCTGCAACAATCGGGGATGGGCCGATCACCTTTTGGCACACACACAAATGCATGGATCTCTTATTATCATCATTCTCTGATTTCTCTGCTGTTGTAATTTCGTGCCGCCGTACAAGTCTCGGTTCCCAATGCACAAAGGGGACAATGCTACAGTGTGACGTGCGATTTTGAGATCACATGATGCAGTAAAACGCATTCATCCCGTCCGATCAAGGCCCGCGTCTAAACAGTTGAACACGATAGTAACAATTTTTCAGACATTTTTTAAGCAATTAAGACACAAATTCTGCAACAGTGGGGAAAATCTATCGCTTGCAATTAATTCATTGAGAATAATCACTCAGTCCGCCGACTACACTTTGGGATAATTTCGCACACAAGTAATGACTACTGGTTCTTCTGCGTCCAAATGCATTTTCGATTACCCAGACATTCTTGACACTTTATTTCAATATCTGCGAACCTTTGATCTTACTGACTTGCGCTTGACGAATAAATACCTCGCGGAATATGCTAAGGATGCAGTTTTCTTTAAGTGTAGTGTAAGTATTAAGGATTTGGATGAATTCGCAGACAGTGAGTTTGCGAAGTACGTCCGCAAGTTAGAAATTCGTCAATATGATGATTACCTTTTCGACATGAATGAGGAAACTTTTTGGCATGTTATGCCAAATTTGAGGGAGGTCGAGTTTACAAGTGTGCAAGGTACCTGCACCATGGTGGGTGAAGCCAGAGTGTCGTACGATTTATTATCCAAATTGAAGCGGTTTACGGCATGGGTTCAAATTGTAGAACTACCCAAGAGTATTCCTCCTACATTGGAACACTTAAACCTGATTCATTGCGAATACGTCGACAATCCCGAAGCACTCTCCACTTGCATAAATTCTTTAAGATTAAATGGTGTTCGTCTGCCATCACCACTGGAATTTCACAGTTCTCTCACGCATCTCAATATTACTTCCAACATCAAACTTGTGAACTTGCCGCCCTCTTTGATTTCTCTGACATATTATGCTGTCAGACAGTATAACTTCCCTGAAGCACTTCCAGCAGGATTACAATACCTTGATTGTTCCTCCAACGATTGGGGTTCACTTCCGCCTCTTCCAAGTGGATTAAAATTCCTTAACTGCTCAAAAAACAAATTAGATTTCATTGAAAATCTTCCTTTATCTTTAGAAGTGTTAATTTGTGATGGGAATAACTTGGAATCTCCAGCCATGCTGCCTCAATCTTTGAAAATGCTGTCATGCTCTTACAACCCATTATGGGATTATTTCTCGTGCTCAGACTCCCAGCCTTTGCCTCCATCCCTGAAAGCCCTAACTGCACGGTGTGGCCCTCTCCACAAAGGTCTTGGAAGCGCTCTCCCGTCATCTTTGCTATTTTTCGATTGTGGCTACAGCAAATTAACCTCGATTCCTTTGCTTCCTCCATTGTTGGAAGAACTCAACTGTTGCGGTAATAAACTTGAATCACTTCCACCTTTACCTACGTCACTTCAAATCCTTCGTTGTTATGGTAATAATTTGACAGTTCTGCCAACACTCCCAAAGTCCATTCGACTGATTGATTGCGATCACGGAATTTCAATCCCTCCGTTACCTTCTCATAGACCGTTTTATCGTCACAAAAATGAATGGGAGGAAGTCGACAACTGGAAAAATATATACACCAAAATATAAAAATGATCAATAAATTCCATTTATCACTTTATATCAGAATGTGCCGATGCGTTAATAATCTTGAAATTGATGAATTCCTCGTTTATGGACAAAATGCCACAACTATATGAATGTGTGATCTTGTCCATATCGCAATTATAGTTATACAATTTTCTGTCACGAATACAATGCATTAATGAATAAATTGCCTCCATGACATATGATTACCGTTCAAAGTTGATGAATTTTACATAACGCTCCGTGATCTATTGATTTGATACAGCCGACAAGCTCACCCACGGGACTACAATCCGACCACGATAGTGGGAGAATGTTTAGAACATTTCAAGGATTACGATCGATGGGCATCAACGTTTAAAGGGTTTCCCAATTCCAATATAGAGCATTTAAATTTGAATTTAAACAAAAGGACAACGATTCAGGTTCCACAACCTAAAGTTGATTACTTTACCGCCAACGGATGACTGAATGTGCACCGTCAAAATGCATTTTCGATTACCAAGACATTTTAGACACTTTATTTCAATATCTGACAAACCCGGACCTTAAGAACTTACGGTTGACGCATACATACGCATACATACGCAATGGCCAGGACTGCACTGTTTTCTAGGTGTTATGTACTTACTGAGGATTTGGATGAATTTGAAGAGAGTAGCGCTGCCAAGTACGTCCGCAAGCTTGAAATTCGTCAATTTGGAGATTACCTTTTCGATATGAACGATAATCCTTTCTGGCATAACATGCCGAAATTAAGCGAAGTAAGATTCACGTGTACCGGAGATACCGGTGCAGCTAAGATGGGTGAAGTCAGAGTGTCGTACGATTTATTGGCACAATTGAAGCGATTTTCTGCAAAAGTCGAAGTGGTGCAACTTCCCAAGAGTCTGCCTTCTACATTGGATCACTTAGGACTGATTGAATGCGACTATGTCGACAATGCCGAAGAACTCTCTACTTGCAGATATTCTTTAAGATTAAGTCATGTCCGTCTGCAATCACCATTGGATTTGCACAGTTCCCTTACACATCTCAATATTTATATGTCTGAAATAGAACTTTCGAACCTGCCGCCTTCTTTGATATCTCTGAAATATATAGCCGTCAGACAATATCCCCTCCCTGAAGCGCTTCCAGCGGGATTACAATACCTTGACTGTTCCTCCAACGATTGGACTTCCTAGTGGATTAAAATACCTGGATTGTTCGTTTAATCAAATAGAATCCATTGATAACCTTCCTTCGTCTCTTGAAGCACTGATATGCAACTTTAACCGTCTAAAGTCCCTTCCCATATTACCGAAATCTTTGAAAATGCTCTCATGCTCTGACAACCCTTTAAAAGGATATTTCTCTTCCTCCAACTCGCAGCTTTTGCCACCATTCCTGAAGGCCCTAATCGTCATAAAAAGCTGCCGCAAAGGTTTCGCACAACCACTTCCTTCAGGCCTGCTATATTTAATTTGTGGACACAACAATTTAACGTCCCTTCCGTTGCTTCCTCCAGCGTTGGAAGTACTTGATTGTTCCAAAAATAAAATGCAATCCCTTCCACCGTCACCGACGTCACTTAAAATTCTTCGTTGCTCTGAAAATGAATTGACTTTTTTGCCAACTCTTCCAAAGTCGATTCGACTGATCGCGCTCGATGCGAGGGTTTCGGTGCCTCCGATACCTGTTTCACGACCGTCGTATCTTCACCAAGAGGAATGGGCGTTGAGCTACAATTGGGAATATGTGTATCATCAACATTTCTTCAAAGAATCTCATAGAACAAATTTTAACGGAAATATTTTTGGCCAGAAGCTGATGAATGAGTACATATCGAAATTGCTGATTTACCCATTCAGGGACAAACTGTCACCATTATATATGCGAAATAATCCATATCGCAACTATAGCATACTGTTGTAAGTGACGAACGAAATGAATTAATGAATAAATCCCCTTATTATACAGATTACTGTCCAAACTCATATTTCATAACGCTGCGAGGTTTCTTTTTTACTGCGATTTCCAGATCAGTCACAGTGAACAACAGGACTCACGCGACTACAGTTCGGCCACGATAGGGGGACTATTTTCTGTACTCTAGAGTAATTGATTGACATAACGGTTTAAGGTATTCCACTTCTGCTATAGCGCATTCAAATTCATATTTATACGACAACGATAATAATTCAGCTCCCGCAACCTAACGTGCATTACTTACCTTCGAAGGATGACTGAATATGCACCGTCAAAATGCATTTTCGATTACCCTGACATTTTAGAAACTTTATCTCATTTTATGCGACTCTGGGACCTTAAGAACTTACGGCTGACGAATAAGTACTTTTCAGAATCTTTAAAGAGTTCACTTTTCTCTAGATGTGGGGTAAATATTGAGGATTTGGATGAATTTTCTGAAAGTAACGTTGCCAAGTACGTCCGCAAGCTTGAAATACGTCAATTTGATGACTACCTTTTCGACATGATCAATTTCTCCTGGCATATCATGCCGCAATTAAGGGAGGTCGAGTTCACGAGTGTACAATATACAGGCTATAAAGTGGGTGAAGCCAGAGTGTCGTACGATTTATTGACAAAATTGAAGCGTTTTGTTGCAAGGGTTCAACATGTAGAACTTCCCAAGAATCTTCCCTCTACATTGAAGCACTTGGAGCTGATTGATTGCGATTATGTTGAAAATCCCGAAGCACTCTCTACTTGCAGATATTCTTTGAGATTACGCGACGTCAGTTTGCAATCACCATTGGCATTGCACAGGTCCCTCACACATCTCGATATGTATTTGGGGGAAATCGAACTTTTGAACCTGCCGCCTAATTTAGTTTCTCTGATTTATAAAGCCGTCGGATCAAATGGCCTTCCGAGATATTCTTTAAGATTAAGTCATGTCCGTCTGCCTCTAACTATTGGGGTTCACTTCCGTGTCTTCCTAGTGGATTAAAATATCTTGATTGCAGGGATAACGAGCTTATTTCAACTGGAAATATTCCTTCATCATTAGAAGTGCTAATTTGCGATGGTAACAAGTTGAAATCTCTCGACCTGCTGCCACCATCCCTGAAAATGCTTTCATGCTCTGACAACCCATTAGAAGATTATTTTTCCTCATCCAACTCACAACCTTTGCCTCAGTCATTGAAGGCCCTAACTATACGGGGTGGCGCTCTCCACAAAGGTCTCGGAAGCGCTTTGCCTTCGGGTCTACTGTTTTTTGATTGTTCAGAAAACAAATTAACGTCCCTTCCTTTGCTTCCCACATCTCTGCAACATCTCGAGTGTAGCGACAATAGACTTCTATCGCTTCCCCCGCTACCGACAACACTTCAAATTCTTCGTTGTGGTGGTAATGAGTTGACTTGTCTGCCAATGCTTCCGAAGTCGATTCGACGGATTGATACCGATGTAAAACTTTCGCTCCCACTGCCATCTTTCATACCTTCTTATACTCACAAACATGCATGGGTGAACGTTAACAACTGGAAAAATTTGTACAACAACATATGACAAGGCTTGATAAATGTTCATGATATCAAAATGCTTATCAAAGAATTATCTCAAAATTTGATGATTTCCTCAAGTGAGTAAGTGGACTAGTCCAAATCGCAACTATAAACATTCGGATTATCATTGAAGAATTCATGAATATTTTTTTTTCACTAGTTTAATTTCAAACTCTACGATCTCGGTTATATTTCCAAAACCCGCGAATGCCTGAATCTGCACACTCAGCAAGAAAACCCACGCGACCACAATCTGGCCACGATAGCAGGACGAATTACCACTGTATCGCAAGTTTTTTATGCATTTGAACAGGCTGACACAAGATACTCTAACGAATCCAAATTTCAATATATTGAGCGATAACATTTCAGTTTTGCCGACCCAACTCTCTTTCGCCCTGAAGGATGACTGAATCTTCTCCGTCGAACTCCATTTTCGATTACCCAGACATTCTGGAGACTATAACCAAATATCTTCAAAATTCAGACCTGATAAGCTTACGGTTGACTCATAAATACTCTGCGGAATCTGCAAAGACAGCACTGTTTTCTAGGTGTTTTGTAACAATTGAGGATTCACATGAATTAGTAGAGACTAGAGAGTATTGTTGCCAAGTATGTCCGTAAGCTCGAAATTCGTCAATCTAACGGTAAACCGTTTGATATGGTGGATTGTCCTTTCTGGCCTAACATGCCAAAATTGAGGGAAGTGATATTAACGAGTGTCAATCGCACCGGCGGTAATAATGCTAGCGAAGTCAGAGTGTCGTACGATTTGTTGGCTAAATTGAAGCGATTTTCTGCGAGAGTTAAAGTGGTGCAACTCCCCAAAACTCTGCCTCCTACACTCGAATACATCGACATGGAATATTGTGACCAAGTTAAAAATTCAGAAGCACTATCCAAATGCAGAAATTCTTTAAGATTAAGTCATGTCCGTTTGGAATCACCGTTGGCATTACACAGCTCCATCACACATCTCGATATTACATATCAGGTTAAACTTCCTAATTTGCCGCCAAATTTAATTTCTCTGACATATAGAGCTGCCAACCCGTATTCTCTCCCTGAAGCGCTTCCAGCTGGATTGGAATACTTCGATTGCTCCTTTAAGGATTGGGGTTCACTTCCACATCTTCCTAGTATATTAAAGTATCTTGATTGCTCGGATAATAAACTAGATTTAATTGAAAATCTTCCTTCATCATTAGAAATCCTAATATGCGACCTGAACAACTTGAGATCTCTCGCTATGCTGCAATCTTTGAAAATGCTCTCGTGCTCTGTAAACCAACGATGGGATTATTTCTCGTCCTTGAACTCGCCACCTTTGCCTCCATCCCTCAAAGCACTAAGCGTGCGAAGTGGTTGCCACAAAGGCTTCCTTCAGGATTGCTATTTTTTGATTGTGTGGGTAGCCAATTAACCTCCCTCCCTTCGCGACCTCTATTGTTGGAGGAACTCAACTGTTACAGTAATAATCTGCAACTAAACAAACAATAACCAGTGACGAACGCAGTGCATGAATGAATAAATTCCCTCCATTACATATCATTACCGTTCAAAATTCATGAATGTTGCATAATGCTGCGCGGTTTTATTTTTAAAACTCACGATCTTCTGATTCGACACAGCTTGAGCTAACAATCCGACACATCATTATGATATTTTCATAGCTTTTCAAGTCTTACGCCTGATTATGATCACACTTAAATGTGTCCCTCGCCATCAAAGTACTGCTCAATAAATTTAATAAGAGTAGGTTTATGGTAATATCTTCCACGTAAATAGCAGATGAAATATACGGTAATCATTGCTCCGCCAGGTAATAGGATCGTCGCTTTACCTCATTCCTACTTTCTTTGTGTCGTGTGCTCGCATGATTGTTCGAGCTATGAACCGGTGTGGGACAAGGTATTTGAATGAGTCTTGACGGGTGAGAATCGTTTGAACTGCACCACTGTGACTGTCTATCACTGCCACCGGTTCAAAGATGTAAATCCTTGCTGCATGGGGTGTCCACTAGTCACTCCTCATTCGTCATATTTCCGGATTTGGCCCGCGGCAGCCGCACAGTTGCACTTGACAAGTTCCAATGGCAAGTTTCAGAATTGCAGACTGACGCACGGTTTAAGGGTATTTTTCACTCTTCACTTTCTAAGCATCAAGTTTTGCTCTGAAAATTTCGTGTCGCCGTATACAAGTCTCGGTTATCATTGCACCAGAAGTGCTATGAAGGCACATACCATCTCAAATCACATGACATAGTAAAACGGTCATCACGTCCGATCAAGGCCCGCGTATGTAAGATAGAACAATAGAACACGATAGTTAACAATTTTTAAAACATATTTTTATGTAATACACACAGTGGGGAAACTATTTAGTAGTATTTATTGTAATTTCGCACACGAGTAATGACTACTGGTTCCACTGCGTCGAAATGCATATTCGAATACCCAGACATTTTAGACACTATATTTCATTGTGTTCCAATTTCGGACCTTAAGAACTTACGGTTGACGAATAAATACTTCGCCGATTCTGCAAAAAATGTAGTTTTTTTTAGATGTAGGGTAAAAATTGATGATTTGGATGAATTTGCAGAAAGTAACATTTCGAAGTACGTCCGCAAGCTTGAAATTCGTCAAAATGATGATTACCTCTTCGACATGAATGATAAAATTTTCTGGCATAACATGCCACAATTAAGGGAACTAATATTAACAAGTCTCAATCGCACCGGAGGTATTAAGGCAAGTGAAGTTAGAGTGTCGTACGATTTGTTGGCAAAATTAAAGCAAATTACTACATGGATTCAAATTGTAGAACTTCCCAAATGTATTCCTTACACATTGGAGCACTTGAACCTGATTCGGTGCGAAGATGTCAAGAATTCGGAACCGCTCTCAACTTGCAGACATTCTTTACGCTTAAATCATGTTCGTCTGCAATCACCATTGACATTGCACAGTTCCCTCGCACATCTCGATATAAATGAGTCTTACATCAAACTTATTGACTTGCCACCTTCTTTGATTTCTCTGACATATTATGCTGTCAGACACCATACTCTCCCTGAAGCTCTTCCAGCTGGATTACAGTACCTTAATTGTTCCTCCAACGAATGGGGTTCACTTCCGCATCTTCCTAGTGGATTGAAATTCCTTAACTGCTCGAGTAACAAACTTAATTCAATTGAAAATCTTCCTCCATCCTTAGAAGTTCTAATTTGTGATAGTAATAAGTTGAAATCTCTCGCTATGCTGCCAAAATCTTTGAAAATGCTGTCATGCTCTAGCAACCCACTAGAGGATTATTTCTCGTCTTCGACCTCCCAGCCTTTGCCTCCATACCTCAAAGCCCTAAGTGCACGATATGGCGCTATCCGCAAAGGTCTCGGAAGAGCTCTCCCATCATCTTTACTATACTTCAATTGTCAGGGTAACCAATTAACGTCGCTTCCTCTGCTTCCTCCGTCGTTGGAAGAACTGAACTGTTACGGGAATGAACTTGAATCACTTCCACCGTTACCGAGGGCACTTCAAATTTTTCGTTGTGAAAGTAATAAGTTGACTTCTTTGCCCACACTTCCAAAGTCGATTCGATGGATCGATGCCGATCTAGAATTTTCGTCCCCTCCACCTTTTCTAAGACTTAACAAAATTGAATGGGAGGACATTAGCAACTGGAAAAATATATATACCAAAATCTAATTAGATATGAATTTTGTAATGGATAAACATATATTGAAAAGCGGATGGAAGAATAATCTCAGCATTGAGGATGTCCTCATTTGTAACGGACTGTCTGCTGTCATCAATATATATATGACAGGTGAATTGGACTATATCGCAACCATATAATACATTTGTCGGTCTCGGATGCCATGGATTAATGAATAAATTCCCTCCGTTACATATGCCTCTTCAAAATCAATGAGTGTTGCATAATGCGGCACTGTTTTATTTTTATGACCCGTGAATTCCTGAGTTTTTCGCCACGGGACTACAATCCGTTCACGATAGGGGGATACTCTACCGAACTCTTCAAGGATTACGATCGATGGCCATAAACGCTGAAAGGTTTTCTCAATTCCGATATACAGCATTCAAATTTTGTATTAACTAATAACGATAATAATATATTATTCCACGACCTAAAGTTGATTACTTGACCCCCGACCCCCGAAGAATGACTGAATGCGCACCGTCAAAATGCATTTTCGATTATCCAGTCATTCTTGACGCTTTATTCCAATATTTGCGAACTTGGTACCTTAGGGAATTGCGGTTGACGAATAAATACTTCGCAGAATGTACAAAAAATGTACTTTTCTCTAGCTGTGGGGTAAATATTGAAGATTTGGATGAATTCGCTGAGAGTGAGTTTGCCAAGTATGTCCGCACGCTTAGAATTTACCAATTTGGGGATTACCTCTTTGACATGAATGATGATCCTTTTTGGCATAACATGCCAAAATTAAGGGAAGTCAAGTTCACGAGTGTCCGAGGTACCTGCACTATGGTGGGTGAAGCCAGAGTGTCGTACGATTTATTGGCAAAATTGAAGCGATTTTCTGCAAGAGTCAAAGTGACGCAACTTCCCAAGAGTCTGCCCTTTACATTGGAACACTTGGAGCTGATTGATTGCAAATATGTCGAAAATCCCGAAGCGCTCTCTACTTGCAGACGTTCATTACACTTACAAGACGTTCGTGTGCAATCTCCACTGGCATTGCACAGTTCCCTCGCACATCTCGATATAAATGAGTCTTACATCAAACTTATTGACTTGCCACCTTCTTTGATTTCTCTGACATATTATGCTGTCAGACACCATACTCTCCCTGAAGCTCTTCCAGCTGGATTACAGTACCTTAACTGTTCCTCCAACGAATGGGGTTCACTTTCGTATCTTCCTAGTGGATTAAAATTCCTTAACTGCTCGAATAACAAACTCAATTCCATTGAAAACCTTCCTTCATCTTTAGAAGTACTGATATGCGACCAGAATAATTTGAAATCCTTTGCAAGTCTTCCGCCATCCCTGAAAATGCTCTCGTGTTCTGGAAACCCATTATGGGATTATTTCTCGTCTTCGAACTTGCAGTCTTGGCCACCATACTTAAAAGCCCTAAGTGTACGGTGTGGCACTATCCGCAAAGGTCTCGGAAGCTCTCTCCCATCATCTTTATTATTTTTCGATTGTGGGTACAACAGATTAAGATGCCTTCCTTTGCTTCCTCCGTCGTTGGAAGAACTCGTCTGTGATCTTAATGAACTTGAATCGCTTTCACCGTTACCGGCGACACTTCGAGTTCTTCTTTGTGGAAGAAATAAGTTGACTTGTTTGCCAATGCTTCCAAAGTCGATTCGAGTGATCGATGCTGATCCCAAAGTTTCAGTCCCTCCGTTGTCTTCCCTAAAACCGTATTATCGTCACAAAAATGAATGGGAGAAAGTTGACAACTGGAAAAATATATACACCAGAATCTAACAACGATTGATAAGCTGTAATGGATAAACTCAACCTAAAGCCGATAAATGCATAGTTTGCTGATTTTCTCATTCGTGGACAAACTGTTACCATTATATGTATTGTGAAATAGTCCATATTGCAACTAAACAAACAATGACCAGTGACGAATACAGTGTTATAATGCAATAAATTTCCTTCATCATACGATTTACGATGTGGGGCTTTCCACAAAGGTCTCAGAAGCGCTCTCCCATTATCGTTACTATATTTCGATTGTGGCTACAATGAATTATCAACCCTTTGTCTGCTTCCTCCGTCGTTGGAAGAACTCGTCTGTGATTACGATAAACTTCAATCGCTTCTACCGTTACCATCTGCACTTCAAATTATTTAGTGTTCTGGTAATAACTTAACTTGTTTGCCAACGCTTCCAAAGTCTATTCTACTGATCAATGCCGATCCGGGAATTCTAATCCCTCAGTTACCTACTTTGCGACAGTTTTATCGTCACAAGCACGGATGGGAAAACCTTCGGAAATGACAAAAACATATATACTAAATTATAATAAAGATTAATTAATTGTCATTGATAAAATTTTATCAAAACGCGGATAAAGGAACAATCTTAACATTAATGATTTCCATATTTATAGTGGAACTGTCATAATTATATACAAATGTGCATTAGTCCGCATCGCAAATATCCACAAGTAGCTGTCAGTAACGAATTACGAATGCATTAATGAGGTTCGGTTATGCAAAAAAATCCACGATACGTTGAAAATTCTAGGACAGGCTGACCCAAGCGCATATAAAGATGTCTCTCGCTACTGAAGGTTATACATGTTCAGTTTGTGGATTTGATCCACTGTTCTTGCTCAGGACATTACCACCATTTCAGACATTTCTAAGACTTCAGATTCCCGAACCACTCAGTCAAAATTTTTTTCAAATACTCAAATATTCTTAAATCATTTCGTTTCAAGATTGTTCGATATCAGACCTAGTTGAAGCATTCAAGTATCGCGAAATCGGCTCGACATGCATGTTTTTTGTAAATGTTGTTTACCAGTTGAGAAATTGCACCATTTTCCGAAAGGTTTTTATGTTACACTCATCCGCAAGTGCATCTAACATAACAAGGTTTCATTAAAATGCTGTATAATGTGTGAGTACTTCGGCTGTCTGAACTTGGGGACAACATACACAAAACAAATAATAGGACACGATACGCTATTGTCGGACATCCTTGAGAATTGCGACAGACTTTTGCTTTATTGAATAAAATGTTTCTTCCAAAATACCACTAATACTTCATTTATAATTGGATTGATAATAATTCAGTTTTCGGATTTTATGCCTCTTATGATTGAAGACGACATTAGGAGAATTTTCCGACCTCTTTAAGCACTGCTACAGACTCCTATATCGCTGTGAGAATATATTAAGGTTACTAAATACCATAAAAGGACTTCGAATCAAAAAGACATCAAACTAATAAAGTTTTCTTGTTTCTGAATTAGATATCTTCGCCTTGAAGGATGACGGATGGTCTTGCGTCAAAAATTATTTTCGATTATCCAGATATTCTGGATACTTTATTTCGATATCTGACAAACTCAGACATTAAAAATCTTTCCTTGACGAATTCATGTTTTAAATATTTGGCTAAACCTACACTATTTGCTAGATGTAGTCCGACTGTTGAGAATTTGCACGAATTTGCAGCAAGTAGCGTTGCTCAGTACGTCCGTAAGCTTGAAATACAACAGATTGAAAACTATCTCTTCGATACGAACGATAACACTTTTTGGCATAATATGCCTAGATTAGACGACCTCGTTGTCCACAGTGGCTTATCATCCACTAATATGATGGGTGAAGTTAGAGTGTCGTACGATATGTTGGCAAAGTTGGGGCTGTTTACTGCGAGAGTTCAAATTGTAGAACTTCCTAAAGTTTTGCCGGATACTTTGGAACACTTGGAGCTCAGTCAATGCGAGACCGTTAAGAATTCAGAAGTATTATCTACTTTTAAACATTCTTTAACATTATATGAGACAAATCTGCAATCACTACGTACATTACACAGCTCCCTCACTCATCTTGAAATAGTCAATTATGGTGGGATCGAACTATCTAACCTGCCGCCTTCTTTAATTTCGCTGACATGGAAAAGTGATAGGAAGGATTTCCCTAAAATGCTTCCGGCTGTATTGCAATATCTCGATTGCGCTTGTAGCGATTTGATTTCACTTCCACATCTTCCCGGTGGATTGAAATACCTCGATTGTTCATTCAACCACCTTCTTTCAATTGGGAATGTCCCTTCAACTCTCGAACTGCTGATTTGCGACGGTAATAACTTGGAATTCCTCCCAGTGTTACCACCATCCTTGAAAATGCTGTCATGTTCTGCTAATCCATTGGAAAATTATTTTTCATCTCCAAACTCGGGGCGCCTACCGTCATCACTAAAATTCCTTAAAGTATCCGGTAGTTGTAAAAACGGTTTCAGCGACACACTTCCTTCAGGTTTAGTATTTTTCGATTGTTCATGCAACGAGTTAACGTCTCTTCCGTTGCTTCCTCAATCATTGGAACAGCTAATATGCAATGATAATAAACTTCAATCGCTACCACCCTTACCGGCGTCCCTGAGATTTCTATTTTGTACTCATAATAAGTTGAAATGTTGGCCGACGCTTCCGCCAAGGCTTAAATTTTTAAATGCCGATCCAGACTCGGGACTTCTATTGCCGGAATTATTTTTCTCAAAGCAGATTGTTATCTTCCCGCAGTGGCACTGGCAGAATACTGAAGAGTGGAAATATATATACAAGACATTATGAATTAAATGATTACATATGATAAAAGGGTTAATACCGAAATGCATAGGCAGAAATAATAAGTACCAGCGAATCACGAACTGTTACCTTGCAAGTTATTAATTTGCTTTATCCTTTCATTCGAATAAAATTAAAGTTCCGCCATACATACAGTATTTATGAGCAAGCCTACCATAAGATTTTGAGCATTGCAATATGATACAAATTTAGCCCATTAAACCGTCATTTAAGTCTCGGACGACACAATAGAGATCTACGCATGCTTAGATGAGAGACTAAGTTACCTGTATAATGTAGTCATTCCCCTTTGTAAATACATAATCCGTTGTATCAACCCTACCGAATATACATATTCTCTTATGATCTTTTTCCAATTCTGTTATATTCGGCTGTAGTTCACATCTGCCATTACAACTTCCAAACGGGGATCTCCATCCCTTGCATTTCCGACACGAAAGCATGCGTGAAGCGGCGGTGAAGGCATGTGAAGCTAACATTGAGTAGGAACATCCCCATCCTGTATATAGGCAGGTAATCTTGTGATGTCTGAAAAGAATACTCAATTTTCCAAGAAATCTTGCGAGAAGAAATATCTCGTGTGATGACAATAGACCACGATTACGCTGCGGGTAAATTTCTGTCGAATGGTAGATCGAGCAATGTGTAATCACTCTAAATACGGATGTGACGTTGGAGTATTAACCTCGGAATCCGGACTCATTTATATTCCTTTGCGTCTACGATGCCTAATACGACGTTTTCGAGTTCTATTTTCGAGCACCCAGATGTTATGGACATGTTGTTTGAATATCTGTCGAATGTCGATGTCAAGAATTTATCGCTGACACACTCAAGCTTCACAGGCAACTCAAGAAGAGCACTTTTTTGTTCTTCTGTGATCAATAGTAACGAGCTGACCTGCTTTGCTGAGAGAAATGTCGCTAAGTATGTCATTAAACTAAAGGTTGACGTTTGTACCGATGATGGTTTAGATCTGACCAGTGAGAACTTTTGGCACGATATGCCGCATTTAAAGAAATTGATGATTATTTATCGACCCTTTGAGGGCGCAATAGGTAGGACCTTAATCTTGCCGTATGACATGATGGCAAACTTGGAACAGATTTGTTGTGAGAACGTTGCAATGATACTGCCGGAATTTGTACCTAAGACTATCAATCATTTGGATCTATATAATTGCGAAGTCGAAAACCAACAATCAATACGCAGTTGTTGCAATTTTCTAAGCTTAATATCCTGTCACCTAACATTGCTACCGGTATTTAACGATTCGCTCACCTATCTTGATGTCTCGTGCAATCGTCTCAACGAGCTCTCGCACTTGCCGCGGTCACTGGTATATCTTGGGTGTTCAAATAACAACCTGCGCTCACTACCAGACTCTTTTCCTTTGAGATTATTGCACATCGATTGTTCCTCCAACAAATTATCTACAATTGCTCATCTTCCGCCATCGCTTAAGACGCTCATCTGTGACAGCGACGATCTGAAATCTCTTCCTGTCTTGCCATCTTCGTTATATTCACTCTCATGTGTAAAAAATCAGCTGAATGATTTCTTTTCCCTTCCAAACATTTGCCGCAATCGCTGGAAATGTTAAATTGTTCACGCAACGGAATCCTGAATATCCATGGTACTCTTCCGCCTGGATTGTTGCATCTAAATTGCTCTTCGAATCAACTATCGTCATTACCCTACTTACCCTCTTCTCTTCGGGAACTCAATTGTTCTGACTGTCACATCGGGGCCCTTCCAGTTTTGCCGACTTCCTTACTGATCTTGGTATGTAGCATCAATAGGCTGACTTCGTTACCTCTGCTTCCGGATTCTTTGCAAGTCCTCGACTGTGTGGACAATCCTCTGAATTCTTTACCCCAGTTGCCGGACGGTCTACAACACCTTAATTTGTATGGTGTTCCGATCAGTGCACTTAGCAATGCTCCATTCCCTTAGAGAGCTCTCGTCTTATTCCATAAATGATTGGGCTGATTTGCCCTCTGGATGCAATAAATCGAAATACGGAAAAAGACTATGGCCTGTGGGAATCAATATGCGATGGTGACTTTCATGTCTCATTGAAGTGACGACATTATATGTTCAAGTGACCTTAATGATATGACATGTTTGCCCAAAATACTACTCCCGTTTGGAATTTAGTTTTAGTGCGTATATAAAATTTACAAAAAGCAACATTGGACATGAATAAAATAAAGTTATTTGACTTTGGGGCTTCCAGTCAGCGGCATTCCTGGAGGTATACAATCACAGTGGAAACAACCGCAACCAAGTGTTTTCATTTTTGTTGAATCTAAGGGATTATCAAGTCCAGGCTGTATGGGCAATTAACTCTTGATATTTCAGCTCATCTTGGTCATCGGCAAAGCTGGAAAGTGACTGTACCTTGATTCAATCGCACCCTACTGAGTTCCTTGTCATTAACCATCTTAACTTTGAACTAGAGGCACTCACACTATGGGATTACGTTACTGATAGGACGCAAAATCGTAATTATCCTTCAAAATGTTGCATCGCGATCAGATTGCGTGACAACAAGTCAACACGATTTGGTAGAATTAATACCGATGGTCTTTCGCTGCAGAAAACTGTAAGACCATATGCACTCTTCTGATACTAACGTTTGGGAAAGAGATAATTCATTCGTTAATCCATTCATTCGTTAATCCAGGTTTTTCGGTGTCAAAATGTCTGACTCGGCTTGTCAAAATGGATTTCGGTTTACGACGATGCTCTCTACACTTTATACGAATATTTACCAAATGGAGATATTAAGAATTTGTCGTCGGCCTGTAGCCCTTATATTGTAGTGCACGAGTGCGCATTATTGATTCTAGTAAACCCAACTGAAGTCAACACACAATAGCACACGATTTTGCTGCTATTACCCGCGTACTGCATACCACTTCATAGCATGCATCGAGTGCAAAATAAACTTGAAATAAGTCAACGCTATATTCACTATTACGACATCATCATCAAGTTTTATTACGCACCTCGCTACTTATAATGGGCGACAGAATTTTGACAGATTGGAATACATTTTTTGGCTACACCGATATTTTAGACTACATAGTTGAATATTTGTCGATTTCAGATATCAAGAATTTATCGACCACTCAGTCATTTTTCAGGGATAGGACACAAAAGTTGATATTTACTACAGCAATTGTGAAGACAAGCGATTTGAATTCGCTTTGTGAAAGTGGCATTCTGAAACATGTTATCAATCTAAAAGTAAGCATTCATGAAGAAAAAAGTTTCGATACGACGAGAGAAATCTTTTGGGAAAGTCTGCCTAATCTGCAGTCAGTAACGATACTCGGACAGTACTCTGACAAGTTTGATAAAGTGGTCGCTTCGTGTGATTTATTAGAACGGCTGGATAAGTTTGTTGTTGAACATGTTGAAATGATTATACTACCAGAAGTTTTGCCCTCTACCTTACAACATTTGGTACTCTATGGTTGTGAGGTTCAGAACCCACTGTCACTGTCCACCTACCAACATTCCCTGACTTGGTCGTCTTTTCAATTGAATTCATTGCCTCGACTACACGATTCACTTTCGTATCTTGACATATCATTCAATGGATTGTTAAATGTTTCCAATTTGCCTCGATCTCTGCGACATCTGGACTGTTCAAACAATCAAATAGAGAGTTTACCAGAGTCCCTACCTCCAGGATTGCTTTTTCTTGATTGTTCCCACAATTCATTATCGTCAATCGCCTGCCTCCCTCCAAATCTGGAAAAGCTGAACTGTGATGATAACTTTTTAAAATCAATTTCCTCTTTACCGTTGTCATTAAGTTGGTTCTCTTGCAAGGGCAACTATTTGTCTGACGTCTTTTCGGAATCGGGCATTCTGCCATTGTCATTGAAAGTATTCATTTGCTCTCGAAATGGACTCAAAGTGATCCCAATCCCGCTCCCGCCAGGTTTGTTGCATCTCGATTGCTCCCATAATGACATATCATCTATACCGTGTCTTCCTTCGTCTCTTGAAGAACTGAAATGCAACCGAAACAACATTCGGTGTCTTCCAATGCTTCCCCCATCCTTGACCATTCTCTCGTGTGGCTTGAATGAGCTGATGTTTCTACCGTCGCTTCCAAATACTTTACGAATTCTGGATTGCGATTTTAATCCTCTCACAGAGTTGCCTGCCTTACCAGACAAATTGCAACAACTTTACTTTTTTGGCAATCAAATTACTAATCTTCCACCGCTACCAAAATCACTTCGAAAAATTACTGATCCGCCGAATCGATGGCCAGAATTACCGTCCGGATGTACAACGTCCAATACATCTGAGTATAAATGGAATCATGTGGTGGAAAGAGAGATATAAGGAACTAGTTGTTTAAAACTGAAAATCTTGTATTATTGTAACGTAAAATCGTTCATAACCCCCAGAAATATATAGATGGACGGGTGTGGCCGTAATCGCAAACGTTTGAACTGCTATGACTACTCACATTAGGTACCATTTCACCAACTTTAGAAGCAAGTAGAATTCGTTAGCGATAAGGAAGAGTCTGTATCGCGGAGTAAGATTGTTGGCCGTTGTAATTTGCGAACATTGAATATGTAATGACATGGTTCGCAGCTTTGATTTTATACTTTGAGCACCACGGATTTCAATGTGAAAACTGTGTACCAACTTATTTCCACATTTCGTTACTCCAGACATCATTTTGCCTCTATTGAGATCGGATGAGTGGGCGCAAAAATTTGGACGGCCGGTGTTAGAATTGAATTCTCAGCAAACGATGTGTGCCAAAAGGGCCTATGTTAACCGAAGACGTCATTCATCATTTCACCCACCTAAAGATTTTCGCATCATGTACTCAAGTGATACACATATTATCAAGCGAGGCAGATTGACAATGGGACAATGTCACGGTCGTGCGAACTTTGGCACTCTCTCAAAACGCCCGTTCCAAGCGCCCCCTTTTTTCGCAATATTAAAATTGACATTGAACAATATGGATTGCAGACATCCATTCTTTTAGTTATATTAATGTAACTATGGCAGATCTCCATGTCGATCTCTTCTTGGAATTTTTTACCCCAATAGAGATCTTGTTTAATATAACCAAGCAGGACTTGTCAACATCGGCAAAATCAAATCAAACGACAAAGAACATTCCTTGACTTTATTGACGATAAGCATTTTATATAGCTCAAACCAAGGGCTTTTTCTTCAAGATCATTTCGTTTAGGCTTTCAAACGTCCCATTTTTCAAACGAACTTCATCCCCAGTATGGACGAGGATATGGTCTCTCATCAGCGTGAAGGACTTGTAGTCTGGACGACCTCCTTCGCTGTCCTTGTAATTTCTACTATGCTGTATCTTATATTCCTTTGGATTGTCTACATGAAAACGCCAAAGTTTAAGCGGTGGACGTTCACATTCTGGATCTCTGCTATCCTTCTCTTCTTCGCTGCCCTCAACACATTTATCACTATTCGTCATGAAACTCACTTGTTGCTGAAAACTCTTAGTTTGAAATTTAAACTCTGGGAGTATACGATTCCTCATTTCATTACCTTGTTCGTTGAAAGGACGCTCGGCGAATTCGCTTTGGTGAGATATCTGTACATCCTCTTTTACCCCAAACGACGACTTCGAGTATTTGTCCCGGCCTTCTTTGCCTTTCTCCGTGCGGTTGCTCAACTCATAGCTTTCGGTTTCGGGGTCGTCAGCTTTAGCGGGTTAGATAAGACCAAATTTTTGACAGAAATTATATGGATTGCGTCCATCAATGGAATATTAGTTAGCGTCAATTCGTTTCTCTTCAGTGCCTTTTTTCTGTCGTACTACGTCGAGAAATTAAAGTATGCCAGATCACATCAAAAATTCTTGAAAAGTCTTAAACGAATCATTATAAATCATGCATTGATGCCCTGCTTACTGGTCTGTCCGATGTTGGTACTTATTATTCAACGTAAATATGTCGAAGGTAAGAGTTACGGATTTGAGACGTTGGTTCGCTTTTAACTTAGCATTTTCAAAATCACGGCTTCGTCTTTCAATATGTTTTTAAATTAAAATTTTATTTACCTAAACCTTTACCATTCCATCAGGTAATCTTGTCAAGTCCAAGTTCGGCAGCGGTGAATTTGCATTTGCCATCATCTATCAATTTTTTCGACTGTCAATGAATTTGTCCATCGCCTACTCCATGTTTCTTCTCAACCTCGGCCCTCGATATCTCAGATTCGGTAAACTGTATAACAACCGCTCAATAAGGAAGGAGGAAGACGTCCCACATGAATTGCACAAAAAACAAGATCCAGTATCTATCCTGGAAACATACGGTAAAGAAGTGTACCTCAGATTGGGAATTGTGGGCGGCTACATTGTACAATACGACTGCGCGGGCACTTTCACTCCTTGCTGCAAGTTCACTACTGATACGAAAACAGAGTTGGTCGATGTTATGCTGGATGCCAGAGATTGTCGATTGCCCTCTAAACTCATACTTGAACACGCCCTTGCCAATGACGTGGCCGTTGTTAGAAGTTGTGACGATTATGAAACAGAAGAATTAAGCACAGTTACCGAATCGACGGAGTACGTCCGAATTGAGTATAAACGAAAAATGGCCCGATCAATTATATGTGTTCCCTTGGTTATTCGTCAAAAAAATATTTTGCTGTACGCGGAGAGGTTTGTTAGCGATTTTCTTTCCGGATTGAAACTTGAAATTAACATCCCGAACTATTATGATTTATCACATCAAGTACAAAGGATGAATTCGTCGATGTGATTTCTTCTAGCGATATTTTCATTTTGGAACTCCTCACACAACAATTGATTGTATCATTGGAGAATGCAAGGTCTGTATTAGTACTCAACTGCTGGTTTTGTCATGCCTCGCCAATCATTCTTTCAAGCCTTCGTATTCCTAAAACCGTATCTACAGATTATTCGAAGATCTAGCCCGAATGAATCAGGAGTTGGATCGCAAGGTCGCTGCCCGTACAAAAGAATTGGAAATAGCACGAGCAAAAGCGGAAGAGTACGCAAAGTCCAAATCAGCATTCTTGGCTAATATGAGCCACGAAGGTTCATATCCCTATCTCCATTTACATCATTTTAACGATTCATTGATTGACATTGTTTATTCTTGTTTCCCTAAATCGCAATAAAAATGCGCAATAAAAAGTTCGCACCCCTGCATCACAGATTATTGGCGCCGCTGAGGTATGTCCATAGTTTGACCAGTTTATCTGAATGAGCGTGGTTGTCTGACATATTTTTTGTAGCTATTATCCGATACAAAAGTAAATTCAGAACAAAGTGATTACATACAAATCATCATCAAGTCAGGAAAATTACTGCTAAATTTACTGGTAAAGAACATTTCGTCTCCGTCCACCTTCGTTACAAAAAATTTAACCTTGCGTTTTCTGGATTAACCATACAAACAGAACGATATCCTTGATTTATCTAAATTGGATAGTAACAAGTTAGTACTTGAATCAACGGAATTTGATTTACATCAGACGGTCCAAGTTAGCGTCGAAGCTTTCACGATCGGTAAACCGTTACAGTTGTGCTATCTTATGGATGAAAACCTACCACGTTTGGTTGTCGGTGACGGTTTGTTTCGGAACTTCATTGCAATCTACCAATGTATTTCGAACTAAATCTACTTTTTTTATATGAAGCTATGCGACTGCAGCAAATTTTCACGAATTTACTTTCTAACTCAATCAAGTTTACGGAGCGAGGTCATATTGTCTTGTACACACATAGTGAACAAATTTCAACGTCAGTCGACAAAGATGTATACGAAGTTACATTTTCAGTTACTGGTCAGTCTCTTTATTGTGATGCAATTATCAGATTTGTCAGCCATTCCTTACATCTGATTATTCATGTGTGTCTCAACGGTAGATACGGGATCAGGAATATCTCCAGACCGATTACAAAATATTTTTGATCGATTTGAGCAGGAAAACATGTCTATTTCTCGGCTTCACGGTGGAACAGGCCTAGGATTAAGTATTTCACAAGGTACGCCTATACTCAACTCCGCAAAGTTATTGTTAAAGAACATACTGACCGACGCCAATCGTCTAAATCAGACCTTTGCGGACTCATGGGATCTAGATTACATGCTGAATCTACAGTGGGTGTTGGATCGACATTTTACTTTACCATACGCTTTGATTCTCCAAAAAGGAAAATCGACTCGGATATTGATAAACCGTTGTCTCCGGCGAAAGCGTTAATCCTAAGCGACCAAACAACATTAGAATTTCAAAACACCCATAAGACTGTTTTACAGCTTCAACTAGAATCATTTGATACATCGGTCAATACAGAGCATTTATCTCCTGATGTTTTGCTCAAATACTCGACATCAGCATTTAATTGCGATGTTATATTTCTCGATCTATCAACTTCTTCATCTGAAGAATCCATCGCATACGTCCAGCAGTTAAAATCTCAAGGATCTTCCGTTCCTGTTGTCATTATACATCTTCAAAATGCTTTCGATTTCAATCCTGTCCAAGAAAAATCACCCGATCAATGTATTAGGTACCTTTGCCTACCATATAAACAGTCCTCGCTAATCCAAGTGGTCGACGAGATTCTGCGGCATCCTTTACCCAATCCAAAATCACCATCGCGCAGTTCGGACAGCCCGACATCGACTGCTACCAATCTAAGTACTTCTTCTTCCTCCTCTTCTTCTTCCTCATCTCCCTCGGCAACTCCAGTTGCAAATCTGAAAATCTTGCTGGCGGAAGATAACATGTGTGTGCCTAATATTCTGTTAATGCTTCAATACCAATACCGACTTACAACTCTTGATTCTATAGTGTCAACCAAAAGGTTTTGCAAGCAATGTTCAAGAGAATTGGATACAAAATAGACATTGCAGCAAATGGAGTAGAAGCTGCAGAAATGAGCAAAAAGGTTGATTATGATGCTATTTTTATGGATGTCCGAATGCCGTTGAAAGACGGATTAGAAGCTACGACGGAAATTTTGGCTCGTTACGATGCTGAACACAGAAGCCGGAAACCGAGAATCATTGGGCTAAGGTACAGTTGTTCTTTCAGAGACTGTTTTTGAATATATTTTCACCAGATGTTTTCACATCGCAGTGCCGACGCATTGGTCGAGAATCAAGAAGTCGGATTAAGCGCAGGAATGTCAGCATATTTGTCAAAACCTGTATCCAAAGAAACAATAATCAACATTTTAAGAGAAATCTTTGATAGTCCTTCTTAATGATAGTGGGGTTTTAGCTACGGTCAAGTAGTAAAATTCCAATTGTTAATTTATTCCTACTATAACTCTGTGTGTTCTAGTACGACATCTGTAATAAATACGTTGATGACTCCTTCTCTAGTTAATCCAGTTGTAGCGTTGACCGGATAAGGTTGTGCATAAATTGGATTTACATAAACGGATTTCAACGGTACTAATGAAAACTAAGTAATTAACGTCAAATTGTGATATCTTTTGATCGCTGTATCGGGCCTCGATAAATATTCGTCAAGTTCTTCCTAGTTTTGATACAGTTCCTTTTAATCTTGCTGCGCTTTTAGGTGTCAAAAAAAGATGCAGATTGTGGTAGCCACCGATCGAACAGGGACAATTGCTTATTTGTGTGTCATGGCGAATACTGTTGCTACCCCTTGCTGGCACTTGCTAGCGACGAGGGGAGAATTATTTTATGCAGAATGGGCCGAGGGATGGGTGGATTCCGCGTTTACTTTAATCTCAGGTAATAATAGCGGATGCCCTTGACTATTGTTCGGTCCTGCGGCATACCATCTTATTAACATTCTGACATCATTCAATCAAACAAAGCACAATAGCTTGATCACAGGAATCGAATACCCGCAAAACGAGCAACGCTGAGCGCCACTGCTCAGGGACTTTGGCATTGTACGATCGGAAACTTTGGACAATTAATATTGGCGGCGTCCATTGTTTCAATGTCGAAAATTCATCGCGAGCAACCAGAATCGACATGCCCGATCCCGCCTTAGCATGACGTTTCAATATGCAGTAAATTAAACTTGACATTTTTGTTGCGAAAAGTTCTTTGCAGGACCCAGGGAGGAAATCCGAGTTTATTTCAATTTGTAAATTTGACGACCAAAATCTGGTTACGAAGATTTCTTTCAATACTCTACAGCTGTCAGTATCATAAAGATCCACATCATTCGCCCTGCCGTCGGCATTATCACCGACACAAATCTTTTTATATAGTTGTGTTCCGATTAAATGTCGGACGAGAACATAGTATCTCATGACCGGGAAGGATTGATGGTCTGGTTGTTGTCCTTTGCCGTACTTGTCCTCTCAACAATTCTCTACCTCATATATCTTTGGATGGTTTATGTCAGAACTCCGAAACTTAAAAGGTGGACATTAACTTTCTGGATTGCCGTTATCATTCTCTTCATCGCTGCCGTCAACACATTTATCACCATCCGCCAAGAAACGAGATTACTCCTTAAAACGGATAATTTGGAATTCAAGCTTTGGGAGTATACAATTCCTCATTTCATTACCTTGTTCGGCGAAAGGACGCTCGGTGAATTCGCATTGGTGAGGTACCTGTACATCCTCTTTTACCCAAAACGGCGCCTACGAGTTTTCGTCCCTGCTCTTTTTGCGTTCCTCCGTGCAGTTTCTCAACTCATAGCCTTCGGATTCGGAACAATAAGTTTGAATGGAATCGATAAAACAAAGTTTTTAAAGGAGATTATCTGGATTACAACAATCAATGGAGTATTGCTTAGTGTCAATTCATTTCTGTTCAGCGGTCTATTCTTGTCGTATTACGTGGAGAAACTAGAATACGCTAGATCACACAGAAAGTTCTTAAAAAGTCTCAAAAGAGTCGTGATAAATCATGCCTTAATACCATGTCTGCTGGTTTGTCCACTCCTGGTATTAATGATCCAACGTAAATTCGTAGAAGGTAAGTAAATTTACTGGATTTTCTATCAGCGTTTCATCTTCTGCATATGCTGTTCTGCATTTTTGTCCAAGTCTTTCGATTAATAATTTTTGAATCTCGCTTTTATGCGCAATGTCAGGCAACCTTGTCAAGTCTAAATTTGGCAGTGGGGAATTTTGGTTTGCCGTGATCTTCCAGTTTTTTCGACTCTCCATGAATTTGTCCGTCGCCTATTCCATGTTTCTTCTTAATCTTGGGCCCCGGTATCTTCGATTCGGTAAACTTTACAATAATCGTTCTATTCGTAAGGACGAAGATGTGCCCCACGAATTGCACAAGAAACATGATCCGGTATCTATATTAGAACAGTACGGTAGAGAAGTGTACTTGAGGTTGGGTATTGTTGGAGGTCTTATTGTAAAGTACCAAAGTTCTGGAAGTTTTACTCCTTGCTGTAAATTCACAACCGACATCAAAACCGAGTCAGTCAATGTCTTGTTGGATGCAAACGATTGTCCATTGCCATCTAAACTCGTACTGGAACATGCACTAGCCAACGATGTGGCGGTCGTGAGAAATTTTGATGATTTCGCCACAGAGGACTTGAATACCGTTCTGGAGTCCGCAGAATTTAATGAACCTGAAGAAAACCGAAATGTTACGAGATCAATCATATGTGTTCCGTTAATCATTCGCCAAAAACAGATATTATTGTATGCCGAAAGGTTTGATTCCATTGCCTTTCTTTCAAATCTCAATTTCTCAGACCCCCTAACATCACATTATGCAAAAAGCACCAAGGACGAATTCGTGGACGTGATTTCATCAAGCGATATCTTCATCTTAGAACTCCTGACTCAGCAATTACTTGTGTCGTTAGAGAATGCAAGGTAATTATATTCCACCATTAGTCATTTTCGATATTATATTCACTCACACTATTCAAACCTTACTAAATTGCGCGCAGTTTATTCGAGGACTTAGCCCGAATGAATCAAGAATTGGATCGCAAAGTCGCCGAGCGAACGAAAGAGTTGGAAGTAGCAAGAGCAAAGGCAGAAGAGTTCGCAAAATCAAAATCAGCATTCTTGGCCAATATGAGTCATGAAGGTTTGTCATTAAATTGTCAAGGCTTCACTTATTTCTTAATACTGAGCCATGACTATTCCTTTCTTTATTTCTGCGTGTCCAGTCCGCACACCGGCCTCACAGATTATTGGCGCGGCAGAGGTAATAAAAATTCGCTCTTACAGCACCTTTTCATATCTTATAATCTCATGCATCTATCATAGCTTCTATCAGATACTCAAGTGAATTCAGAACAGAATGATTATATCAGAATTATCATAAAATCGGGCAAACTGCTACTTAATATATTGGTAATTTTCGTTGCATATTTCAGCGTTTATTTCAATGTCGATTGACCTTTGACTCTTGGTTCATGCATTTTTGATTATTACAACATATAGAACGATATCCTAGATTTGTCAAAATTGGACAGTAACAAGTTAGTTCTTGAACACTCTGAATTCGATCTATGTCAAACTGTTCAACTTAGCGTAGAAGCATTTACGATTGGGAAACCATTGCAGTTGTGTTATTTCATGGATGATTATTTACCTCGGGTGGTCGTCGGTGACGGTGAGTAACATCAAGAATTTCGGAATTAAGTGAAAACCTGTGTTCTAAGATTTATCTCAACCTATACTAGCAATGCGACTGCAACAAATTTTCACAAATTTACTTTCTAACTCCATAAAGTTCACTGAACGTGGTCACGTTGTGTTGTATACACATTCGGAACTAATATCTTCGTCAGATGTCATGGATGTATACGACATTACATTTTCAGTCACGGGTAAGTACCATTAAATCCTTTAAAATATTTTCTTACCCGAACAACGATGTGCCTTTTGTTAATGAATCCATATTGATAAATTGTTTTTTGGACGGTAGATACGGGATCAGGAATATCTCCTGATCGGTTGCAAAATATATTTGATCGGTTTGAACAAGAAAACATGTCGATTTCTCGCCTTCATGGAGGAACAGGTTTAGGCTTAAGTATTTCGCAAGGTACATATACTATAGAGTGACATTCCAGTTGATGACACATTCTAACGTTTAATTCGAAAATCGTATATCAGATCTTTGTGGTCTGATGGGGTCCAAGTTACATGCAGAATCTACTGTCGGCGTTGGATCTACATTCTATTTTACCATAAGGTTTAGGTCGCCAAAGGAGAGCCGTGCTTCTAGAATTATCAAATCGCAAAATTGCAGCAGAGCTTTAATACTTGCCGAACGAACCTCATTGGAATTCCGACACACTCATAAGACTGTTCTACAACTTCAATTAGAATCATTTGAAATATTGGTGACAACAGAACACTTGGCTTTGAACACTCTACCGACCTACGTAACAGATAAATCAAACTACGATGTCATATTTCTCGACCTGTCTACTGTTTCACCCGAAACGACTTCAGTATATGTTGAACAACTAGAGTCGCTGCCGATGTCGGTACCCGTCATCCTGATAAACTTTCAGCATGCTGTTGATATAAAATACAAACCCTCTAGTCAATACGTTCACTTTCTCAGTCTACCTTACAAGCAATCTTCTCTGCATCAAATATTCAACGCCGTTAAGAGG
Organism: Paraphysoderma sedebokerense; assembly: GCA_025602915.1. Classification (NCBI taxonomy): domain Eukaryota; kingdom Fungi; phylum Blastocladiomycota; class Physodermatomycetes; order Physodermatales; family Physodermataceae; genus Paraphysoderma; species Paraphysoderma sedebokerense. Next base: position 11,197 of record JAHLJZ010000051.1, on the reverse strand, counting down.
CAGTCGCCACCAACTCCCCGTTCAAGTATTCCGGATGACCTTACTGCTTCTACGATATCGACAAGTTCCAGCCCGTATAACTCTACTAGTTTACCGCATTTAAAGATAATGTTGGCAGAAGACAACATGTGAGTTCCTTGTCCGTATATATGAAATAACAGCTCTGACTAAATTTCCTTTTGACAGTGTCAATCAAAAAGTTTTGCAAGCAATGTTTAAGAGAATTGGGTACAAAATTGATATAGCAGCAAATGGGGTTGAAGCAGTTGAATTGAGTAAAAAGATACATTACGATGCTATTTTTATGGATGTCCGGATGCCGTTGAAAGATGGGTTGGAGGCCACGAAGGAAATATTATCTTTCTATGAAACTGAGCGAAAAGGCCGGAAACCAATTATAATTGGATTAAGGTAAGTCAAGTGTTTAAAGGGATTATAATGTTTCGCGGTTTATGTCTTTGATTTTAACGCATTATCCTCATTCAAATAGCGCGGATGCGTTGGTTGAAAATCAGGAAGTCGGATTGAAAGCTGGAATGTCAGCTTACTTGGCAAAACCTGTATCCAAAGAAACGTTGATTAACGTTTTGCAAGAGTTTTTCTAAGGGACAATTGTTAATTAGCTGCTTATTTAATGTCTTGAACCTTCTTGTGAAGTTAAGACAATACGTAGGAAATTAATTTAATATTAGATTTTTCAGCTGGTGCTATTACTGTGTAGTTTTTGTACAATTTGTCGGACGGAATGTATAAATATTGAACAACAGATAAGTCTGCGAATGAATCTTTTTTTTTCTATTTTCCGTCGAATTCGGACCGTGCTGAGTTTGAACGGAAGACGAGTTCGGGAAACCGCAACCTTCTTTTATCCAGAACTCGCTCTTTGATATATCGTCACTTTGATTTAAGAAGGACAGAACAAAGATGCTATCTTGGCAACTCCTCTCCCTCGTCAGTGCTTTTATCTTCCTCCCCATCACTGCGGTTGCGGGTTTGTATCCTTCATCCGTCCGTCCTTGTTGGTCGCTTTGATCCGGCTATCGTACCCGTCGGCTAATTTTGTTGAATGTCCCGGACGCACTTGCTCTTTCTTAAATACCATCTCCAATGCGTAGATAATGCTCAAATATATCTCAACCCCCTTTCGTCGTCATCAAGAGAGGCCAACAACCCGTCCATCGAAATAAGTTTGGCAGACACGAAACCGTTGTATAATTATATCGTTGGAAACACTCGCAACTTTGGAGTCCCTTCTTATGATTCCAACTTTTTGCTTCAAAGTGACTATTCTCAGATAAAGTCAACCGAGGACATCTTGAAAAAAGTTCACGAAGCAAATGTGGTAAAGAACGGAGTGTTTGTGAACCGAAACGATCATGTTTTGTTTATGGTCGATGGAATCAATTCAAATGGTATACACTTTCATGGCTTTCTTATAAACCGAAATATTAAAGTGAAAGGGAATGATATTTGCTGCGAATCAATATGGGTCTAATTAGCTCTTTCTTTCTTTGATTCACACTTGGATCTCGTTCGTGGTCAATTACCCTTTAGACCTCGGCCTCGAAGATACTCCACAATACACAGTAACTGATTCTGGTTCTGGTCCATTCAAGTGGTTCGATCAATTGGCTCACGATCTTAAAGAAGCTCGGGCTGCCGAAGTGAATGATAATGAAAACGACCTACCAACATTCTTCATGGTCGATTGCTCGGTATGGTTTTCATGTTTACATGGTCTCTGTTGCAAATTGGAATGATATTTAATTGTATGATCTACAAATTAGCGGGAGTCAGTGAATTGTGTTTCAGAAATGCAGTCAGCGGTAGAGAAAGTCAAACATGCGATTTCCATCCATCCGACGGCACCAGTAGCAAAATTAATTGGCGTATACATCAAGGTAATAGAATCAATTTTAGGAAAATCAACTTAGTTGTTTAGTTCTCACATCAGTTCTACTCCGTGTTGAAGGGAAGTAAATCTTCCATGTCTCGTCAAGTCACCAAGTCGTTGAAAGAAATGGTGGAGGAGGTGACTATTGTCCAGTTTCCGTGATTATTATGAAGCTGTATGTTTAATCTGAAGTTTCATTTTCTGAAACAAAGCTTTCATCAATTAGCTCAATCTCCACGTCTCTTGTCATTGTCCCGCAAAATCATATCGTTCCTTTCTCTCTTACTTCAGCTCAGCCACAATTCAATCTAATTTCGATCTCCGCCGTCGTAACATTCCCTAACGCTTCCATATGCGCCGAGGAAACTAAAAACTGTACTTCTCGTGGAGAATGCAAGCCTGTCAAACCTGGGGATAACCCCGTTTTCAAATGTGTCTGTGCTAAGCCTTCAAAAGATAACAAGTACAAATACTTCACGGGTTCTGCATGCCAATATGAAGATGTTTCCATCGAATTTGTGTTACTTTTGGGAACTGCAATTGTTTTAATTATTTTGACGATCGCTGTCGTCGTTATGTTGCTGGGACTCGGTTCAAGTATGGAAAGCATCGGCGCGGGAGCCATGATGGGAGGTGGCGCTTCTGGGGGCATGAAGAGCGATTGAATTCTTGGTCAAAGGACGGGGTGGTTGGGATTTGGAGATATTGGAATCTTTCAATTTGATTTTTCGCGTGTGGAAAGATATGTCGCTCACCACAATCGCTACAATGAGCTGGAATTAAAAAAAATGCAGTAATCTCGACTATAATCTTGTGGGAATATATTTTATTATCCGGCATTCACAATTGCTGCAATAAAGTTTGTACGTTTTTTTGAGTATTTCAAGTTCTTTGAGAGGATTTCCCCTTGTGCGCTACGACAATGAAATCACCCAGGTAACGGGTCACGTGCGCAAACAAGGGTTATGAATGGAGCACATTTTCCTGTTACAAGAACATTTGATCTCACTCTAAAATCATTGCAAACATGCCGAAAAGAAAAATCCCTTCGTCTTCAACGTCTACTCAGGTTAAGAAAACCGCCTCTGTCATGAAAGCGGCATCCAAACCGTCTAAGCCGGTCAATTTTAAACCTTCAAAGATCCAAAACCCCGCACAAGACGACGAATCTGAATCTGACGATGATTATGAAATGGAAACAACGAACGTAGATGATATTTCAAGTGAGTATGATTTGAAGTCTGATAATGATATGGAACAAGGTGATGGCGACGATGCGACAGCGAAAGAAGTTGCCGAAGACAATGCGGACAATGAAACTGATAGACCTATTAAGAAACAGAAAGTTGAGAGAGATCCAGATGGTATGTCTGAGTTTAGAAATTTAAAATATTGATTAGCTGATATTGCTATATTATAACCATCCTGATGACTATTTTGTGTATAGGTCCTTCTCGTCACGTTACTCAGAAAACGCTCAAATTGACTCGACAGTCCGAGAAGCCTAACTTTGAGATTATCCAAAAATTAAAACCCCTATGGGAAGCGTTAAGAAAGAAGGAATTGACAAAGGAGAAACGTACAGAAGTGTTGAAGGAGATGATGGCACTTGTTGAAGGAAAAGTTGTCGAGGTAACTCATCGCCAGATCTGATTTGCTTTACTTTGCTACGATTCTCCGTTTATTTTTACTGGAAAATTTGATTTTTCTATTAACAGTACGATTCTTCATCTATTTAGGTTACTCTTAAACACGACGCTTCCAGAATTATCCAATCGATGTTGAAGTACGCCAATGCGGAACAGAGATTTAAAATCTCTTCTGAATTGAAAGGTAGATTTAAGGATCTGGCCAACGGAAAATATGGTGGTTTTGTGGTTGAGAAAATTTTGAAGTATTGGTGTGTGCGCTTAATGTATTTGCGATTCCTTGAGTTTGACGTAGCCATACTGACTGTCTTCTTTTTAATGTGGTATCCCGATGGATTTGTAGCCCTTCTCTCAGACCTGTCATCTTTAGTGAATTTCAGTCACACGCCTCTCGTCTGATTCTACACTTGTCGACATCACTCATCATTAATTCTCTGTATACAACGTACTGCACCCCTGTCCAACGCACTGCCCTTATTCAAGAATTGTATCACCCTTCTTTTACCCACTTTAAAGATGCGGAATATAAATCATTCAAAGATGTTATGAAGAAAGAAGAATGGAAAGCTGGAGCCCTCAAGCATTCTTTGAACATTGTGCAAAAAGTATGCGAGAAAGGTCTGTTGGGTAGTTTAGACATCGTTCAGCGATTAGCTGGAGAAGTAATTGAAGTATTGGGTGAAACCGACGACGCTGATAAATTACAGGTTTGTCATATCTTTTGACAAGCTCGACCACTTGTCAAGTGTATGTGCTAATGACCGCTTTATCCTTAAAAGAATCTTCTCACTACTCTTTCACCCCAACTGCTTCCGTCACTACACACTAAGCCTGGTTCTTATTTAACCCAGCTTTGCATACTCCACGGCACCCCAAAAATTCGGAAAAATATTTTGAAGTCGTTTAAAGGATACATTCCAAAGATTGCTGCTGAAGAATATGGTTATGCCGTTTTATTACGGGTATTTGACTGTGTCGATGACACGGTTATGGTGTCGAAGACTATCCTAAACGTACGACTTCGTATTCTGCGCCTGAAACCACCTGTTGGATATGTTTTTGACTCAAACTTAATTTGTCTCATATAGGAGCTCCTTAATGAGCCTCAGCTTCTTTTTAACGATACTCATGCCCTTAAAGTCGCGTTCTACCTCCTTTCCCCCCGTCATCCGAAGTACACGCCTTCCCACGTATTATCCAGTTTCAAAGAATCCGACCATATACGCTCGCAGACATCTAAGAAAGATAATTATCAACGATCAAGAGAATTGCTAAAGGCAGCGGATGACAAAATTTTGAAATATTTATGCGACTTGAGTGACACCGAATTAATGAAGTTGCTCCAAGGAGAAGGGGATGGTGGTGTCGAGAGCAGTTGGGCTGTTGTAGAGGTGTTAATGCGATGTGGCAATGCCAAACATGTCGGAGAGAATGAAAGGGACGAAGAAGGAAGTTCTGCTGAATTGCAACCACTGACGAAACAACTAATTGAATCAATTGTTCGGTGCGCGACATTGCCTCAGGATGATACCAACGGCGAAAGTTCAGACCAAGGTGTAATCTCCCATCCGACTGGATCTCGCACGATAAAATCAATTATCTCCTACCCGAGTGCGTTTTCATCCATGGTGTCCAAGCAGGCCTCCAAATTGAAAAGCAAATCCCAATCGGAGGAAATCATTGATTGTACAGTGGAGTTGTACAAGTCTCAAGAAGCAGAACTATCGACTTTCTTCAAGTCTGTATCTGCTCGATTCTCGAATTGTTTGTTATCCAGTGTAGATGCCGATAAGCTTTATCAATGGTGTATCACTCCGCAGGCCGTGTTTACTGTTGTGGCATTGTTGGAGAGTCAAGATGATACGGTGACATTGAAGGCGAAGAAGATGTTGGAAGGCAGGAAGAAAGGAATTGAGAAGAAAAAAGGAGAGGTGAAAGGAGTAGAGATTTTGTTGGGCAAGTTGTAGGTTATCTGAAATAGACATAAGCATTTAGCAGATACAGTTTATATTTGGTGTAATGTAAACGTGCTTTTCAACGTAACCGAATTAACCAAACTATATAATAGTTATGGCAGCCCAATGTGTTCTCCGATATTTGGCACAATAAATAATTGATGAATAATCATCCCAACATTGGCAATTCGGTCGCCGTATTTTTCGAATGCGCGCAGAGGCGAAAATCGAATGTCGCGGCGAGGAAGAGCGTTCATGCCATCCTCGTGAAATGCGAAGAAATTGATGTGAGTAAATTATCCACAATTCGAAAGAAGAGTCAATTTGAGCAATATCCAAAGCTGGAAGTTCTCTATTTTCCATCGACTGCCTTCCTCGGAATTAGCCCTACCATATAGCTATTTCGTCCGGGGTGCTAAATCGAATGTTTTGACTATTTTCATCTTCCCGCTGTTCAAGTATCTTGCCAACCCTGTTCAACTGCAACATATATTAACAACCTGACCGGAGGCAGAAACCATGTCATACAACACAACGTACAACTTCATCATTTGGTTTGCATGCTTTGTCGTCGTCGATCTCGTCCTGTTATTCCTTCATCACCGAAAGTTGTCCAAACAATCCTATTCCGATACTCGACGTAATGGGTTTGCTTCATTTTGGATCGAAGGCGGCCGACTGTCGGGCGGTCCTATATTTATTCTACCCATTGTGATGGTTATCTACAAGACATTGCTCGTCAGTCTGAAAAGTCGTCGTGCGAAATGGGCGAGGTCAAGGTTTCGACCGCCCTCCTCGGTTGATGAGTCTTCGAATCACACTCTTGGACGTAATAACCAAGGATGGCTCCGAAATTTTACAATCCATTCGAGTCGAGTACAAATCTCTCAAAACCAGATACAACCGGAGGCACAGCGTCATCCGATTTCTGCTGCGACAAGAGTTGCATCACCAACGACAAACACAGCAACTTCGATTGGGAACGATACCACTTATCACTCAGCCAGCCACACAGCAAATCAGACTATAGCTACTCCTTCAACCACACCGTCTTCAACAGAATCACAATGCACTTCAAACGAGATCTCCTTGGCCATTTCTGATACTTCCTCCATGTCTTCGAACGAACAGAGTCTTCACCTTCAGCCACGGTCACAGTCCCTAAATTCTTTATCAATGCCGTCACCTGCACTTCTCTTGAAAACCCGGGGATTCGTGATATCGAATGCTTGTCGATTTCAGAACTGGGATGAAGATGATGTGTTACCAAGCTATGAGCATGCTCCGGCATACACTGAAACCCGACGTTCACGAACATTGGAGGAGTAAAGTCAAGGGATAGTGACGGTGCGACTGTAAAAGTGGGAAGGTCTCTTGATCTGATTCATTAAACTGCCTCCTCACTCTCATATACCCATCCAATTCAATGACCGACAAATGTATAATCAACATTGGCATCTGGATTCCCTCTAGCTTAATTTGTAACATTGAAGAATTGTAGATATTGTATATATTATATCCCATTATCTGAACCAAGTCAAGATTGGCTCCCAAAAGTCACTTCAAAATATATCATCTATTTGGAAAGCGGGCATCTGTGCACATTGATAGTGCCAATTAACCGAATGCCTTCAACAGTAGCCTAACTCCAGTTCATGTCATTCTAAATCATGATTAATTGTCGCAGATAAAAGTGCACTTAGATTCCACACAAATTTGAGTACATCTCAATCGATTAACCATTTATACTAAATCAGATTGGCATGATGTGTCAATTAAAACAGATATATAAGCTATGGCTGAAGGAGCTATTTACCATTCTTGAGGAGCCATGATCAAGTTATGTATTGCTGTGACTCGCCCCAGATGACTGATACATTGAAACATTACGCTGCTTACCACAGAAATCATCTGAAACAAATGGTCTTTTAAAGGTAGTCTAAATCAGATTCAGTGATAATACAGCACAAAAATATTGTGGCGATAATGGGGGCGTAAGCACTTCGATATCAATCAGAATGATCGGAAGATTTTGCAGCACATGTTACACAGGGTTTTCTTTACCGTTATGTTTCAAGAATTGTAATTCGTTTCTCAAATCCGAGGCTTTCAAGGTCTTTTAATTTTCGCGTCATGACATCACTGCGAGTTAATAATATTTCTACGCACCCTATTACGAATCAAGATTCCCACAATAAAACTATACCAACCCACTGCATGTTTCGAACACTGTAAACCAGTTCATCATCTTATTCCTAAATTCTATACAATCATCCTGTACAATGTCTCTCGACGCAATTCTTGGAAGCCGCCATTCAACGGAGATCCCTATTCAACCGAATTATTCGGACAATGAGACAATGAAGGCATTGAAGTACCACAGCTCGCAGAATGTGATGGTTGAAGAAACCGCAAAGCCAATGATTACGCATCCTAAAGATGCAATCGTCAAAATTGTATGTCACATTCGCGCTTTAAAATTATTACAGTCACCGCTGGGCGCTGACAGCGTCGCATTTTTAGCACATGACTACTATTTGCGGATCCGATTTGCATTTGTATCATCATCAAATACCACAAATCGAAAAAGGGGATATCATCGGACATGAAGCGATGGGGTTGGTGGAAAGTGTAGGTAATGACGTTACAAAATTCAAGGTTGGCGACAGGGTTGTCATTAGCGCCGTCATTGCATGCGGGGAGTGCCGCTATTGCCAGGTCTGTTTACTTGGGAAATTCACTACTATTAACGACGCATCTGGAATAATCATTTCGGGGGCCCAAACAGATGAAAGCGTTCAGTTGCTGCGATAACACAAATTCGAGTGGATTGCAAGAAAAGGTATGAATTCTGATCGGTAAATTAATTTTAACGGGCGGCTTCTGACAACCAAAAAAATGCAGCTATACGGTCACAAAACAAGTGGTCTTTTTGGGTACAGCCATACCGTTGGCGGTTACCCCGGTCTCCAGGCTGAATATGCTCGCATTCCTAACGCGGATCTTAATCTGCTTCACATTCCTGACTCACTCACTGACGAAATTGCGGTGTTGTTAAGTGACGTGTTATGTACTAGTTGGCACGGCTGTGAGTTAGGTGAAGTTAAAGAAGGTGATAATGTCGCTGTCTGGGGTGCTGGTCCGATTGGAATGATGATTGCAAGGTAGTATCTATGTTGATAATCGCCAAGACTTTGTGTCGTAAGCTAACAACCGTTTACGCACGGTGTTCAGATGGGCAAAATACAGAGGTGCTAATAGAGTCATATTGATCGATCGAATTGCTGACCGTCTCAATCGAGCAAAAGAAGCGATTCCTGGGCTGGAAGCAATCAATTACGATGAAAAGGATGTATTGAAATATCTGAAAGAATCATTTGACGGGGATGGCCCAGACGTCTGTATCGAGGCCGCTGGTTTTAGGTACGTTTGGCTTATTGCACGAATGGTCAATCATTGTGCGGTGTTTTTTTTACCGAACTCTTGATGAACAGATACACAAAATCATGGACTCATACAATCGAGACCACCCTGAAGCTAGAAACAGATTCAATTGACGCACTGTCAGAATGTATCTACGCTGTTCGAAAGACTGGAAGAGTCGTTTTAATCGGTGACTTTATGGGATATGCCAATCAATTCCCTGTTGGTATGTTCACGAATTTCGGACACATTGAATTAATTGAAGAGTAACGTTATATCTTACTAGGGGCTATGATGGAGAAATCTCTGACTGTTCGTGGTGGTCAACTCTTTTGCCAAAAATATTGGGAGCACTTGCGTGATATTGTATTAAGAGGTGCGAACTTCATAAACACAGTGTTCATACTATGTGCTAACTATGATTTGAATTTTAGGTGAAGTGGATCCATCATTCTTAATCACTCACCAATACCCATTCTCCAAGGCTGCTGATGCATACAAGATTTTCGATGCTAAAGCAGATCATTCAGTCAAGATGGTTCTGCGCACGGCAGCCGGTATGAAAGAAGGAAAAGTGATGAACAAGAGAGCAACAAAGATCGAGGAATGAAACTGTACCTATCTTCCGAGTGTCTGTATATAAAGCAGAGGATATGTGAACGATCTCCAATATAAAACATTTTCATGTAGCTACAACTTGTGGGTTTTCTGGGCAACATGGTGATAATGCCTGACGGTCCTCACTTGACAATTAACACCTGTGTTCAATGTCACCTGGGTCTTGCACTTGACAATTCAATAAGTATTCAAGATGATTGCCACCGCGCTCATCTAATGATCAATTTGACGGAAACAGCACTCTTTACTATACGAGTTGGAAGTGGTGTATTAGATGACAAACTGCTTCCGAAACAAACAAGGAAGTCTGTTTGAAGTGCGATGCAAATTTTGCACAAATGTGGAAGAAACTGACACGGCAGTTTAACATATATCAGGCATTTTTAGTATTTACTCATCGCTGCCGCTGTTGCAGATTTCGGTGCACCCGCCGAATTGCTAGTCTATATAGTGGAGAAGGACCGAGTGCCGAAAAATGCTACAATTGACAAGATATAAAAGCCTACAACCGAGTACAAGGCTGCAAGTTAAAACTTAACATGTAATATGGAACTAAACATCAGAGTTTGCCTTGTCAAATGTCAATTAATTATACTTCTGGTCTCCTCACATTGCCTCCCGTGCTGCCTCCCTCACATTCTCTTTTCCCGCTCGTCCATACGAAGTACCGAAAATGATATTTTTCATCACTCTTTATCTACTGAGAGTCCAACATCGCCTCTACGACCGTGGCTCAGTATCTAGGGAGCACATAACTGCACATTACCGACATGATCAATACGATATCCCCAGATGTGGCTGTGCGAGTATTATCATTTGTTGATGGGTCGGATATAACTAATGTGATGCTGGTATTCATCATCGTTTTCTCCATGCCTGTATTTTGTATCTTAATACTCTTGTCGCCTTTTCACTCTTAGACCTGCAGACACTTCTCCGATATGCTAAAAGACGACTACATCTGGCATCTGCTGCTGCAGCATAGGGTATCTCCACAGATGATGGCCTCACTAAACTCTCATGATTACCCTACGCACAAGAAAAAGTACATTGAATTGAGTATGTTCTTCAACATGCCATCAGTTCAGTCTAATTGTTTATCGATTCTTCTCACTATTTCATAAAATCAGCTCGTCGCCTTCACTACGCTGTCAATTCGAATCTTGTAGCTATCGCCTGGGGTAATGATCAACGTTATTGGACAGTAAGAGAAGATTCGAAAGGGTATGTAACTGCTATCTTCAGCTACAGTGCTTTTATGTTTAAATTAACCTTATATTATTATGGAAATAGAGGCTGTGGCCGCATAATGCACCTCTTGTCTGTTTGCTGGTTTGATATCCAAACCACTTTCAATGTTCCAAATGGTAAGTTGGCAACTTGGGTCCTGAATGTGGTTGCCTGGTTGGACATCTACATCTGTTCTAATGTCTTGCATCCTTTCTCTGCAGGCGTATGGTATGTAGTCTGGACCATTCGAAGAAAAAGTAAGTGGGATGTGTCATTTGTTGCGACGAATCCAGTGGGTGCGGAGGAAGGCGAGGTATGCACTTCCCGAAAGTTTTTCGAATGGAAGAGACGCGCTGTTAACAAACCAAATGACGTCCGAATTAGGGAAAACAAGTTATCAAAGCTCACTTTCAGCGCTCTGCAAAATC
>JAHLJZ010000050.1:0-172687 GCA_025602915.1 Paraphysoderma sedebokerense | reverse complement strand
GAATTTGAAGCTCACAATGCTATGAACACCGACCGATCCCGTCATAGATTTGCTTCGCCTACTTTCGAAATCCAGTGCGGGGGTAACGGCGAAACCAGTCAAACTGCTTTGACCGATGCTCCAACTACTGAATCTGATGCCTCAACCACCTCTGAATCAACTACTCCTCAAACTGAAAACTAAGCCATTCCAGTCCCAATTTTTGTATTGATAAAGCTACTAGAATAATGATTATCCTGTGTCTGATTATGATTATATGGCTGTGTACTATTTGAATGTATAGAATTGAATTATTTAACCATTCATTAAATTGAAATTTATTCCTGCAGTAATTCCTTGCATCATGGTAATCAAAATGAACCATCAATCATCTGTTAAGACCTGAAAACCCTGCAAATTGAATGAGGGAATGCCCTAATTGAGGGTGATCGTAAATGTACGCTCGAATCTCCTCCTCCAAAGTCGACTTATTTACAGTCTTTTTTCTTGAAAAAACTACTTATATTATTCATTCCCTTACTCGCCTTTTTCAATGCCTTCTGATTTGCTGTCACACGAGATTTCTAGATAAAATAAGAAACAAAATTTGAGTACTAGTCAAGGGGAGGGATCAATGAAATAGATTAGATACCAACCTTGGCCCCTTTTCCAGCAGGATTCTCGGTAGAATTTTTACGCTTTTTGGAGTCAAAGTGTTCTTCTAGATCATGGTTATTGGCACAATTAATGGAGGCATATTCGGCTTGAATAGCTTCGTTGAAGGATTCTGTCACGACTTCAATGCTAAATCACCGAGATGACGGACACAATGGTTAATAAGAATGATTTGGCCTTCATGATCAAAATGTAGAACGAAACAGACTTAAACTCTTTTTCCAACTTTTCAGCCCAATCAAGTGAGATATAATCTTTGACTACATTCCAAGCGATTTTCGTTTTCAATTGTCGGATTGCGGCTGATTCTGATATCGAATCTGACAAGCTCGTCGCAGGGTTGAGACATTGCAACGATTCAAATTGTGAAAACGAACTTGTAAGGAGATTTACCTTGCGGCATTAAGTTAGAAAAGGCAGCCCATTTTAATCAATAAATGACAAAGTACCCACTTTCGCTTTTATCCAATGGATGGTTTTTTGGTCGTTAAGGCGAAACATGCGGATCGACGATATGTCTGGTATATTCGTTGTAATCGGCAAAGAGAATTATAACCCATGTATAACAGATGATGCCCGATTAAATAACCCTTGGGAATGCATACCTTGGTAATCACACACACACGTTAGAAGATCCTCCACATTTTGTATTTGGTGAAGTTTGTATAGGTTTGGGATATGCTCATTATGTAATATATCATCTATTGAAAGGAAATTGCCCTGAGACTCGGTAGTCTGTATAGAGAAAGCAGGATGTTTGTCAGTACAAAATAATGCTTCAGACACTTCTCATACTCCCCCACTCTATGACTCTTAATATCCTACCTGTTTCCGACAAGCTTTCAGAGTAGGTAAAAGAACAAATAATGGATCAATAGGTGTCATCGTTACTATGGAGCCATCTATACCGATTCATGTGGGGTTTTAAGTTAATCAACAGATTTGGTCTCTCCAAGGTAAATCAGAAATCAACCTTTCCGTATTCCGTCTTCCACAAACCATGATCTCGTATCTGAATTATCTATCTTTTGCACTTCCATGAGTGTAGAGCGAGAGAGTGCGAATCTTACGAATTTGCCTCATCAACGGGAATATGCTATGTCAGCTAGAAGGAAGGACGGAGAGCGCGCGTAGGGAATGAGAAGTGCTGTCGCTTACCACTTCTTGGATGAGGCAAACTAAAGAGTATAGGCCCATCATTCGAGTATTCTGGAGAGGATTGTGTCTCGTCGGCTGTATTTATCAAACAAACAAAAGAAGACATTTCGGACAAACGATGGATGTTGGAGAAATCGAATCTTGGAAACAAGGCATTCACTTTTCACACCAAGCAATTCACTTTGGCCTGATTGTCCGCGCTGGATACTGACTCTTTAATTATAATTTTGATGGTGCTGCATCTATATAGCAAGAATCCACCATTATCATGCATGGGTTTATTTTATTACTCTTTGGAACTCATTTTTTCGTCAACAGTAAACCCTCCGAGCCGTTATCCATGGCTTGCGTGCTAATTATAATTGACTATTTGTATGAATTTGCTATAAGCCAATACCATTAAAGTTGCAACTCCAGCGTGATCCAAATCAAATCATGGAAGAACAACTTCATTGTAGCAACGCCTTCCGTTCTTCAAGTCACCGTCAGGGAAGGCCAAAACTTCAAATGAATTGGTATGCGAATATGCGCCGCAAATAGTCAAATTGGCTATTAGCCGAAATTCCGAATCGGTGCATTCTGTTACTATTACCCGAAATTCGAATTCCTTTGGAAATAAGCAGTGCAACTGGAATCACGTCCCCCCTTGTGTAGTGAAACACCCCGTGAAATGACCCGCGACGGGATCCTGCGGTGCGCGTTCTGTCTCAGTGGGACGATTCCGCAATCCGCACGCTGTGGTTACAATACAACAGCAAACCGGAGTAGTGCTCTCATGTTTCAGTTTAGTGGAGAAAGATTGGTCCAATCATCCTCTGATTCTCTCATTCTGAAGCTTCGAATCAGCAAGATGTCACGACTAAACTATGGGCCCCTGATGAAAGGTGCGAGGTGAAGCTGTTGGATTGTACAGCCAGCGTGCTAATACTGGATCTACTCTGACAATCAAAGTATAAAAATTTCGGAAGGAACCCACCAATGCAATAATTGCTGCCGGCTATATACATAGATCAAATATCCCCTTATTTTGAATATCTTACGCAGAATGCATTTCCAATCAATCATAGTAGTCGCAGTCGTTGCCCTCCTTGCCGGCTCGGATGCCGCTCCATCTCCAGCGCCCCTCCCAGGATTTATTGTAGACACTGTCGTTACCACTGGTATCTGGGAAGTTGTTCGAGGATGGCATACAAGGAATAAGCAAAGAGACGCTCGAGTAGACTGGTAAATATAATTTCGATGATTAGCATTACTAGGTTGGTGCCTAATTTCGTTATTGTATCATGTAGGTTGGCGCCCCATGAAAAAACAGTTTGGGAATGTGGAAAGAACGTCACAATTCGAGTCAATACACTAATGATCGGCAGTTCATCGGTAACTATTATTAATCAATGATGTACTTTCCTCTGTACAGAGCTACCATTAACTGATAATAATGCATATCCAGGGCTTAGGAGCTACTAAGTTTTCGCTCCACTACGGGGACAAGGATCTCGGTCCAGTGGCGGGCGCAATGACAGCAAAATGGCTTAAGACTGACAGGACTTTGAAGTTTGGTCGAGGTTCGTTTGATTGTTTGTACAAATTCATCAGTTCTTTCCTTGACCATTATACTACCAATTTTAGCACGAAATGGGAAAGGCGAACTTGAATGGGCAATTCCTGAAGGTAATTTGACTTATCTTTTCAATAATTCAATATTAGGTTAGCTGACTGATGCCTTGTGAACAGAGTTACCGACAGGAGACTATCGTTTAGAATTCGAGCAGTCTACTTTCAATACGCATCGAACTCGCTTCCGTCATCTCTCACCATTCTTCAAAATCAACTGCATTCCTCCTGAAAAATTCTCTGAGACAGTGAACGCAAATAAGTCAAAATCTTCCACGGCAAAGACATCTTCATCATCCGCAACAGGAGCTTCAAGTACTAATAATCAGCAGAAATCAAGCACTACCAAGATATCTTCAGTCTCCGACAATGCTAATACTCAACAGAAATCAAGCACCAAACAGATACCTGCAGTCTCCGACGATGCTTCCGAAAATATCGAATCATAGATACACATTGGCAATAGTTGAAGTCGTACAGGTTTATGTACTGCAGAATGATTTTAGTCTCTCATAATTATATATTATTTGTATTCAAATCAAATCCGTAAGATTGCCGAACAGCTAAAATAGCTTGTCGGGTACATCGTAAATTCACTGTAGCATATTAGTCTGTCCTACTATGATCTTTGAAGTTGAAGTAAATACTCCGTTAGAATGAATAAACTGTGAATTTATACTTAAAATTCGATGCTGCTAGCGATAAGAGTTCCTCCGCTAACTATGTAAAAGCTGTTGAAGTTTGAACTACTCAAATCAGAAGTGTAGTTGTTGCCTGTTGGTGGACAGCTCAGTTCGGCCGAGACGGGTGACAGTCACCGAAGTCCCTCTCCTCTTTATTAGTCTATTCATTGCAAAACCGTTCCTGTTCCTTTTTTTTAGCAACTCTCTCTCAATAACTGATAGCTTTCAGTCATGGCATCTCCCGCTCCCGCTTACAAGAAAAGTACGCTTTCCCCGTTTCAATCTGTTGGCTATTGCTATTGCGTCACCTTCTAAGATTCGGCGAAGTCTTGCCCGTGTTTGTTTTGGTATACTTGCACAAATTCGGATGAAAATTACGATTTTTAATAGTGGCGCATATATTGTCAACTAATGCAATTTCTTAATTTGGAATACCATACTGTCCTCCCACGATTATAGAATCCATCTTTGCTTGCTCTCCCGCAACTACCAGAGGTCAAGCCGTTCATCTAGGGGGCGACCCGAAAGGGAAAAATATACTGTATACCAACGGTCGAACCGTTATCATCAGAGATATTGCTGTTAGTATTATGCTTGACTGTCGGAATTTGCTCCTATGGTCTGAACATAACTAAATTCGGATTTGCGCGTTCTTTTCGCAGAATCCAGCAATTGCGAATGAATATACCGGTCATTCCTTCCCCGTATCTGTTGCCAGATATGCTCCTTCTGGATATTACATTGCGTCTGCTGGTACGTCTGGTTTGGATTCTGAACAAAGTCTGTTGTAAGACAACTCATAGCTGATGAATGCTTTCATCCTGTAACACCGTAGACGAACGTGGAAATGTCCGTATTTGGGATTGCACACAGGAATCCCAAATTTTAAAAAGCGAATTCAAAGTTCTTGGGGGAAAAGTTAACGATTTGGCATGGGATTGTGAATCGAAAAGGCTTATTGCCGTCGGTGATGGAAAGGACAAGTAAGTGTTGTTACCAATTGGCGGACGGTTAAATCAGAAATCTAGGATCATGAATTAATCTATTGCTGTTCACAGATTCGGCCATGCATTCACTTTTGATAGCGGTAATTCCGTGGGAGAAATTAGTGGCCACAACAAGATTATCAACTCTGTTTCTATCCGTCAAAGTCGTCCTTTCCGTGCAGTGACCTGTTCTGATGACATGACTGTTAACTTCTACCATGGAGCACCGTACAAGTTTAATCTCAGTATATCTGATCATACCAGATTTGTTCAAAGTGTTAGATTTTCCCCCAGCGGTAGTCATTTTGTTTCAGTTGGTATGGACGGAAAGGTACAAGTCTCTTTTCAATTCTTTTTGAAACAAAGCGTCACATTCATCCGTCCCCTTTGATGTACCATTTAGATTTTCTTATACGATGGTAGCACTGGAGCTAAAGTTCAAGAGCTTAGCACCGCCGCTAATGCTCACAGTGGTGGCATTTTCTCGGTTTCATGGAGCCCTGACTCAAAATACTTGATGACATCTTCCGCCGATATGACCGTCAAACTTTGGGATGTTGAAGCAAAAGCGGTAAAAACGTCAGTATACTCTATTTACTTAATTTGATCACGCAAAAGGTCCTAATGTTGTCATCTGTCAATAGTACATTCCAGGTTTCGTCCTCTCCCTCTGTGGAGGATCAACAAGTCGGAAACCTCTGGCAAGGAGATTACTTGCTCTCATTGTCTCTTTCTGGCGATTTGAACTACCTCGATCAGAACTCTGGAAAAGTTTCGAAAGTTGTCAGGGTACAGTACAATCAATATCAGCGATCAGGTAGTAAGAAAACTAAAAAGCTAATCGGTTTACAGGGTCATCAAAAGAGCATCACTGCATTCACCAAAGTTGACACCAAACTCTACAGCGGTAGTTATGATGGCAGAGTTTGTGAGTATCAATTTCGCAAATCTTCTGCCCCCATGTCCACTTTATTCAATGATCTAACAGCGTGAATTATCAAGATCGTTGGGAAAACAACAGCGGTAATGGCATTCCTGTCTCCGGCCAAGGACATAAGAATCAGATCAACGGGTTATACTCTAATCAAGATAAAGTTTACACCATTGGTATGGATGACAGTGCCCGCATCATTAGTGTAGACAAAAATGAATATAGGTTGATTTCGTTTTTCATCTTCATCATATGAATGGTCATGCTAACCATTGGTTACTTTAGCACCACTGCCGCCCCAACCAATTCCGTTCCGAAAGCGATCTCTTCTCGCGGAGAATTCACTGTCATCGCTACTCTCAATGAAATTCTGGTCATGAAGAATGGATCTAAAGTTTCTGCCATCAAAAATCCTGATGGTGTTGTTGCCAGTGCTGTCGATATCTCGAAGAAAGGCGACGAAGTTGCTGTTGGTTTTGATGTATGATTTGCTCAATTTCCGGCTATTTCTCTTGTGTAAATCTAAACCTTGCCGTCTTATTAGAATAACAAAATCCGAATCTATACATTGCAATCATCTGGAACTCTCGTGGAAAAAACATCCTCAGAGCCTGATATTCCGATGTCAGTGCGCGCTGCCGTGACTATGGTGTCGTATTCTCCTGATAACAAGTACATCGCTGTTGGTGATCAAACCGGGAAAATTCATGTCTTTGATGCTGCTACAAAAGCCGTAAGTCTTTGGTTCTTCTTGGTATTATTTACGTAATGTCATAATAACGTACACACGTCCTCAACTGTTTATACATCGACCTAAAATCAGTTAAAACTCAACCAATGGGTTTTCCACACCGCTCGTATCAACGCTTTATCTTGGTCTGACGACTCCATGTATGCCGTGTCCGGTGGCCTTGATACCAACGTATTTGTTTGGAGTGTTGCAAATCCAATGAAACATGTGGCGATTAAAAGTCTGCGTTTCTTTCTCCCTTTCATGCATGATTTCTTAACCATTTTGCTGACATCATTTGCAATCACTAAATTTAGACGCTCACCAAGAATCTGTAACGGGAGTCACTTTCCTTGATCAAAATACAGTCGTCAGTACCGGCAACGACGCTTGTGTTAAAACTTGGAGTATCACACAATTGCCTTAGAAATTCCATTTTCTTGTATCTACTCATTTTGGTATTTTGGAATTTGGCTGCGGAGTGAAGGAAAAACAATGCATATCAATAGTGTATTTAGTATACAAACGGATATTTGTCGGAGGGGTTTTGGTTGAAATATCATTTGGATTTATTATTAATACTTTGAGAATGGTTATCTTTACTTCGGCGAATGTTGCGGATCAAAATTAAATAATTTTGAGCTCGAATTCAGTTTTGTACCGATGCTATCGAACAACAAAATATAAGACAAGCTAATGCAAGAGTATACAGAGACGAGGCAAAATGCTTTCTGTGAGAATCGAACTCACGACCTTCCGCTTACTAGGCGGATGCTCTGCCATCTGAGCCAAGAAAGCTTGGTAACAACGGCAGCACGTATATTGATATGTAGAGAAAATTTATTGCCTGACTCAATTTCGGTATATTTAAATTTCTTGCCATGGTTTTGGTGTGTGTATGTGTGTGAAATCAAGTGCTAAATGGGATTCATGTTCTGTTGGTTAAAACCAAGTATTCGAGATAGCTGTTCATCGCCGATCGAGGCATTCTAATGAAAGTGTACGGCGGATGCTGGCGGATTTCATACATGCATAATGTGAAATGTGCTCTATTGTGAATTATAAATTGAAGGCCTGGCCAGAAGAGTCGATGGAAGGGTAATCGAAGCGTGATGAAATTCGCCACCCGCTGTCGCTTGTGATCACTTTTGTTCACATATTTGCGCCCATCGTCGGCCTCTGACATACTCTAATTCCTGAGAAAAAACCACCATCCGCTCTCCTTAGCTCTTGTATGGCAAATTTTGAAAACCCTGATATCGTCTCTTTGCGTGCTCTCGATGGCAAGGCCTCGTATGTCGCCCTCTCATTTAGTGTTTGTTTTGTTTGGCCTGCATTCGTACTTACAACTTTTGGCTCACTCCGCATAGTATCGAACATCAAATCAGCATCCATGTGCAAGATCTCTTCGATATCGCTACTAACACCGACGTCTCTCTCGAAGATGTGCTCGCCGGGTTACGCTACCTGATGGATTACAGAATCCGCAAGGGTAAAATGCCCTCCCTCGACATCGACGTAATGAAACGATTGGGCGAGGCCTTGTTACTTAACATGGGAAGAAAAGAGGGTAAAACCTTGCTTGGAAAGAGATTAACCAGGGAAGCGAATGAAGCTTGGTTTCTATGGGGAGAATTCTTGTTGGAAGGTATTTGAATGCTCAATCCTCTTCATTAAATTCTGCTATTTTCAGATTCCATCGGCTGTTGAACGATGAGTTTTTTCGTAACTTGTTTACTGAATCGGCTTAACCTTTTTTCTTGGATATCCCACAGTTGAGGAATTTCGCTTAGCGATGGCTCAGAAACCTATCTTTGAACTTCGTCATGCTTTACGACTCCACAAACATTGTCGCGGTTCGTCTCCTCAAGATCAAAAGGAAATGTCCGTTGCAATTATCAAGACTTTAAGTGCTATGCCTCAGTTTGCAGATTGGAAAGAGTTGGTAATAGAAGAAGAGAGAGATGAAGTCGAAAAAGTTTATGATGACTTTAAAGACAAAGTTGGGCTACAGACTCCTCCTGTCACGAAAGTTTTACCCCCGCCTGGTATGTTTAAGTCGTTTTGTGATGACGGTCATGAATTCTTCTAATTATTCACTTGTATAAATGCAGGTTTGTATTTCGACAGGGCTATTAACAAAATCGTCCCAATGTTTCGAACCAATCTTTCCACCGGTCTACCGAACTCTGTGATTCCGGATCTACTCGAGAACTACGGTCACAACCATTTACCAACGCCACCTAAACCTTCCGTTCTCAAAATGTTATTAACACAAATCCTGGACTTCATGGTGATTATTTTAATCATTGTTGCCATCGTAGAAGTTGCCATGGGAGATCCGGATCCGGCCTACGTTTTGACAGTGGTGATTGTCCTTAATGTTGTCATTGGCTTCAGTCAAGAGTATCAAGCGAATAAAGCTCTGGAAGCTTTATCTAGTTTGAGTGTTCCTAAAGTCCGTGTTATGTCTTTATTCCTCCAATTGCACGGAATCGTTGGATCGCTTACCTTTTCATTCTCAGGCGCGAGTTCTTCGAGATGGCAAAACGGAAGAAGTCGATGCGCATAATCTCGTTCCCGGCGATATCGTCATCCTTGAAGAAGGTGATGCTGTCCCTGCCGATTTAAGAATCGCTGAATGTGCGCAACTCGAAATTGTAGAATCTATCCTTACCGGTGAATCCGTCGCAGTTGCCAAGACACCTGAGTTGATTAAATCCAAGACCCGTCGATTACCTTTGGGTGACTGTAAAGGAAATGCATTCATGTCCACACTTGTAGCTCGTGGTCGTGGTAAAGGCATCGTCGTTCGAACTGGGAGCGACACAGAAATTGGAAAAATTTCCGCCGCTATTACGTCGACTCCTAACGTCCAAACTCCGATTCAACGAAAGCTACAAAGACTCGGACAATGGTTAGTTGTACTGTCGTTTCTGTTGAGTGCTTTGGTTGTAATCATCGGGGTAGCATGGAGAAGGCCTGTACTTGCTATGGTTAAAGTCGGAATATCTTTGGCTGTCTCCGTCATTCCTGAAGGTTTAGTTGCTGTCGTCACTGTTACTATGGCTCTAGGAGTTAGGCGTATGGCACAGAGAGAAGCGATTGTTCGAAAATTGCCTTCAGTTGAAACTCTTGGTAGTGTCACTGTGATTTGTTCAGATAAGGTATTATCTATTCATCGTTTATTCTTAATGAACCCAGCTGACTTTACATTATTACAGACAGGGACGTTGACCGAAGGAAAAATGGGAGCTAGCATGCTCTGGACTACTCAAAATGACTCATATACATTTACCGAATCCACATCACTCGATCCATCTGCTGGTAAAATCATTCGTTTATCGTCAGCTTCATCTAGTCCAACCAAGACACAAGCCGAAGAACAAGTGTCGCCTTCATTCGAAAAGGCCCCTCCGCATTTTGTCTTATCAATGATGATTTCATCTTTATGCAACAATTCAGATGTCATGGTTATACCTGCAGCAGAATCAGAAACTGGAAATGTCGAATATAAACCGATCGGTGACCCTACAGAAATTGCTTTACTTGTAGGCGCCCAGAAAGGTGGAATGTCGAAAGTTTGGTGGGAAACCCCGTCAAATTTAGGACTGAAAAAAATAGGGGAAAATGCTTTTGATAGTGACAGGAAAGTTATGAGTGTGGTATACAGCTGCGAACCGCCGTCGTCTACGGCTTCTCCACATGCTTTTGTTCTCGCTAAAGGCGCCCCTGAATCGGTTCTTATGAAATGTTCTGGTTTCATTCCAGCCGCGGACTCATCCTTTCCCACTCCACTATCTGTCCTTGATACTGCCACTCCTCTAAATGATTCGGCGGTTGCACTCATTTCGGAGCAATCATCTGCTATGGCATCTCGAGGCCTCCGTGTGCTGGGGCTAGCTATCCGAAAGTTACCCTCCATTCCGTCCCTATCTACACCAGCGGAACTCCAAAAAATGGAAAGCGAGTTAAATTTTGTTGGATTAATAGGTTTAATTGATCCACCGAAGAAGGGAGTGAAAGAAAGTGTGTCAACTTGTAAGAGAGCTGGCATCAATGTGATCATGATTACTGGTGATCATGTTGCTACTGCTACGGCTATTGCTACGGATTTGGGTATTTTGGAACCAAGGAATTCGCAGCGGGTATAGGCGTTTCTTTGCCATCAACAACAATGTTTTAACCGGCTGACGTTTCGTTTCTTTTTCTCAGAATCGTGCGATTAGAGGAGCTGAATTAGATATGTTGTCTGAAGAACAGATTTCCGAGTTAAGACCGTTTCCGAATGTTTTTGCTCGTGTGAGGTCTGTATTTTCGGAATATCTTCACTGAAAAACGTATTTCTGACTTCTTAAAAAATGAATAGTCCGGATAATAAGTTGAAGATTGTACAAGCTTTACAGAAGAAAGGAAACTCAGTTGCTATGACCGGTGACGGCGTCAATGGTAAAATGATGGATTTTAAGTGGTTATATTCGTTCATTATTCTGATTCTCTTGTCCCATCAGATGCACCCGCAATTAAAGCCGCCGACGTCGGTGTTGCTATGTAAGTGCTCCATTTCTTTCTCAAACTTTGGTAGTGCCTAAATTTCTCACATTGTCGTTACAATAGGGGTATTGGTGGCACAGAAATTACGAAACAAGCCGCCGATATCGTTCTTGCAAACGATAACTTCACAACTATCGTAGCGGCAGTTGAAGAAGGACGACGTGTTTTCGACAATATTAAAAAATTCATAGTTTATCTTCTCAGCTGTAACTCTGCCGAAATTATCATCATGATTATTGCCGCCAGTATCAACCGAGAACTCCCGTTCACGACTATGATGATTCTTTGGGCTAATATTATCGCGGACGTTCCACCCGCGTTATCTCTCGGTATAGAACCTGCTGAAAGAAACATTATGGATCGCAAGCCGAGGGACCCGAAATCCGCAGTTTTAGATCGATTTGCCGTCTCTACGACCTTTGTCCAAGGGTTAACAATGTCACTGATTTCTCTTGTTGTATATCTTTTAAATTATCCGAGCGGATTGGCGGGTCCCAGCGATGATGGGAAAACCATTGCCCCGTCCGAATTGACGTTGGCGAGAAGCACCACATTTGCAGCTTTGACGACAATGCAATTGATTCAGGGTTTCTTGAGCAGAAGCGTTAGTTTGAGCGTATTTCAGACCGGGATTCTCGGCAATAAGTGGATGTTTGGTGCCGTGTTCTTAAGTATTGGACTAATGTTGTTGGGATTCTACATACCCGGTTTGTGTCGTATTGTCGCTTTTTATTAATTCTGTTTTTAGCTAACTATTAGAAATCTCCCCTCTTGTCTGAAACAGGCTTAGCAGCATGGCTCGAACTCGTCCGGCTGCCTGGTATGAGTTGGGTTACCGTTATAATTTGTGTAGTTATTCATATTACCATCACCGAAATTTTAAAATTCATTATTCGATGGTTCGATAGACGTAATAATCTAATAACTGAAGAGAGTGCCGATGAAGCAAGTATAGAGAATATAGACATTGGGCATAGCACGAGTGAGATTATACCATCGAAAAAAGACGGTTATAGAGGAGTTTAATTTATGCTTGGCCAGGGATGGGTGAAACCTAAATAAATGTTGGATAATGTCGATATTTCAATCAAATACTTATCTCTAATTTAATGCACTACATTTTTAGAAATATTGGTTTAAATTCAGTCACGTCCTCCGTCTGCGACCTGACATCAATCGGGCAAAGTGCAAACATTGAAATGAGTTTGCGAAGGTTGACGTAACGTTTCAAAGACATCTGTAATTGTTTGAGATTCTTATAGACGATAATTACGATTTTTGCTGTTGTATTATGTATAATATGTTGTCTCTGCGATCTAGCCCTGGTACATCGACCAACTGCAAGCCTTCATACGTGTTGTCGTTTAGTTAGCACCAAGGGGCCCACACTAGAGGAACTTTCACAAATCTAATAACTAATAAGTACCCCCCTTGTACTTACCACTAGCTGATACTGCATTTTTTGACCTTGCTTTGCTAACCGCAGATATCAATTTCCACGTTAGACATGTCCAATCCGCCGTGGAAATACTTCTTGGTGGTTTTTCTGCTGTCGCGACTTTTTGAATGCATATTCGGCAACCACGACGTGCCTTCACCATGGTTTCTGAGCTCGACTACATTTGTTTCACTTCCTGCCGATGAAAGAATTATCCATAGCGCTGGATATAATCAGGACTATCTATTTCTAGCCGGTACAAATGCAAGCAATAATCTGAAATTTTATCAGTATTCCAGTGTCAACAGAAATTTGTATTTTGTGAATTCATTGCAACTTAATACTTCCAACTGGAATTATGATGTTAGCAGGTGCGTGAAAGCAGCTTTTCAGACATACTATTTTTATTTATTCATACGATTTTTAATTTAAATGTCAGTTCAAGCGCCAAAGCTGCGGCGACTTTCATCACACATCCAACGACCAAAGACGTGTATTTAGTGTACACTGATAATGTCGGATTTAACCTTATTAAAATTAAACAGAGTGACTTCGTATTAAGCAGCATTAATAATCCGTTAACCAAGACTTATGACGTCGAAATTGAACGATTCTCCCCCTCTTTCCTTGCAGCCAACGTGTAAGTGAATTTATAATTCTTTCTGTGGTCAATAATCGAAGCTGACTAACTAGCGATTCACATTTGAAGCGAAATTGAGGTTGGATGGAATTCAAATTCGAATTATTTACTTGTGGGTGCTCATGGCTTTCAAAGTGGAGGAAACCGCTGGCATGTCGGAGTGTACGATGTCAGTCAAGCTTTCCCTACACGTCGGAGCAACATCAGCGAACCGTATCGAATTCACTCAATAGAATTTAACTGTTGTAGTGGTGGGACATTTAACGCTCGTCTTCTCAATAGTACACATACTGTCATGTTGCCGATTAATTCTGTTGGAGTTATCGGTCAACCAAATGCTATCGCGATATCCACCAACAGTTATGTCATTTCATATGCTGTGAAAGATTATGGGGATCAGAGCTCGTACTTCCTAACATACGAACCATCAAGTTCAATTTTTCAGCCTACATTATACCGATATAGTGGCAGCACAGTTGATGAATATCCTTTACTTCCTACTTTTTCGACTCCGCCTGATCCTCGCAACTTAGACATTAGGGTTTTGGGCCAATCCATTTACACCGCCTACGTTACTACTAGCAGTTCAATAAAGTCCCAATGGAATTTTTATGATCACGTTAATTCTGCCACACCACGAGATATTGTTATCAATCAATTTCGAGCAGCAGACATGTCACTCCAGGCACGCTTGATTTATTCTTACAGTGGCCACGATATTATCGTCCGAATAGAAATCGACTCCGATGGCTCCATTTTTCTTATGGGAACATCAGACAATTTACCTGCCAATTCGAATGACCGATCCTTTTTTGTTTCGTACTTTAAGTATTTCTCCATTGCCAGCATCGTGACACCGCCATCTATTACCGACGCCCCTGACTTACGAATCGGTTTTCTACAAGATTTTAATCTGACATTCTCTGCATTACCGACCAACTATTCAACATCACAAGTTCATTGTCTCTTTGCTTCAGTAGGATGTGATAACCCAAGATGGACTGGAGCTGCTCTCACGTTACGTTCGCCTGCTTGGGGAGTTGGGGCATGTTAGTATCTACATATGTTTGTTGCGAAATAAGATAATCTTTCATTGACCGTTTGGCGTATTGATAGCTGAAGAGTTACAAGTTGGGCTCATTAATCTTCCTCACTTTCCTGTGGTGCGATCGTACCAACTGTCATTTGAACGATACAATATTACCAGCATCACTCCTATTTCTGGACCAACCAGTATGTTAAGGATTTCTTTTTCGAAAGTAACATGCATAATTTTAATACTCTTTATTCCCCAATTTCAAGCCGGGGGTACGTCGCTTAAAGTGAACGTAACGAATATGTTTTTAGGCTGGTTGACAAGTGCGAGCGATGTTGTTCTCAAAATTGGAGGAAGATTTTGTGCCAATGTAACAACGTACGGCCATTCTTATTTCACTTGTGACGTACCGGTCGGTGTATTCGGCAAGTTTCCAATAACGCTTGAAGCTCACGGAAATACTGGATGGTCGAACCAAATCTATAATTTTGAGTATTATGTCGACGCCGACGTGAGAATGCAAGTAGCAGAAAATGGAACAACCAATGTCACCTTATTATGTAATGACGGGTCATCTAGGCCAGGAGCCACAGCCATGGTAAAGCCGCCAAGCGACAACGGCATACTATATTCGATAGATCCCAATACTGGGGAAAAATCGAATATGATGGCTCGGGACAGATTTCATAATGTTTCGAGCACTGGAAATCGGGTTTTGTTCGCGGCACCAGCTAATTATCGTGGTCCTGTGGTGTTTCCATACGAATGCTACTGTTGGTTTCAGTTATCTTGAAATTTTCTTTGAAACTCATACTAATCATCGCTCATTTAGATCTTTCGAATGGAACCAAATTCAAAGAAGCAACTGTTGCAATGACAATATATCCGTTAGTTACTTGCAAGAATGAAATTCAGATTTCTGGCAATATCATTTTATCCGAAAGAGATGCCAGAAAGGACAAGTAGGTTTTCTGCTCTTATAAAAAGAAATAATATAGCCTTTTTTTTAACTCGTATGTCCGTTGACAAAGCATCCTTTTTGTTATAACTCAAATTCCTGCTGTCGGTGAGCTGTTGCACCCAAGCAACAGCTCAAGAATTAGTGTAGGGGACATGGCTATTGACAATTACATTAAATACAACACAAGTGTCGTCGGTGGAAGGTATATGCAAAACTTCTAAAGCTGACCTGTTCTGGAAGTCTTCATTTATCATCTCTCTTTCAGATTCAACGGGGGAAACATTACCTACTACGCCATAGATGGGGCAACGAATCTGATGTCTGACATATGCTCGCTCAGCTTCATTGTATCTTGTGCTCCAAAATTCTTGAATGTTTTTCGGCCAGAGACTGGCGAGTTATGCGGTATGATATTTTGATTTAATTGGCCATCTACAAATAGTAACAGCGTTATCTCCGTTGACATAATAAATTTTGAATTAAAGAAACATGTCCGCGTGGTGCAGTTTGCAGGTAGATATTCTTTCTCATCCAGGGTAGACTTCATACAACTAATACTTCGCACATGATAGTTTCAACGGAGAGTTTGATCCTTACCCTGACGTGGGCTACTGTATGTACACTTTTAACAGCGTACTGAATTTTAATACGCAAACTAACTTTTTAACCTTTCAGGGAAAAGCCCAGATAATCTCGCGTTTATGCCCTGTCATCCGGCGTCTGCTTGTCCAGGATCACGGTTTCAGACTTGCGGACAAGAATACCAGGTAGCTTGACAATCTATTACACTTTGGACTTATATCGAAACTAATAACATTCTAGGGAGTTCGCTGTGGCGAATGCCGTAAAAATTTCTATCGATTCGATGGGGAATGCATTCCTTGTCGGAATGACATCGGCTTGACAATCTTTGTTCTATTTGTTGCCTTAATGTGCGGAGGAGGCGTCGTGTATTTGCTCCTCAAAGTAGTTGCAAACGGGCCTGGTTTAGGCCTCGTTAGCATCACTCTCAACTTCGTGCAAACGATTTTGGTTCTGCGTGAGATCAACATGAAATGGACTCCAGAGTTTGACTTCGTAATGAACTATCTCTCTTTTTTAAATTTTAATATAGAATTAATTGCCCCGGAATGTTTAACATCGGACGAAGTCTTAAACTATGTTTTCAAAATGAGAATAACTCTCGCGATGCCATTGATTTTATTCGGCTTCTTGGCAACCGTTATCATACTTAATCATGCTGATGTCCAAGAAGCAATTATTTACGGGGTCCGGCCCGTAGTGCGGAAATTGAAAATTCCGGTCCAGAATCAAGTGAATAAGGTCGCACTCCAGAGAACCCAGAAGGAAACCATATTAAAAGCAGCGAAGGCACTGAATGCTTTGCTGTCGCTACTTTATATAACTGTGACGACGAGGACACTTGGTTACTTTGACTGCACAAAAGAATTGGATGGTTTCTATTATCTTGGCATGCATCTCTTTTTGTTCAAGCGGCGGGGCCGTTTTCAGCCACTAATCTGTCTCCTTTGTGTAGACTCTGATGCAAGCTTTCGCTGCTACGATAGCAGATGGATGGACCATTCAGCCGCAGCATGGCTGGGCCTGATATTTTATGTGCTAGGAATACCGCTGTACTTTATGACTTTCTTTTTCTTACTTCATCAAGAAAAATTTAGCGGTGCCATCTGGCTGAAATGCAAGCGGAAAGTGAAGAAGATTATTGATAGTGATCTCAATTATATTAAGCCTGATTACCAATACTTCATGCTCCTGCAAATTTTACAGAAATTAACCCTCATCTGTATTAATATTTTCTTCTCGAAGTACGTCTCAGTCTTATATTTATTGTCACTAAAGTCGCTGGTAACTGACATATTTATCCATTTTAGATTTGTCTCTGTACAAATTCTCACCAGTATACTCGTGTTACTTGTCGCATTCAACATGTACAAAAAACATTGCCCATACGCATATCCTACATTGAACTTTCTAGAAATAATTTCGGTACTATCGGCGAAAGTAGTTCTCGCGCTTGGCCTTCTACTATACACAGAGCAGGTAAACACAGTTGTCAATGCTTTAACATATGCAATAAGTTGGCTCACACTTTCCATTCCAGTTTGAATCTCGTGAAATGCAATTCACCATCACCGTGTTTCTTTTAATCTTCATATTAGGTGTTATTGGAGTTGCTATTTTTTGCGCATTTTACGAATTTTATAAAGGTTTTAGAAAAATCAAATTTGTAGACACACTCTTTACTAAAGTGGTACCTAAATCGATCAGAAATGACCATAGAAGCCAGAAGAGAAAGATGAAAAGTACCACTGATTTACCTGTAGGAGATTCTCAGATTATGAAGTCAACGCAACCAAAATAGAAATTTTATCACGGAGAAACTCGTTATGAATAGAATACGTTAGAACGGAGATCAGCGCCTTGCTCCATATGATTATGATACATTAACAATCTGATGGATTGTACAAGTATGGTATCACTATCGCTGCGTAGATACAAAGCCTTGTATTATCATATAATCACATAAAATATTTGACTATGATACGTGAATTACTCTGCTAATAGAAAAGCCGGTATGATTCCCAAACAAAAGATTCGCCGTCGAAGGAACTCCAGTGAAGCGAGAACGCGAACTTCACCGGGGCGACCGTCACGTGGCCAAATACCGTTTGACTCGGGAACATTGGAAATCAGTCCATACAAGCTGCCGTGCTCCGTACAAATCGAATAATAGCAACATGGCAGGCGGACGAAAACCAGCTATCTCAAAAGCTATGAGGTCAAAGAATCAGCGCTCAAAGCCTCAGTCACAACGCGCAGGGCTTTCGCGGAAAGAACGAGAATATATTGAAGAATACGGGTTCAGTAATCCAGATTCTATACCGGATGAAGCAGGTGATATCCTTAACACGAAAAGCAAGAGAGTATTTAATGAGCGGGACCTCGATTCGGAAGAGCATAATCGATTGAAGAAAGCCAAACTTCATCAGTTTGAGGTGTCGTCAAACGGAAACGGTGACGAATGGAAAACGAATACTAGTTACAAGCGATTGGTAGGCACACTGAGGAAAAAGAATCGATTCAAAGAATTGATTGCAAAGAATTCAAGCGCCAGAATTGACGTGGGCACTTCATCCGCTGCTGGTGTCATGCAACAAGTTAACGATATTGCTGCCAACGATGATTCGGAGACTTCGACCATAACTTCTGATACCGAAATCATAGATGAGATGGAGCCGGAGCTTGAGGACGATAACTCCAACGGTATGCCAAAGTATATGCTCGACAAAACTTTTCTTCTCTTAATGCTGACTACCTTTGCATTCAGCTGTTTCTGAGTTTCCCGATCCATTTCATATGCATTTTAGCGAATCAGAAGACAATCTCGTTAAATTACGCTCCGCAATTGCACACATTTCGACGTCGCCTTCACCTTGGAAAGTATCTCCAGTGGGTTCTTCTTTATCGCTTCCACATACCAAGATTTCCAGTTACGTTCTGGCGTCAACAGCTGGGACCGAATCGTCGATTCAATGCAGGATATCCAAGGATGATATAACTGACATGTACGTCAAACATCGTATTGTTGAAGCTTGGAGGAAAAGGAGTGTGAAATTGAAAAAAATAGAAACTGGTCGAGAAACCACTTTAGAAGGTCTACCGAAAGCGTTATTCGAAGTGATGATGCAATATCAGGATTTGATTTTCACAAACAGGTGTTGGACGAACTCCTTGTCAATTCAGGAGACGTATTGTCTTCATGCATTAAATCATGTCTTCAAGTAGCGTACACGCATTTTTCAGTGGCCATTGAAATATCAAACTAACAATTTGAAAACAGAACTCGAAGCCAGATTTTAAAACATAATGCAAAATTTTCCTCGAACGAAGGCGACGATATGATCGAAATCAGAGATCAAGGTTTTACGAGACCTAAAGTATTGCTGCTGCTACCATTTCGAAATACGGCGTTTGATGTCATAAATACGATTTTATCACTTTCCAGTGTCGACCAAGTTGAAAATAAAAAGCGGTTCTCGGACGAGTTTGGCCCGCCAACCGATGATACCATGACAGCTGACAAGCCAGGTATTTTTTCCCTCTATATAACCAGTTCCGAACTCAATCTAATAATTCATAATTATTAGAGGATTTCAAGCAGACATTTCGCGGTAACATAGACGACTGCTTTAAAATTGGTGTCAAGTTTACTCGGAAATCCGCCAAATTATACTCGGACTTTTATTCATCAGACATAATTATTGCTAGCCCTATCGGGTTGCGAATGATTGTCGGAAGCGAAGGGTAATACGAAACGTTTCTCAACATTGACTTTTGTTCAGCCAGTTATTAAACACATTTGCTTTTCAGTGACAAAAACCGAGATTACGACTTTCTATCGTCAATTGAAGTATTGGTGATAGATCAAGCCAACCATTTGTTAATGCAAAATTGGGACCATTTAACTCATATCTTAGACCACGTAAACCTAATTCCGACGAAAGATCATGATTGTGATTTTTCAAGGATAAAGGGATATTATGTGGATGGTTCGTAAGTAGTAGATTTTCTGTCTTTCAGAAGCCATTTAGCAAATTGAAAGTATTGATTATTCTTGCAGCGCCAAGTACGTTCGCCAGACTTTGGTTTTCAGCGAATTTTCATTCCCAGAGCTGGTGTCATTATCCAACAAATACTGCTTAAATGCAGCCGGCAGGATTCGCATAAAAAGCGAGGAATTCGAAGGAACAATAGTCAACGTTATCCCTAGGGTCAAACAAGTTTTCCAGCGCACTCCGGTTGACGATCTGGAATCTATGCAGGATGTAAGATTTCAATGGTTTGTGCAAAAGGTATGAGTTTAAACTTCTGAGCTGATGATAGATTGAAGAAAGGTGATTAACTAGATTTACAACCAGACTTTGCCCCTATTGAAATCAGCAACGTCAACACAGCCACATACATTGATATTCATACCGGAATATTTTGATTACGTTCGCGTTAGGAATTATCTGGATGAAAATGACTGGAATTTTGAAGCCATTTGCGAGTGCGTACTCAAACCATTTCTGTATTTAACATTCACTTCGCTTACCCCCTTTCCTTCTTTCAAGGTATTCGGATTCGTCTGAAATAGCACGATCTCGGACCTTATTTTTTCAAAATCGAACTCCGATCTTGTTATATACAGAACGGGCACATTTCTTTCGACGGTTCAAAATTAGGGGCATTAAGAACCTGGTGTTCTATAGTTTACCAACGCACGCAGACTTCTACTCTGAAATTGTGAACTTTCTGACATTACCCGGTCCAGATGGCGAAATCACATCAGAATTGGAGATGAATGTTAATGTTACTTTTTGTAAATTTGATATGATGAAGTTGGAAAGGGTCGTCGGGAGTAAGCGGTGCAAGAAAATGATGGCCGACCCGCGAGGACAGTTTTTGTTTGCATAAACGAACACAGTTCTTAATAATAGATTCGCTTGATAAACGGCTCAATTAAAAATGTGGCAATTCCATTAAGAATTAGCTTCTTAAGTATCAGTCTTATATTGGCAAAGAACCGACGTAAACAAAGATGATCACTGCTTTTAATGATATATATTTTTCACGGACGGTCCCTTCAGAGATTCATATTTCTTTTGCCCTTGCCGCAGTATATACTCGATAGTCGTAAAATCTTTAGGTGAAACATGTGAATTCTTTCGGAATTCTGTCCTAATGTAAAGTCGCCAATTTTCTTGCGTTTCCTTAGAATAGAAAGAAAGTTTTAACAGTGAATCGTTGAGGAAGATATCAAACAAGTCGAGATGTAATATATTAGAAATGTACTTGAGGTTTCAACTTTACTGCTCGCAGACTCTTTCGATATAATGAAAGTATCTGCCTCTTTAAACCGGAGGTCGCCATTGAAAAAGTTCTGGTGCCGTCGACGTCTTCGATAATCAATGTGAAGTCAAAATATCACTAATAGTACTTCTTATAAGCGGAAGAGCAGAATGGAGGGAATGAGGATTATCCTGTTAATTTAGCGACTCGGTTAAACTATATCCATCGATTTTGCGGAGTTAAGTCTCCGGTCAAGATTTGATAAGTGGAACATTTGCGTCGATCATCAGATCGGAATTGACCCTGACCTCATCGGATCCATCCGACGTGAACTAACATCACCAGGGTGCGCTATTAAAATTATTACTAGTATGTAGTACATGGTATAAATACAAACGAACGGGTTATTTCTAGCTCTTCCATACGTTCATAAGTTCGTTTACGGTACCACAAAGCTCTGGTATTTTTACCCTCTTCTGGCTCATAGTATCTCTGGTGCGGACGGTGACGCACCCATCTTCCGAACTTTGATGGTCAATAGTCACACAGACAGGAACACCAATTTCATCTGCTCTGGCATACTTTTTTCCAATACTGGCTCCACTGAGATCGCTTGTTATAGGCAATCCAGTGCTTCGAAGGAGGGCATCCACAGACCCCGTCAATGCCTTAACTTCTGCATTGTTGGTTACTAAGGGAAGTACCGACACCTTAACCGGTGCAAACCGCGGGTGCAATCGAAGTAGGGTTCGCGATGTGGGTATTGCGGAGGGCGATATCGTAGAATTCGGTAGTGATGTTAGCGTCGTCTTCGTTTCCTCTGTGAAGGCATCGCAAAGATACGCTAGTACTGCTCTTGACAATCCGCTCGAAGATTCAATGACATATGGTGTGTAACGCTGTAGCTGCTCGCCAGATCTATGAGAGACTTCCATACTGACTTTCGCCAATTCACCATGTCTCCTCAAATCAAAATCACCTCGATTAGCTACTCCCTCAATTTCACCCCATCCCCACGGGAATTTAAATTCAATATCAGTGCATCCTTTGGCATAATGGGCCAATTCTTTGCCATCATGCTTTCGTAACCGCCAATTTGATACATTACTAGCGTGACGGTTCCACCAGTCAAACCGCTTTTGAACCCAAGAATTGTACCAGGACTCGCTGGATTCCGGGTTTACAAAGTACTGAAGTTCCATTTGTTCAAATTCAAATGTTCGATACAACAATGATTCCGTTCGGATTTCGTTACGAAAGGACTTGCCAATTTGTGCAATGCCAAAAGGTGGGGTGAGCTGTAATGTTTTAAGGATATACGGAAATGAAATGTAAACGCCTTGCGCTGTTTCTGGCCTCAGATATGCTGTCGATGACTTTAGAATTTTGTCTACTTCAGACCGGATCAGTGAAGGAGAAACGGTAGAATTTGGCGAGGAGAGAGATAAAGTCGTTTGAATGATTTTTTCGATAGGGTCAATTGGGTCGATGAAAGTTTTAAACAATAGATTGAATGGTCGCGGCGAGGTTAGGAAAGGAGAATTGTTTAGAGGATTAACATAACCTCTGTACTCTATATTTGCGATTTTCGAACTGTCGCCTTCAGACATCAGTACCAACTTTCCGACTTTATCAACTTCGCCTTCTTTTGTATCCTCTGTAATTACTGGATTCACAATTTCTTTGACGAACAATTTGATAGTCGTACCGCTTCGTTCTATCTTGGCGGAGTCACCGACCAGATCTCTGATAGTTCTTAACCACCCTTTCGCCATCTCCTTATCTTCAGCCACGACTGGAACATATTTCATCCCGTTCTTTTCTTCTCCAACTTCCATGATCCCGCCTTTATCGGCCCTGAATCTAGCGCTAGATAGTTTATCGTCAACTAATAGATCAGTGAAATTTTCTACATGTCCAGAGGCCTCTAGAACTGAATGATGAGTTAAAATGGAGGTATCTACACCATGAATATCGGAATGACCATGAACTATATCAGTCCACCAAGCAGCTGATATTTGTCGTTTTAATTCAGCCCCCAATGGCCCGAGATCGTAAGATCCGCGAAGTCCCCCATATATGTGGGCACTTGGAAAGAGGAAACCCCGACGCTTTAACAGCGTTAAGATTCGGCTGTAATGAGGATGAGTCGACGCCATGTTCAATTAGTGAAGTTAATTCTATATAAATAATGGCGGGAATGAATCATGGTCGGTAGGACACTGTAGGCGACCTCCAGCAATTCAAAAAATTTCATTGTCACGTGACAAATCTATACATTACCACAGATATATTCATCTACAAAACTGCTATTGAGTTGTATTGCGCGATAGTACAAAATTAAAAACCCTATTGAATGTTATGGCTGTTTCCAGGCATCCTATCACAATCCCAATAATTTTTTCAAATCGCTCACAATCTCTGGGTCTAGATGTTGTAATATTAATCTCTGAAATTCTTCTTCCCCGCCCAAATGATTTTGACACACAGAAATCTGTGAATTGATGTAGATCGCCAGACCCAGCGTATGGACAGGATCCGCGGAGAGTAACTAGGAGATTTCAGCAAAGGTTTTTTAGTCGCCGATGATATTAAAATATTGCATAGCATTTCCCCACTTACCTCTCTTTTTCGCTTCGCTTCTGGTGACTCTTCGTCGTCGTGTTCTTCGTCCTCACCTTGGTAATAGATCATCGCACTAAAAGTCAAGAGAAAAGGTTAAGTGGGAACACGTAACTAATTAGCTCGTGAATGTTTCTCTTACTCTCCAGCCCCATTTTCGCTGACTTCATACAGAATATCTACCCATAGTGACATTAGAAGTTGTAGTTTTTGCACAACGACTTCGTTAGGATAAGACAATAAACACGTTAGTCCTAGTATTGTAAGTTTGCGATGCCTGGGATGGCTAATATTGTCCCACTATTTAGTTAAGATGTGGTAGACAACAAAGATGACAGTCAGTATGTGATTTATCAGGGAAAAAATGCCTGACGATGAGATTTACTTTATCCATCCACCGATCCAGAACTGTACTCAGCTTGTCACCACAAATCTGCATAAATAATTGTGAATCTAGGAATGCAATCCTAGAGATGATTGTGAGATAGCTGACGATTATCAAAGTTTGCTCCTAATGCCATTTGACCATGTCAATAATTGGTTAACAGAAGTTAGTGCAAGAATACTCATGGAAAACCCAACCTTTCCTTCCACCAGACTCCAAATCAATCGTTCGATTAAGCCATTTCGAATGAGAGTTTCTTTGATCAGCGGGAACGGTACCACTATCAAGATAGTTTCAAGAAGTTTGACAATATCGCTGCAGGCGCGTGTACTAAGTAATCCTATGGTCGTATTTCCGCACAGTAATCTAGTCAGCGCGTCAAAAATTTGATGCTGGTGGGTCTAGGACAACCAAAAGTGTTAATTGCGCAACTAGTACTATCGTCCTGCTCTCTGAAAAAAATACTCACAATTACCACTCCTTTCGGATCTAGTAAAACATAACTCTCGATTATCTTTAAAGTAATTTTCAGGTGTTCTGAACCAAACTCCAGTAGCATGATTAAGTGTTGAAAAATCTGAAGAAACAGAGACGATGGTGTATTCATATTTTGAGCAGCGACAAGCCATAGGTTCAGAGAATCTTCTAAGAGGTAGATATGGGCAGGCTGGAACACAAATAAGATGAATTGGTAAATATGATGTTAGGCAATAGTGAGATAAATAAGGCGACAGCAGCAAGATGAGTAGTGTTTTTACCGATGTTGTGTCGACTCCATGTTGTATGAGGGGGATAATAAAAGATTCTAGGTTTGTGGACGAGCCACGTAACGCCTACAAAAAAAATCATCCTTAATGGTAGGTCATATAAGTCTGACACTTGATTATGATGTACCTGCACCAGTTTTGTTAAGAGATTAATGATACAGGACTGAAACAAATGCTCGTCTCTCGAAGAGTCCCACAACGAGGGAAGAAGATGGACTATTTCGGACGAAAATTGGTTCATCTAAACGTCGATTTGGATGAATTTGTCAGCCAGATTGAAAGTTCAAATTGAATGCCAGATAAATCAAGGCATCGGCCAACCATACCGCACTCCCCAATCTTTCAATCATAACACTGATAGCATTCAATACTTTCATTCTGCATTCCACACTTTCGCATTGCTTCACCAAGAGGACACATGCTTCCACGGTTGGCTTTATGAATGGCGTGAAAGATGCTTCTTCAAAATTCCAATCATCAATGCAATGTTGTAATGCTTTGACTGCATGCAGCCGAACTACTTTATTTTGTGGACTATCAAGGAGAGATAATAGAACAGGGTACAGTAGAGGACGGGTGGAAGACGAGATTTTAACTTGAATGAAAGAAGCGATCAAGTCGGCAATACGGCTCAATACTGGGTTGTAGCTATTTTTACTTCAAATTAGATATTCAATTGCTTCGGAAAGAAAGAAACACTCCACAAACCGAACATCTTTGATGGTCGCTTCTGCCACTAACGAGTGGTTAAACCAAGAATCAAAATCAACAGCATCGTATAAATCGTTTGCACAATGCGAAACAGCTGCGTAGACCGCTTCTTTACGCAATATCTGCTGTGAATCATTCAGATCACCAATCGGACCTATGTTCAAAATTAAGATGAAAAGTTAGCACACTTCGTTAAATTGAAAATCAGCAACAGAATGGTGGCAAACCGGAAACCGCGCTCAGCATTTGAAGTAATGGTGGGGTAACAATTTCTCGAAACTGAGACATCATCGTTATAATCAATTTCTCGGTGCAAGGCTATAATTCGGGAAAAACAGGTCAATAAAGGGCGATTGTACGATGATCAAAAGTCACACGTACCCTGATATTCCATTCCCATGCATCAGCTTCTTCTTCGACCACAAATCCTTCCGGATCATTTTCCCAATTCTCCAAGTCTGATTTCCGAAGTCGCAAATAACGAACCAGAAGCTCTATTGAGGACGACACAAATTGCGACGTGAAAATTTGAGTTTTGAGAAGTGTACCGGCTTCCTGGGCCCAGGAGTAACTTGAATCTATAGATTTGATAGTTATGGATTGAGATACCCAGCAGTAATGATGAAACAAGGACTATTTCTTACCATTCTCGATGGATGATAAAGTACGTACTAAATTCTTGAAAATTAGAATGCCATGTACAGCAACTTTCTGTATCATGCCTTCCTTTGGATCTTGTAGAGAGGTCGTTAATCAATAACTACTGGATCTTGTCCTCTCACGCTGAAAAATGACTCACCATCATTATCAGCTTGCCATATCGATCCTTCGACTCGAACAATCCAATTCCAATACCATTCGATGATTTCTTTGAACCCAGGCATAAGTATGAATCCTAAA
Organism: Paraphysoderma sedebokerense; assembly: GCA_025602915.1. Lineage (NCBI taxonomy): Eukaryota > Fungi > Blastocladiomycota > Physodermatomycetes > Physodermatales > Physodermataceae > Paraphysoderma > Paraphysoderma sedebokerense. The sequence continues at coordinate 146,067 of JAHLJZ010000050.1, read as the reverse complement.
CCCTTGTATTCGGTTCTGCTTCCTTCAGCTTTGCGAACATCGTATGTTTGCAAGTCAATGAATAGTTTGCCAAGTTGAAACATATGAGATTTTGTTAAATTGAGATACGGTGAAGACGATGAGAGAGCCGTGGCTATATTTAATTGAGGAATCAGTATACACATAGGTTCAGATAGAAAGAAAGGGATGATAAGCCTTACAAAGGTCTGCATATTGTTGCATGTAATGCAAAATCGTTAAAAAAAAGTTCTTTTTTCATAATTGAGATAACAATTGCAACGGAGTTCAAACTTTGTTGTGAGATCCCTTACAAGCGTTTTCGTAGCACAGAAGCAAGGACAACAGACCTTGAAAGATTCTGCTTTTTCGACTTCACGAGTTCCATGAACCATCAATTTTCTCAAACACTTCAGCGAAATCAGCGACAGCTCAATCTCAATATTTAAATTCTCATCAATACTAGAGGCCATAAATAGATTGGGATTCGACGCAAACAACTGTAAAAAGCATGCAGAATGTTCGTAAAATATCCCAGCAATGGCTTCGAAGAGGCGAGGAGTGATCTGGAACAATGGAAAGATAGAAGAGAAAGCAGAAGTGAGATGATAATCAATATAAATCTAATTGTTCCATTCTATGCAGTCCATATTAAAAATTTACCATTTCCACATGTTTTCTACTGGGTCCAATCTTCTGCGACACTAACGCCTTAATAACGAGTCGCAGTGTCCACAACGACCTGTGCCGAATCAATTTGGCCTGACGTTGAATCTCAGGTGATTGTTCCCGTCTCGGTTGAGCATTTTGAATGTGCTGCAGTAGAACATCAAGAAGTTCCGGCCTGAAGACACACAGCAAATAAAGATTTGTTAATAGATCTATCCGAGTCTAATTATCGGTTCAAAAGCATAGCACCATTGTCTAGGAAAATCAAGTCGAGCAACCTTCGATATCACTACAGCCCCTTGAATAGCTAACTATCAATATGCGGGTGCACAAATGAAAAAACTATATCAGTACTAGAACTTTTATAATAACTCCATCATTGTGGTATTCTTACCTGTTTGTTCTCCTCATCAAATGCTGTTATTGCTTTCCCCCGAATTTTGTTCTTTTCTTCTTCATCAATAGCGCTAATTATTCAAGCGTTTATTTGTTGTAGGATAATTCCAATAAGGATTTAGGATAACAACATCAGTGCCGGTAAAAATTGAAACGGATTCTAAATTGTTGAGCCCTACTTTGAAGCGGTCCGTCTCCAGTATCTGTCGATCCCATTCTTAAAGTAAATAATACTCAACCATCGAATGTTGACTGGTAAAGATTTGTCATAGAAGATATCCTTTTCCAACGAAATTATGAATATGAATGTCCGGCCACCGAGTATAGCCGATATGTCGCGTAGTATAGACGAGATCAACGGTAGGGGGAGGGGGTGGCCATGAATTGAACCATTGCGAATCAAAACATTATTATCCACATGTGCACATTCTCCCAAAATACAATTCTACAAACCTGTAAAGCGGAATAAAATCCTGGAGTGGTTTCCCATTGCTTTAATTGATCCTCGGCAGGTTTCATTCGGCCCGGGTCTTGCGAGCTCGCATCTTGAAGAACTGATATAAGTTGAACATTAGACATTTGGACTATATCCGACGATCTCCCATATATTTGCTGTATATATTCAAATAGACTGTATGTAAATCATCAACAAAGAGGAAGGTCGATGCTTTTAAGGAATGTCAATTCCGTGGGCTATCCTCGGCGTTGGAAGGACTTTGTTTACGTCGGCCTTTGCTTCGCAACATCAAGAATACAGAGACATCCACAATTAAATTAATTCTGTTATTCGAAAATCATGTCATCCGCCTCATCATCAGCTGCAATGGATGTCGACCCATCCGCTCCACCATCTTCTTCAACGGCTGCTAGAGTATCCAATGGCAAATCTCCAAAACAACCTCGTATACCCAAAGTTGACGAAGATTTCGTTAGAAAAGAGAAATCTTTGGCTGAATTTCTGACGCTCATGGATGAGTATCAACCTATTGTAAATATAATTGCATAGTTTTCGCAAAAACTGAGTCATTCTGCTAGAAAAACTGCAATGATACTGAAATTGTTAACTCTCTCATTGGAATGCATTGTGCGTTTTCCTTTCTTTGCTCGTAGATTCCTGATGCCGTGACAGACTACTATCTTACTAGAAGCGGACTGGATTGTGATGATGTGCGAATGTATGATTAGCTGTTTTGATTCAATTTCGCCTCTTCGGACTGCGAGCACAATTTTAACCTTTTATCTTTACCATCTGTTCAAACGAAAAGAAAGCGGTTGTTAGCATTGGCTGCCCAAAAATTTGTAGCAGATATAGCAGCTGATGCCATGCACTTTTGCAAGTTACGGAATCAAGCAACTCAAGGTCGGAGACCCACCAAGGTTTGTTGTTGTTATTTCTTTCCTCCCAACTCGGTGCAATGTCTTCATCGAATTCCTTCATCACTTCTTTTGATGCTGTTCCATTTCATAATAATGCATTTCGCCGACATATTTATGCTTATGGTGTCTGATTTTACTAACGTGCCGCTCATTTCTCATTGCTTTCTAAATGCCTGTTACTTAACGAATCGCAGGATAAAAAATTAGTTCTTGCGATGGAAGATCTGTCGTCTGCGCTGGGGGAGTACGGAGTGAATGTTAAAAAGCCGGAATATTTCACTTAGAGAATGGCTGGTTCGATCGAGTGCAGTGTCGTACGAAATATGGGTGAATGATTAATAATATTCCATTGAGTCCGCAATTCAGCAGTGCTGCAAAAACTGACTCTTGAATGGAAACTACCTAGTTTTCTCGGTTGGGACAGTGTATTGTATAATAGTCTTCGTTATGTTATTTCTTCGTTGTACAGTAATATGACAGCAAACAAGAATTATTTTTGTTGTCTCTTAACCTATCCGCGCTATCGACGGGACCCTTTTGGCGGGACCTATGTAAGTGGATCTATGACAGAGTTTTGCAATGCAGGATTGATAAGGCCCACTCATACTATCTAAAATTTGTAAAATACACTGGATTCCTGAATGTCGTTGATATACCTCTTGCTAAGTATAATAACGTCTCGGGACGATGAACGTACGCGTTCGGAGTTACATTCCCCAAGATAATCAGAATGAAGGATTTTTATTATACAAAGGTTCTGTACACGCAGATGACAAAATAATCATTGTCTTCTCGTAGTACTATTGGGTTTTGCAACAATTTGTCACAACGGAGGTCCAATACAGTAAGTCTAATAGAGGCTGTCTGTCTCTTCATTACGGCAAACGTCTATTCACACGTTCTGATATGATCATCATCTGTGTTGTAAAAGATACCATTATCCACCATGTCTTGAATCGTCTCTCTGACTTCCATACCACTGAATCCTTGCTTGGACAGTTCCCTTTCGACAAAACTAATGTTAGCCCCTTCATTGTAATCGGAATTTTGTTTGACAAGACGGAAGATGGCGCTTTTAATCGGTGTATCACAGGCTTCGTTAAGATCATTATTGTTGAAACCAGCGTTCTCGCTACTGTAGGCACCCATATTGGACATATCATTGGACATAGGGTTGTGTACTCCTGGGTTGCCGAAGCCAGAAGTGCTTTTGGCGACGTTATCACGGCGAGCACGAAGTTCATGGAGGGCTCCTTTTGTGAAGTAAAGGTGGGCTTGAATAGCGTCTAAATGATGATATGTAACTTCGTTGAAATCACGCACTACCCTCATTTGAGAGACAGAAAACGACTTTTTCCCATTGAAGATTTTGAGTTTGCCGTAAACACGAACGTAAACATTGACCTTTGCTTCTGCTAATTCTGGTGATTGGGTCATACTGGAATCAGCTCCGACAAACACTTTAGCTTCTATGCTACCAGTTCCATCTTCTATCAAATACGTTATAATGGTTGACGCTTCATTTATGGCCCGGATGATACCGACAAAGGTGATGTTGCTAAATTCAGCATTGTCGAGTTTCAGAGGAGCATCTGGATGAACCTGCTCAACATGATGATTGAGTTGACGAATAGTAACCGGACGAATAGTATGTGATGACGATCCGGACGAAGAGTTGGGCCTTGCCGGGGAATCGGTCTGCTGTTGAGAAGCACTGAAATGGGCCGGGGAGTTTGAAAGGAAGCCGCCAGCAGAGGTAGGGGGTCGGTTGTCGCTGTTCCCAAAGGAAGCGTATCCAGACATATTATTGTATCCACCGCCGAGCATTTACGAAGCAATAATTTGGGATTAAAGATGAGATCAAGACAGCAGTAGAATCGGGCGGAGTGGTGGGAATTGCAGACAGAACGAGACGGTGAATGCGTTCTTGTTTTTCTGCCTGTGAACCGCAATAAGTGAACCAGTGAACCTCACCTCATTTGGTTAAGCTTTCTGTGCTCGCAAAATATATGCCACTCTAATGAAGTGAAGTCGCTATTCTATGCCCTGGTCTGGCCCATGAATTAGATGATAGTAATAAAGAAACATATATCAAAAACGCTTAATTCTTCTTTGGCCCTGATTGTCTGGTCGTGTCTGTTAACGTACTAGTTATCTCTTATTGCACAATTGACTTTTTGGAGGGTTCAGAAGTTGTTTAAACCACCAGAGAGAATGATTGAAAGCCAGCCAATTCAAAACCATGGTAATGCATGCTAGTGATGTATGAAAGAGCCGATACATATTGTCTCAAATGGCCTTTACAATCTGACCTCACTTTATCACTTGAGTATAGACGAATTTTACCGCGCTGTTGAATAACATTGACCATGCAGGTCAGCGGTCAATAAATAAGCTATGACATTAAACTGCTAGAGTAATTGAGGAATCGTCATTTTATTTTCTATGATAACACTTCAGCCCGCAATCTATTATTACGAATTAGAGTCGTTGCGCAGATGACAATAAGATATTCATGGCCTCGAACGACCCATATTCGTAAGCAGTAGAAATTGATTGTCATATTGATCTAAATTTGGCTGGGGAATGTTATGTCACGTTTAACTGCTGTGCTTATTGTGCTTAGTATAACAGCCTAAGATGTAGTAGAAAAGTCTGAAACGCTTAATTTGGGCTGGTGATTCTGCTTCACTGCGCTAGCTGATTACACCAACAGTTGACAAAGGATTTCACAATGAATGCGTATTTAAAGATCACAGACTTAAGTGTAATCAACATCGCATATTCTAAGAAATTTTGCAGAATGGCTTGACCTTTCCAATTCATGACGCATTCTCTTTACAGCTGAAGTCGTACCTATAAAAGACACTAATTCCCTCTTTCATATGGCATCTATCTGATTGCATGCTATACACTAATCCAACATGAAACTTTTAACTGTGCAATATCTTTCACTTTTCGTCATTGTTCCCGCAATTATCGCTTCTGTAGAATCTGGCGCTGTGCGTCTGCGCAGACGAGGGTAAGTTATTATAACCTACAGCTTGATAGATTGACAACCTTAATAACAGACTTTACCTTAGGGAGTATACCACTATGACAAAAACATCTGCATCGGTCGGCCCTACCTCATCCATCCAATCTCCAGGGACAGCCGCTACTCCAGCACCATCTGACGGCTATCCAGATATGGACTTCCCGATTGATTCACTACCTGATTTTCCCGCTGATGCCACATTACCCGCATTTCCTCCTGACGGCACCTTACCGGCCGATCTTCCCTTTTCGTCCATTCCCGCTTTGCCGCCTACTCAGTCTCCTCCATGCATCCCACCAATTCCGAAAATACCGATTCCAAAAATACCAATGCCAAACATACCAACTCCGGGTAATCCCACCATTGGAAGACCCCGGCCTATTCCTGGCAATCCGAGGCCAGGTCGAAATGGAACGGATAATGGTATCTTGATTGGCGACGGTGGAAAAAATCAAAATTCTACTTTGGGTGGAGGTAGAAATCCCAATGTAGGTGGCGGAAGAAATTCCACCCTTGTTGGAGGAAGAAACCCAAATTTAGGTGGAGGTAAAAACTCCAAAAATTCGGGGGAATACGTTCCTAAGAAAGAATAAACATAAAGATTTCGAACAGTTGTACGGTTAAAATTATTTACATGATCGCCTCAATAGTTTGATAAAAGTCTCTGTAAGACGACAGTGCTCTAGAAAAGAATGAGCTTAAACCATACAATTCTATTATGTATTATGTTTTGTAAATTGTAAATCTGTATATAGTTGTATTCAATTAAAGTTGTCTAAATTCAATTATGATTTATAACTTCTGACCCAGACAACCACAGTGTGAATGTTCATGCTCGCTTTTATACTCCCCTTACGTACTTTGACATCCTCTACATATATAATTTAGTATATGGTCGTTAGGGAATCTAACAATTTTTCATTTATATCTGACGGATCTTGCGGCATTCAGCTGCTGGTTTAAACCTTTCTGATTGTGACGCCACAGAACCAAAAAAAAAAATATTAGAGAATTGAGACATTTTCTATGCTAATAGGAATTAATTGCTGCATAATAATAGCTAACTCCATTTTGTCAATATGTTCAGTCCCAAAAAAGAGGGGTTGGTTCTTTCTCCACAACAATGAATATCCTACAATATATCTGGCTCTCACCAATATTCTGATGAACTTCAGGATCATTCCATGGGGTCCAGAATAATTTGCTCCCGCTGTATGGGTTAATCGTATGAGTGTTGTTGCTACTTGCGCAGAAGTCATACGTAATCCAAAAATTGCTGCTTTCTTTACTTGCCAAATGATAATGAATTACCTTGGAAGATGTTAAGTTACGCCATTGAAAATGACTTATAACTCACTGATACTCGGTGAATTCGGTTATGAAAACTTTCACCTATCCACTGCTTCTCAAGCCATCCACGAGACGCTGCTGACTACTTCTCGCGTTAGCTATAATGGAACGCAAACTCTTCAACGACAAACAGCCTATTTTTAATAGGAAACATTTGTAATAATATCTTACGTGCGTAAAACCTGTATCAGCAATACTGTATTATTATAATCTCATGTGAGCTCATATGCTGGCGATATCGACCCATCCAGATAAGCTCCCATCGCCACAGCTCCGTGTGATATGCACATTTATCCTAGATTAATGGCACCTGAATCTACCATAATTTGGCAATTTAGGACGCTGCAGAAATACCGACGAAAGCAATCAATTTTTCACGAGTATGAGGCTTGTAAGATTGTCATTCGGTTGCTATTTCCTCCTCCTAGATTATAAAAAGAGGGCGGCTACGACAAATATATACATAAACGGAAAAGCAACAATTTACAACTCACTAGCTACCGAATCTTCTGTCTGACAATTACAATCGAACATCACCATGAAATCCAGCATTGCTACAGCCTTATTATTCGCGTGCGTGATCCTCCTTGCTGTGTATCCTTCTCCAGCAGTCAGTCAAAGGTAATTCTCTTTTTAGTATGCCAAAGATATTAAAATAGACAATTCCCTAACAGTGGTCACGTATTTCCAAATTCAATAGAGGGATGCGAAGACTCGAAAGAAGGTAATAATTTCAATTTCAAATTGATAGACAAGACCAATTAATTCCCACTCTAACATGTCTTTTGTAAATACTAGACAAGTCCAAACTGAACCATTTTTCTGGAGAAACACAAAACTTTGTGATGTGATTCCAGACTCAGAAAACTGCGCTAAGCAGAGAACGACAGGGGCCGGTCAATTCGTTACTCCAACCAAAACACCGCCAGCGGCGGCCCGTCCCCCAAGCACAACTGGAAAAAAGAAGCCGCAGAAATAGGTGAAGACAGGTAGTCAAAAGACTTAATCCAGAAGTTATATGCGAGTCTATGAACTTAGTGAATTTAGTATCATTATAGTCGTTGTATTTCATATGGATGAAGCACAACAGGAAACCCCTTGTCACAAAACTTTTTGATTTCCTTAATAATATAATCTTTTAGGATGATAACAGCACCGAGTAAATGTCATGTAGTCTTGGAGATCTAGTCATGCTGACGAGCCGTACTTTAAGCTAACCATTAACAATTTGGGCAAAACTAAACCACAATCTTCCAACAACACTTAAAGCATTCTGCTTTTTTTCTTGATCCCATGTTATCAGTGTGCTCTCCGACTGCCAATACTTGCACCGCGTCGCAGAATGCCCGACACCCATAATCAATCAGGGAGTATTCCCTTCCTAATCCATTGTCTTGCAAGCGCACAAAGAATTCCAAGTAACAATAGAGTAGCAATAATATTGTACATTAGTGCTAAAAACGTATATTTGTTTCTTAAGTCTGTCCATGATTCAACAAATCCTATTTACAATACTTATCAGACTTGACTGCAGCCCTACGATCAAGCAACGCCTCAGCAAGTTTACCTACGGCGTCAAAGTAGTTTGATATTAATAAGTATAACGATTACGATACGACAAGCATAAAAATAACGTTACCGTCTTTCTTTGCCCTCACCAGTTCTTCTTTGTTCTTCTTGTTTAACCTGACCTTTCCACCACCCCAACTTTGAAACTTTTTCGAAAACTCTTCTTCAACCCCTTCGCCGAGCTTCTCTTTTTCTTTGTCCTTCTTTTTTTCGTTTTTCATTATTTCAGATAAAGTTGCCCACTGAATTTTGGTTCGGAATGTTTCGCAAAAGCCAATTGAATCTGAATCACCGCGGGCAGAAAAGGTGCGTATGGAGGAGGACGAGGAAGAATTCAAATCAATTTTGAGGTACTTGGAGAAAACATTTTGTAAGGACACCCCGGCATCATGCATGACAATTGTCCACTAAATGACAAAAATGAGAGAGTTATGCCAGTTAATATCGTGATCTTGCAGCGTCGTCGAATATCAAAAATGAATTCAATTCATGCCTCTTCTGTCGGTCCAATAGCTTCTTTTTCACAGCTCACTACCCCAAATTTGTCGCAACTTAGATATCGTCCTTCTGGAGTCTTCAATGACCAGGCAGGATTGCCAGTCGAACTTCCAACCAACTTATTAGCCAACAACACTTGGCCGGTTTCATGAGGTTCATAATCTTTGATAACATCACTGTAATCTTTTTCCGAGTCGTCTCGGTCTTTAATTAATGGCTTAAATCCCTTGGTCTCGTCAGGTACGGTAAACTCACGGAAAACCAGCGAGGTGGTTTGAGATGGGTTATATAAGAGCGAAGGTGGAGATGAAGGAAATATAATCATAATAGGACCAGAGATATGTTCGATAGATCTCGGAAAGGTCCATCCTTCGGTCGGAATATCTTCGTCCACCTGAGTCTCGGACTTACTCTTTTTCTTCTTTTTCCTACAGGAAACGAATTTATCAACCATTCGGTCAACTGACAAAGTTGAACTAGATATTTGATACTTACTTAGAAGAAGAAGATTCCCCTTTGAAAGACAACTTGCCCTTCTTCGCTATTCGATATTCAGACATATTGTAATATTGTGATAGAGGCGGGCGGACGACGTGGAAGCCTGTCCAAGTTGAACAGTGTGGAATTCGGATTTACTAATATTGGCTCAATCCTATCTGCTAGCGCTTTACTTCGTAGAAGATTGAGAACAATAGCTGAAATAAAATAATATCAATCACCTTTTTCGTATTTTCGTTATTGTCTTGAGTATGAAAAGAATTAAAAGTTTGTTGCTAGGAATGACGCCGTGAAATAAACAAAGTTTCATTTCACCGTTTCATGCCACTTCACATATAGAGAAATTAGTGAAAATGTCGAAGGATCTAAGTCAGATTCAATCTTATATCAGAGCCATACCAGATTTTCCCCAAAAGGTTAGTGGACTACCCTTAACAATGTCGCCAACTGACTTTGTTAACCACCGATGTGTTTTGATTCAACTCTTTGATGCTTTTCAAACAGGGAGTATTATTTCGTGACATCTTTCCGTTGTTCAAAAGTCCGAGTGCAGGTTAGTTTTACTATTCAATTCACATTCTGACTCTGATCTATCCATTAACATATTCTCAATCATCTGCTGAAACAACCATTTTCATAGTCCAATCCCTCATAACCCACATCTGCGATCATGTTTCCGCGCTCAACAAACCTATTGATGTGATCGTCGGACTTGATGCCCGTGGATTTTTGTTTGCACCTATGGTTGCATGTCAAATTGGTGCTGCCTTTGTACCTGTGAGAAAAAAGGGGAAATTGCCAGGAAAAACTGTGTCAACAAGTTATGTTAAGGAATATGGAACTGTACGTTTTGAGCATCTTTGTTATATTCTTGTTAGTCCTGTGCCTCCTCGAGAGACTCTTCACCAGACCTTTCATGTACAAGTCATTAATAACCTCCAATCATCGTTTTGTTTTCAAAGGACGAATTTGAAATGCAAATAGACGCCATTACGGCAGGACAAAACGTCGTAATCATTGACGATGTTATTGCAACCGGAGGAACCGCAAAGGGAGCCGGTCAGTTGGTAAAACAATTTAATGCGTCCGTATTATCATTTGTTTTTGTTATCGAGTTGCTGGATTTGAAAGGCCGCGAATTATTAGAGGATCCCATATACTCCATTTTCAAGTATTAATAGTTACTAGATAATACACAATACAACTATTTAATTCTTATGCAGGGGCAGGAATGAATTAAAACAAATTTGAACAGAAAGCAGGTCCGCTTTGAAAAGCACAGTTCTAAGATTCCGTTGGTGGCTTTTTACCCATATTCCTTAGAAAGATTGTAAATTCCTACATGAACTGTTTAACATTGTATCACTAAGCTCGCAGGATCCACAAAACCTTCGACTTTATCCAAATTTGGTAACAAACATTCATACCAATCCACACCATCTAGGAAAACCTTTTCATTCAGATATTCATTATGGCAATGCAACAAAATCGGGGTGTTTCTCATAGGAGATATACCAATTGCTGGGATTCCTTTACGACGAAAATACCTGGAGTCAGTCGAAGCGGGAAAGACTGCGGGTGTTATTGGCGCATTCAGGGTGCCAGAAGTTTTTTGTATTGCCGTCCACCAAGGATTGTTCGAGGTCAAAGGGCATACAAAATTGGCAGGTGTGTGCTGCTTGAAAGCATAACTAACACTAATGCGAGGAGAATCGAAACATGAGTGAATAATGAGGACAATTGACAGCTATCCACCAGAAGCACAAACCCTGGTTCGCTACACCATTCTTTCATCATCTTCTCAAACTTGGAAATGGGTAAATCAGGACTAATTCTGATATCAAATCCGACTTCCAATTCTTCAGGAATGACATTGAATTGAACTCCGCCATTCAGCATGGTTAAATTTATCGTCGTAACATCACCAATATCTAATGACCTTCCATCAGAATGTTTCTCAGTATTTAGACGGTTTAACTCAGATTCTCTGAATTCCAGGAAACGAGAAATAACTCGATTAAGTTTTGGTCCTGCCGTATCCTCAATGAACTGAGATCCATGTCCTGTTTGACCTTTGACGATAACTCGAACCCCTGAATAAAATAAATCCATTATATCAGAAGGGTCTTTAATTAATAATGACATACAGAGAGAAAGTGACTTACACCAGGGTGCCCTTTCGCCATAATAAACTTTGTACGAATTATCTGGATTTGCCAATCCTTCGTCCAAAACTAGACCGACATTCATAGCTTTGAACTCATTCGTATTAACAAACAACTCTACCCCATCGTGTCCACCAATCTCTTCATCTGATAACCATACAAGATCGTTTTACGTAAGAAACCGCCTTACATGAATCGAGGGTTTCAGAGCATATTAGCAAGTGAACAACTTACCTGGAACGAAGCAAATATAGAATGTTCTCCTTGGTTTAAATCCCTTCTTCTTTAAGACTCTTATGGCTTCTAGATATTGAATACCAACGCACTTCATATCCTGTGAGCCGCGGGCAAAGATATCGCCATTTTCAGTTTTATCGGCCGCAAACGGTGGGTGATTCCAGTGTTCTGGTTTATATCAGCCGTCGGCAAAGAGCCAAGGGGCAAAAGTTAGGTACAGCCGATACTTGTTTCTGCTGTTACATTAACTAAGATCAAAGTACCTTCAAAGACTGGAACAACATCCGAATGACAGTTTAATATGACGGATTGTAACTGTGGATCAGAACCCGCCCAAGTCAAGATTATGATTGGTTTTCCAGGGGCCAGTTCTATTGTTTTTACTGGAAGGTTCAATTCATCGGCGTACTGAAATTATTCGGGAAATACACATTCCAGGTGTTATGTGGGACAGTCAGTAATGGGGGAGGTAACTGCGGAAAAGGATTCGAGGTACGGCCGCGGCACCAACCTTTTGTAGGAATTGTAGACAAGAGGTGTAGTCAGGGTTCGGTTGGACAGTTTTAACCCGCAAAAATTCTCTAAATCTTGTAACTGCAATATGTTCTTCCTTTACCGAAGCCATTTTGAGAGTTTTATAAGTGTAGTGAGTGAAATGGTGGACTCTGAATTCCAAGAAAAAGGCGACAAGGCAAAAGCAGTTCCGTCACAGTCCGCCGTTCACCGAGCGCTTCCAAGGCGATCAAATGGTCAAATATAATCTGCAAAAATAAATTCAATTGTGCTTCTATTTCTACATTGAGCTGTCTATTATTATACAAAACAGTTGCCCGCTGTGTGCATTCAGTCAAGAACGTATCGGCGTTTATACAGTGATAAATAAGCTCTAACTGGATCCTTAACATCCAATCCATCCCATACTGCATAAATCTCCCCAACCTTCAAAGTTTCCAGCACCCAGAATGCGAAGGCCAACTAAATAAATGCAGAGAATGAGTACATTGCAGCTAGTAAATACTTGAAAAGCAACAACACTTACGAGAACGAACGGGAGGGCACTCTTTATCTGTCTTAAGATCCTTGTAACAACTCTGATTCAATCGATCCATGTCAAAGGGCTCCTTTTTCAATTTCATCTTAATTACTCCAGTAGATTCGGCTGCACAGCTGCAAAAAGCAAAGAATAAGTTAGACATTAAGTCTTTAATATGGTTATTGACTTGAGAGATAGAATTTGAAGATAATTACTTTTCGTCACTGAATGTGTAGAGTTCAATAGTGAATCTCTTCCCTTTAGGAAGTTGCTTAGGGGTCATCGTTAGATCAGTCACCAGGCCACCAACGTTCCGACATTGCACTTTGATCGGTTCCTTCGACTCCCGAGATGAAATCGCTTGAGTGGGTTCAGATTCACCGCTAGGATCTTTCACTTTCATTGAGTCTGCGTTCTTTCGCTTCTCTCCGTTCTCTCTGTGGTATAATTGCAGCTCTGCTAATTCTTGTATGACTTGTTCTGTTTTTTGGACAGGGATATCTTGAGTTGCACTGAAAACCTGGCTGGTGCTATCAGATGTGGGCGGTTGAAATGTTGCAGTATCGGCCGTAACTTGTTGAGGCAGTGACATCGTTACTGACGAATTGAGGGCGAGTATTAATATCGCTACGATTGTAACTTTTGAAACTGTGGAGTTGAACATTGTTATATATGAGATCTCTAAAGTATAGTAAAGTATAGAAATTTTCGAAGTCACTGGGAAGACGAAAAAATGAACTCGAAAGAAAGTTGCGGCAGTTCTCCTTCTTTATTGCAAATTTTCCTCGTAAACTGAGCATCCCGTTGCGCATCCTTACAATTGCAGGGATGCCAATTTTGCGTAGCCCCGTTGCGGTGTGCTATTGATTTCCCGCGCGTTAATTGGTTTCCGGAATCATTCCGTTTCCACACATTCATCATTAAACGTGCATCCTTCATTTGAAACAATACCGTTCGGAAAAATCTTGCATTGCTCACGAATATGTGGGGTGCGTATATAATGGCGATGCTGGAAGTTCTACTAGCTTACTCACACATTCGTAACAAGTGGGATTCATTAGTTTGCTTTAGCTCAAACTTCCGTGGCCTTCATTGTATTACTAAAGATGGAGAGAAACAAGTTCGAGGTGACAGTGTAACAAGTTTAGACAATTTAGGCCAGATCCTGTCAAAACTTATTAGTGTTTTGCGACTGTTTCGCAAGCCGACCACATTGACAAATGTACAATGTGAGATACTGTACAGTGGACTCAATTCAATTGCCGCATGTCACTCCACATATAATATTTGCGTCCATAACTGGAAAACAGTTGACTAGGCTAATTATGTGGTTATTTAGATTTTTTGTAGTTGTTCGCATTAATTTGGGGAAATGATTAAATTTTCTGAGTGATGGAGAAATCAGTATGCGACGAGTGCTCACTAGTGGGCTCCTTCAGAAATCCCAACGAATCGCAGAGTAGCTACTTGCCGAAGCAGCGGTTCTTGTACGGGATATGTGAAAGAAAGGTTATTTAGCCACAAAGATAATTGTGAGTTGTGCTGCCCAAGCATGATCTGTGTTTTTCATCATTGTGTGAAGTCTATTAATGTATAGATGGGGACACATGACCAAAAATGAATTAGCGAAATGTGCCAATCCTTTTGCAATGAATTTGGAGTTATGCACTAAATGACTACTGCGGTTGCACAAACTCTTCATTTCATCAGCGAAAGAATTAATCGTTCATTTAGTCCAGAAATGAATTTCGAGTTTAAACTCTCCGAGAATCAGTCATTTCATCATGAACTACGCGACTCCATTCATTGCAGGCCCGGCCGATTCAAAATGAGTGACTTCACTGGTATAAGGGATCGGATTTTTTCTTCAGAGTCATCTGCAAAGTCCTGCATTCCACATTCACTTTTAAATAAAACACATTTCTGATAACGAAGCAATAATTCATTCAACAACATAATTGAACCATGGAGGTAAGACAGATACTGGTTTTGACGAACAATGTCGTGTCCTCTTTGAAACCAAACGGAGTCTAACTTTGATATATTGCTCTCTTATCTTCCACTCTTCTACTTTTGTGAAACATCTACTTTGATAAATTTCTTTGTTTTTCCAACATTCTGAAACATATCATTGTAATAAATGACCTTCAATGTCATAACCTCGACTCATCTCGCCCGTTCCTGGACATCATCCATCTGATTCATCTCTTTCCTTGAAATTTATCCTACGACCGAACTTATTCACCTCGGAATAACCTACCTGCTAATCGTAAACGTTTTTGAATTGTCATAACTTTGCCGTAAGCAGCAAAAACAGAAGCAATCTTCGCAACAAGATCACCAAAATGACAAAAAGGATGTCATAGTTGAGCTAAATAATATTCACAAAACATATTTGTTAGGACTGGAGGGTGTACCTGCTTTAAGGCAAGTATCTAAGTCATTTTTTATTATCATTCCCATTCAAGCATTTCGATAACCCACGACATCTTGTAGAGGTGTATCTTTGAAAGTCAATCGAGGCGAGTGGGTGGTGATTTATGGTACCTCTGGAGGAGGAAAAACAAGTTTACTGAACATTATTGGAACCATCGATAAACCGACAAAAGGAGAACTATCAGTGTGCAAAACTGGCAAGTGCTCTTTTCTTGCATGTGCTAATCCGAAATAGTATTGACATTTCCCATTTTGACACTACAGTGATTAATGCCAACACGAAGGACAGTGTATTGGCTGACTTGAGGCTGCATAAATTGTATGATTTTAATTTTGTTGTTCCATTATCATTCAATGCCCTGGCTAATATGTTTCTTGATGGTACAGAGGATTCGTTTTCCAAACATTTAACTTATTATCGTCAATGACAGCAAGGGAGAATGTCGAGCTTCCGATGACATTGAAGGCAGTTTATAACGCTCGACAAAGGAAACAGCTGGCTAAAGGTACGACGGAAGTTTGCCTAAGATTGCTTTGTGCGCCAGTTGAGTTGCTAATTCGTGGAATGGATGCTTTGTATCATTAGCCAGCTTAGAGAGAGTCGGCCTTGGGCATCGAATGGATCACTTTCCTTCACAGTTATCAGGAGGTGAACAGCAACGAGTCACTATCGCAAGAGCGATCGCTAATTCACCTGAGTTGCTGCTTCTAGATGAGCCGACGTATGTTAAAGTAGTTAAGAATTCCATATTGAGTAGACGAGTCAAATGACAATTATGTGTTCATAGGGGTGATCTCGACAGTGCAAATACGCACAAAATTGTGAATTTATTGCATAAACTGAACACGGAGCAAAGTACGTATATTATATATCTTCTGTCTAAGCAGCTGCCAATGCTAACGACCTCGCATTTCAAAAAGATATGACCCTCATTATGGTTACTCACGACATTTATTTGAAGAACTTCGCGCATCGGATTGTATGGATGCGAGACGGCAAAGTAGCCAAAGAAGAAATTATTCCGCAAGAACGACGGGAGGCAGCTTTACGAGATCTTGAGAATAAACTGACTCAATCATCGCTGAAAGCACAGACTCATGTTCACCTTCAGCCCACTGCTTCGGTCACGACACCGAAGCCCGGATTTCAGCATACCGAAATAAGGCATCCCAAAGACTATCCAACATATAGTCCGCGTGGTACTGTCGACAGCGTGCTGTACCCAAATGGGAAGCGAAAGGAGGATAGGAAAGAGAGTACAACCATCAAGATAGGGGCGATTCAGAAAACGGTCGAGAGGCCCTTGGACAGTCCAAGTATAATGCCAGCCGGTTTAGCTATAGTTTGAACAAATTTATGAATATTCTGAATGCTATGACAGCGATGCTCTGTCATTCTTATTTGAAGGAACGGATGTAGATGTAGATGTATCCGGTGTCGAACATAATCTTAAGCGGATCACGCTCGAATTAAATAAAGACCATCTTATTATTGCAATCACGTGACCTCATGCTTTGCCCCCAAATTGCTTGGACTCCCTTCTAAGCGCTATTCCCAACCCTATCGATAAAAAACTGACAATCTGCATTCGTCGAGCATATTTAATCCAGCTCTAATCTTCAACTCCCTAAAGTACATAGTCCACATCGCTGAAACTCTTGGGATTGCAGACGCTGTCTCATCGTTAGAACAAACAAACACCGTCACGGCTTAGATTGCTCATGCTTGGGTTGTGGGGACGGTTAACAGGAAGCAATCCAGTCCCTATCAGTCCTCATTCACATTCGAAACCATCTCATCTCGCAGATATGCTAGCCGGATTATCCATTTCCCCTTCATCGTCATCGAATTCCCTCTACAGCAACAATTCCGCCCAAACTATCCTTTCCCTCCCCTATGACATTCAACTGTTAATACTCAAATACCTTTCAGTCAAGGATATCCATTCCTACCTAGCGTCTTGCCAGTTTTTATCCTCTCTGACAACCGACAAAGTAATTCATAGAACCCTTATTGCCCGTTACAATGGGGTAAGACATCCATTGCTGAAGGCTATGGTCAAATCACAACCAAATCTTGTCGTTCAATTAGGACATGGGTTGGGGTATCCTTCGACATATGATATCTGTATGAAACAGCTGGAGAGATGTCAGAGAAATATGCGAGAAGAATATTTCTCTCAGTCGGCTTCATCCTCCGTGAACGTTTCGGAGAAATGGAGGAAAAGACTCCCTCATGTTGATCAAATTTTGGAATATTCGTGAGTTCACTTCCTCGATAACTAAATTATTTTATGGGAGTCACTCTCTAACCTGATTGGTACTTATTAGATCTATATTGGAGACTTTGGACGAAATTGAATTCTTCAAAAAGTACGAGGCAGCTCTAGATTTTATGGTATTCAAACCAATTAGTGGCATTGTCCGCTGTGTACATAAGAAGGGATTTATTTTGGAGTTATGTTCTGCCCCAGTTAATTCCCCAGAGTTTCCTATTCCTCCGCCGGCC
This sequence comes from Paraphysoderma sedebokerense, assembly GCA_025602915.1. NCBI lineage: Eukaryota > Fungi > Blastocladiomycota > Physodermatomycetes > Physodermatales > Physodermataceae > Paraphysoderma > Paraphysoderma sedebokerense. Next base: position 128,296 of record JAHLJZ010000050.1, on the reverse strand, counting down.
GAAGAACACCAATTCCCTCAACAAAACCCAAATGCGAATCAAATGGCTCAAATCCTACCACATTTGACTTTTATGGACGAAGACGACATACTAAATCAGATTGAAAATGATGAAGACGTACTTGGCGCATTGATTCCCAATCCGATCCCCTTCAATCATAACCAGAATGCTGGTCCACCAAATTTGAACCATTTATTGGACCAGAACGGAGCTTTCAATATTCCTATATTTATTCCGAATCAACCTCCTCAGCCGAATATGCCATTGATGGCAGCAGGTGCAGCTCTTGGACCAGAAGGAGTCCCACCTCATCATCCTAATCATACCCATCGTCATCATCGACGTCCACTCCGTGTTTTGCGCCGTACAATCGCCGAGACCCACTTTGTCGATCGTTTAATTGGTATATCGGACTATTTTGAAAAATACATCCCTACTTTAAGGTACTACGATCTGGATTTTAAATTCAAGGGATGGTTTAAAGGTCAATGCGGTTGCGAATGGTGGAGAACTCCTGCAAATCGCGCTGTGGGCGTCGTCGATACGCAAAATGTCATGCCATCATCTACGATCGCCGAGTCAACGGCACCTGTTGAAGATAGCAACGAGCCCCATGTTCCAAGCATTCGAAAAGCTGTTGCGCATTCGTTCTTCGTACATTGTGATACCACCGGTAACAGCGTTACACTCACCGATCCGACTTCAAATCCTATGAACGGCTCATCCTCAGACACAATCACTATTCCTCTGACTGTTGCTCAGAGCTACTCTAAAGTTACGTTGAATGTAAGTTTACATTTGGATATGCAAGAAGAAGCCTATTATGTAAAATTAGGGTTATCCGATTTGCGGCGACGTAATGGATTTTTGTAATTTGCACTGGTGGAGTGAGACGGTAAAAAATCTCTTGTGATTTTTGCCATAATACGTCACACCTGAATTCTAGGTTAACATGTAGGAAGTAATGAATATTTGTAGATTTTATTTGTAGTTGTAACTTGGGATTGAGTTAATTGGACTAAAAAATTACTGTTATAGAATCTGTAATTCTTCAACCTGTGTACATAAAGCCGTTTTCTGTTACGTTTGTGCTTTGGAAATATCGTTTTACCCGTACGGATTTAAAGTATCAGATAAGTTCGCCTGTAAACTGTCTTCATTTTTGCAGTTCAACGGAAATCGTTTGTGCCCACTTCCGAAGATCAGCTGGTTCGTTTCGAGAACGGACAACGAAGTCATGTCGCAACAATTGCAAAGGAGTGAATCGCTTCACCGGATCCTTTACTAAACTGTGTGTTGAATGGTTCATAATGAACAGTGAAACGCTTCAGCAACAGCCGAAATCAAAGTAGTATCGTCTATCATAGTTGACTTACCACGACGCCAAAAATCCTTTGAATTCACTAGTCCATTTTTCGTTGTCATCTTTCAGTATGTCAATCTCTTCGTTCACCAAGAATTCTAATAATTCAAAAAATTTGAAATTTTCGAAGGGATATTTCCCCAATGCGAGTTCCATTAATGTAATACCCATGGACCACGTATCGCTCTGCGTAGCATACGGTTTAGACTGCAGGCGTTCAGGCGACATATACGCATCTGTACCCACGAATGTTGAAGCAAGGGAATTAAGCAGCGCTTCACCCGATACTCCGAAATCGCAGAGTTTAATTTGTCCTTGACTGTTGAAAAGGATGTTTGATGGTTTTATGTCTAAATGGTAAAACGACGTATTGCATAATAGAAGGGTTTAAGATCAGACCAACGCAGGGTTACGGCACACTTCAACGAGTTTCAGACATATACCACGATGAATAATCTTATGTTTCTGATACAGATATACTAGACCTTCTAAGATTGATATAGTAATTTGGCCGATAATAGGTTCTGGAATTTTGCCGATTTTGCGGTAAATTCCATCTAAAGATCTGAACATCATGGATTTGGCAGCGTGAGTGTTCTGCTGATTTCATGTATCAAAGTGTCAAATCAGATTACCCTAAATCCATATACTCCATGCAAATCGAAATATCTCCATCTCCGACGAACGCTCCAAAAAATTTCACGATAAATTGACAATTACAGCATTCACTAAGAATGTTTAGTTCTCTCCGAATCTGCTTTTTCAGAGTTTCATGAAACTCTTGGTCGATGGTGATCGTTTTTCGCGCCATTATTGTCCCCGTCGGAGAGTGAAGAACCTTGTCGACTGTACCACCATTGCCATGACCGATTCCGCAAAGCTTAATCAGATCATATGGTACGATATTCAATAGAGATTCCGCGCTGGAGGATGAAGATGACAGTCTGCTTATTGCAGAAGTAAGTGGGGTTGGGAGGGAATCCAGGGGCTCGGATGTTGGATTAGCGGTAATCTTCAGTGCTAAACCTTTGGTCTTTCCAGGCATGTTGAGTTCGTTATGGCTTAGATTTGTGTGTGGTAAATCAGCATCATTTAGAGGGCAGGTTTTGAATTCTAGACTACCCCGTCGTCGAATTCCTTTGTTACATATACTCTACCCCGCATGACATTGGAGATTAAGGGGTGCTATGACGAAATTTTTCGGCGGAGAGTACGTATTATTTTGTGGCATCTTTCATAAACATTCTCGCACATGTGAACCTGTGAAGTAGTTATATAGTACGCAAGTAATAGCATATGTCGGCAAAAGCCAAAATATCGTGTGTTACACAATTCAGGCATTCTTACATCGAGAGATGAACACGTGATCACACAACTAAGAAAATTTCCGACTGGATTTCGTGCCAGTGTCAAGCTTGAATTATCGAGTCGCTATATCAAGAGAGATGAGTTCTAACGAATCCTCTTCAAAGTGTCCAGTTGATCACACTAAACTCAAATCCAATCCTCTTTTAAACCCTCAATCGCAAACCGATCAATCCCATCCCTCTCGGTCCGACGACGCTCCATCGAAATGTCCAGTCGATCACTCCAAACTTGATTCGAATCCAATACTAAACCCAAATCAACCAACAAACGATACGAATGCTGGATGCTCGTCTGATTCTTTAAATTCTTCCAATATGATGCCCGATGTGCCGCAGGTACCGCATCCTGAACAGAGGGCTGTTCTGGATACCGAAAGAGAACACTCGTCTATTCCGCGGGGCGGGAATGTATCCAAAGATGGAGAAGTGTGGGTGTATCCTAGCCAACAAATGTTCTTCAATGCTATGAAGAGAAAAAACTGGGATGCGAAGGAAGAAGACATGAAAGGTGAGCAATAAACTGACATGATCTTCTTATTACAATTTTATCTCTAATGTGCATTTATATCAGTTGTCGTTCCAATTCATAACGCCGTCAACGAAATGTGCTGGATGAAAATTTTGGAGTGGGAAAAGATGGCGAAGTCGCTCTCTGATGAAGATGCGAAATGCGAGAAGCCGATGCTCACGAAATTTCAAGGAAAGCCCACCGACATGACACCCAAAGCTAGAATAAGAACCTTGTTCGGGTATATTCTCATTAATTGTAATAGTTGCTTGGTGGTCCGCATTGGGCTGCCTTTTGCTGAATCCTTCATACTAACTTGGCACTTATCAATCCTTGAACGACAGGTATACCGCTCCTTTTGATCGGCATGACTGGACTGTGGATAGATGTGGAAAAGAAATAACATATATTATTGACTTTTACAGTGGCAAAGCTCAACCGAATAGTCTAGTAAGTGTTTATCTGGATGTTAGGCCGAAGTTGGATACTTGGGAAGGAGTAAAGCTCAGGATGGCAGGCCTATTCAAAAACATATGGGATTAGATGTAGATCGTTTGAACGCGCTTATTAATGTGGAAGTTGTTGAATTGTAATTCCATGTATATCATTGTTGGTGACCGCAGAGTCAACAAATATTTCCGCTAGTGAGATTTTGCTCATGATTATTTATTGTTGATATTTAGATATGAATAAAATTCATTATAATTATCCATCGTAATAGCAAAGTCCACAGTACGCATCTCATATCCTTAATTATGCACGTGACTGTTGCTCTTGGTGACTTCAAGCTTTTTCAGTTCATCCCTCCCAAAAAACAAACAAGAACGAAGTCGTTTTTCCCTCTGCTACTACATTTCAAAAATGTTGTCTTCTCGTTACTTGGGCGCATTGAAAACACTCAATGCCGGCTCTGTTGCCAAAAATTCCGCTATTTTAGCCGGTTCCGTCAACATGGGATTGAAGGGTGGGTTGTTTATATTTCGATGTTGTTGATATTGGGCGCCGCGATCTATTCGAAATGTAGCGACAATGACCTTTGGCCAAATGTCGCTATATAATACCGTTTCAATAGCAGGGTATAGCTACTAGCTACTATTTGAGAGGGAATATACGGGATTGGTTGGTACAGACGTCAATATGTTGGCCACCGAAATTTTCAGACCGTTTTGGACCATCGACACTCCAATATTAGATAATCATTCATTATCGCCTCTCACTATTTGCGAATGTCGTATATCTTCCGATTTATTCTTCGAGAGACTTTTTGAAATTTATAACAGTATCATGAAGCGGTTATGTAGTTGCTCTCGTTTTCGACAAGACCTTGCTGGAAGGTTGATTTCTAAGTGAAAGACAGGAGCGGCGCCCAAAATGCATTCCAGATCAGTAGAATTGCTGAATATTGATGTAATAACATTCTATATTTTTTTAGTCCGCAATTACGCTGCTGAAGCCAAGAATGTCGGTCAAATCAAATCTGTCATCGGTGCCGTTGTCGACGTACAGGTATTGTCCAGTCTTTAGCCGACATCTGTAATATTGATATTAACCGCTATGTTGGAGTAGTTTGACACTGGATTGCCTCCAATTCTTAACGCTCTCGAAGTTGATAATCATGGAACTCGTTTAGTTTTGGAAGTTTCTCAACATTTGGGGTATGTTTGTGGGTCTTCTCTGTAGCTGATACATGCTTAAATTCTGACTTGCAGTTTTTTAGTGAAAACACCGTGAGAACCATTGCTATGGACGGTACTGACGGTCTTGTCCGCGGTCAAAAAGTCATCGACTCTGGTGCCCCCATCACCATTCCCGTCGGTCGTGAATGTCTCGGTCGTATCATGAATGTTATCGGTGAACCCGTGGACGAACGAGGTCCTATTGTCACCAAGCAAAAGGCTCCCATCCATGCCGAACCCCCAGAATTCGTTGATATGTCTACCACCCCAGAAATTCTTGAAACCGGTATCAAAGTTATCGATCTTCTTGCCCCATACGCCCGTGGTGGTAAGATTGGTCTTTTCGGTGGTGCTGGTGTCGGCAAAACTGTGTTGATTCAAGAATTGATCAACAACGTCGCAAAAGCTCATGGTGGTTTCTCTGTCTTCACTGGTGTCGGTGAACGTACTCGTGAGGGTAACGATTTGTACCACGAAATGATTGAGTCTGGTGTCATCAAGCTAGATGGTGACTCCAAATGTGCTCTTGTGTACGGTCAAATGAACGAACCCCCAGGTGCTCGTGCTCGTGTCGCTTTGACTGGTTTGACCATTGCCGAATATTTCCGTGATCAAGAAGGACAAGATGTGTTGTTCTTCGTCGACAACATTTTCAGATTCACACAAGCCGGTTCCGAAGTATCTGCTTTGTTGGGTCGTATTCCTTCCGCTGTCGGTTACCAACCTACATTAGCCACCGATATGGGTGCTATGCAGGAACGTATTACCACCACCAAGAAAGGATCTATCACATCCGTACAAGTGCGTTTACAATTTTGTTGGAGCATGATGTGAAAGTTTATCATTTAACAGTATATTTTGCTTTAGGCTATTTATGTACCTGCTGACGATTTGACTGATCCTGCTCCCGCCACCACTTTCGCTCACTTGGACGCCACCACTGTGTTGTCTCGTTCAATTTCCGAATTGGGTATTTACCCTGCTGTCGATCCTCTTGATTCCAAATCTCGTATCTTGGATCCCCGTGTTGTCGGTCAAGAACACTACGATGTTGCCACTGGTGTCCAAAAGATCCTTCAAAGTTACAAGAGTTTGCAAGATATCATTGCCATTTTGGGTATGGATGAATTGAGCGAAGAAGATAAACTCACTGTCGAACGGTATGAGCTTTTTTTTTCTAATTATAATCGTTAGGTTTTTTTTTTGCTAACTTATATTTATATTCCAGCGCCCGTAAAATCCAACGTTTCATGTCCCAGCCTTTCCAGACTGCCGAAGTTTTCACTGGTTATCAAGGTCGTCTCGTCAGATTGAAGGATACCGTCCGTTCATTCAAGGAAATCTTGGAGGGTAAACACGACACTTTGCCCGAAGCTGCTTTCTATGTAAGTTCTACCGTGCTACTTTAAACTTTTTACACCATATAGCTTAACTCATTTCGTCACATCAGATGTCCGGCTCTATCGAAGATGTCATGGCTAATGCCGAAAAGATCGCCAAGGACACCAAGCGTTAATCGTACTCATTTATTTTAAATATAGTTTAGTCATAAAATGGTTACGGGAGATACAGTTTCACCGATTTGTCATCAACTTTACAAAATTTGTCTGATATACCTACCACATTCATCAAATTCATAAAATCAAATAAATTCTCAGTGGGTTTTCTCTGTTAATGGACAAAATGAATGTTGCCGGGTGGCGGGATCTTGGCTTTCCAGCAACGGGATTATGCAAGGGAACTGGTGAAACTATCGAAACAATAATCATACAAACGGGAGATATTATAATACGGTTACAGCACAATCTACGATATAGTACAGAATGAATATATTCAATCCAAATTGATAAGTTTTTGTTCTACCAAATAGTTCAGAATAACTTGAACTCCTTCATCCACCGACAACTGGTCTGTGCGAATGTGAATTTCGGGATTAGATGGGGCCTCGTAAGGATCGGATATACCGGTGAAATCTATCATAGAATTGAATGTAAGCAATGAAGCATGGGGTGTATTGAGATTTGTTTTGTTTCAAATGAGAGATTTGATTCTTACTTTTTATCACTCCGGCTCTGGCCTTTTTATACAGACCTTTTGGATCCCGTTGCTCCACGACTTCCAGCGGCGCATCGGTGTAAACCTATAGCAAAAACCAATCCGATAATCCAAATCAAATCATAGTTGAGCCACGACGTCATACACAGGTTATAAACGTCACCATTAAACCGATGAACGTACCTCAATGAACGGAATACCATCAGCTTGATGCACATTTCTAGCTTCCTCCCTGTCCTTCTGATAAGGACTAATAAAACTAGCAATAGCAATGACCGTAGCATCAGCAAACAATTTTGCCACTTCACCTACCCTTCGAACATTTTCTTTTCTGTCGTCGGCACTAAACCCTAGATTCTTGTTCAACCCAAACCTCACATTATCGCCATCCAATCGGTATGCGTTGAGTCCGTGTTCTAGTAATGCGGCTTCGAGGGCTACACTGAGTGTTGATTTACCGGAGGCGGAAAGACCAGTAAACCAGATTGTAAGACCATTTTGGTTGAGAAGTTTTTGACGAATGGGTCTGGTGATGTGGGAGTGGTGGAAGGTGATGTTGGTTGCTTTTTGAACCGTGGTGGAGTCGTTTGAGGTGGGTGTAGTTGGGGTGGGTGGTCGTTCTGATAACATTGTGACTTTTGAGAGAATTGTGATGATGTGTAGATATTATTGTGGGTTTTAGATATAGAATGAATGAGGAATTTGGTGGTATTTGTAGCATAAGGCTCCGTCCTGGTGTTGCAATGGTAGCGTTCAGATAACAATAGCAAGGACAAATCGTTTGCCATGAAACGCGTCAGTGATTGGAAGACTCGGTGCTTCCGGTGGATTGCTCCCATGTAGTTGAAATTCTGTGGACATTTGCCATATTGACGGACTTGTGTTAATGCATCCGATGGACCGATATTAAGAGACAATGATGAGGGAAGTCGATGGAACTCTTGCAAAACAGTTCGTTCTGATAAAAGATTCCACATATATGTGTAAAATACAGTATTGCAACTTTATTTACCAAAATACACTGTATCTTTTTACGTGGGGTTTCATTTACCAAATATTTACTTGTGCTTGTACATGTTTTCTACATGATATGAAATCAATAGTTTCTTTGCCATCCCTTTCGTCTTCGACGACGGCCACCTTTCCATGGGGAAGGATTCGACTTGGGTTCAGATGCCTGTGGTTGGGCAGCAGGTTGTCGTGATGACTCGCTTTGTTGTTGCTCTGGTTGCTGGTTTTGCTGTGGTTGACTTGCAGGCGGTTCGGAGTTTTGAGAAGGAGGTGAACTCGTTTGGTTAGCGTCACTCGAGTTGTCCGTAGTGGATTGGGAGGTCACTACAGGTGGCCCCGGGATTTTGTACGAAGAATGCGGAGTTCCGTCGTAAAGATTGAAATGAATACCGGGAGAATCAAATGTTGCCCATTGCGCAGACGGGATCGTCACAGTTGAAGGTTTAATGGTTCCAGAACCACCAGACACAACAATGTCAGTGCAGGTAACTTTGTGTGAGAATAAGTATTAATTGTTAGCAATCGATCTTTGATGCAGAACTTGAATATCGAAAAGATTCTTACTGTATAACTGCGCGCCTCTACCAGGATCTTCGTCTTTTTGTTGATAATGAGAGATTCCGTTATACACTGAAACATGGAGGGGAAGATTTTGTCTAAAACGCTAACTTACTGTACTTTCCATTAGCTTCGTGCAATGCGATAAACTCCGCTCTCAAAAGGTAGCGGCCATTCTGTAATCCTTTAGGAATGGGAACAGACAATTTTCCGCGCGAATCAATCAGTTCGTCTGTGAACAAGAACATGTAAGTACAGGCTACTACACTGACGGCAACGGCCATCGCTGATCTTACCGGAAGCCCACTTTCCGCTGGCGGAATCATATCCTTTCTCAAATATCTTGAACCATCCACCGGGATTGCCATTAGCATCGCTTTGAGCTAGGTATATCGCAAAGGGTCCTTTGTGCGATCTATCAAGGATCATATCTCCTGGTGAAGGGGTTACATGATAGTACTGTAGGGTTACGGTTTCACCGGCTATTGAACAATAATTGTTGTTGCGTCAGACCAGTACAACTTCCTTATCGCGTGTGTGATATAGACAAGATACATACCAGAAATAGGACAGTTTTGTTTGGCAGGGGAGGTGCCAGCATTGCACATCATTTCGCTACCCTCGATATTTTTGACTGGGAAATTCTTCTTATCTGGTGCAGGATAGTATCGAATACACTCTGTCTGCTCTTTACCGCCTGCAGTGATCGAATGCAGGAAGGTATGTCCTTCCGAGAGAGATGTCTGGAGCACCAGGAGCAATAGCAGCTGACATATGGATACAATTTTGAACGACATGATCCGTGTTGATAGAAAATCGGTATAGAAATGGGACAAGTCTTGCGAGAAAAGACGACGCGGCCGAGTGGGGGTTAAATATCAGGGACGGAATTCCTCGCAATTCCCAAAAGGGAAAGTGGACGCAGACTGCTGGATAATGTTGTATTGTATAATATTACACTACTGCAGGTTATGCATTGTTCCATGCGTCCCCAGCGAAGATCGTGATTGCCTTCATGCTGCTCATGCTAAAAATAGATCACAATGAGATGGGCACGAATGAGAATTCTAAGTGGATTCCATCTGCTTCCAAGAGGAGTGGGGATAGTGTGGGGATGATATCGGTGATGTATTGCATTCTGTTGCATCGGATGATTCGGATCAGGGACCAGAGCGACGCAATTGTGTGCGTCCAAAGGCCAAGAAGGGCCAAGGCGGGGTCGCTGATAAGCAACAGCCAGCGTCATGCACTCATTGAATTGTATTCATTCGGATTCGTTTGAGACCACTCGGGGCCTGGCATACAAAATGAGCATGTATATATCTGCATATCCACTCACCAAGTCAAAGTCTCTATGTTCTTGTTTGTGTGCGCATTGCGTTGCGGAGTATTGAAATTAATCATACATCAGCAGAGTTGTCCATCCTCACTCCACAGGGCAAAAGTGACGCGCGTTCCCCTTCCTCCTGAGTCTCAGTGGCGCGGCGTGTTCTCTTTGTTGCTTGAAACCTTCCCGGGCAGCTCTCCGGCAACACCATCCCTCCCTCCTCCTCAATATGGGCTTATCCTTCCATCTGTTGGCCCCCCCCTCATCCAAGAGTTTGAATCGGCCTTTCTATATGGAACACGGAAAATTAAGGGGTTGATAGCAAAAAAAATGACGATAGCTTTCCCTGTGGGCGGAAAGGAGGTCTTCAAAATCCCCTCCCTCCCTCCCTCAATCCAGTCCACCCCTCTTGCAAGTTCATAGATTTTCTCCACAACATAAAAATGCAAGTTCAAATTGCTTCTCTCGCCGTCATTGTTTTGGCTGTTCTCGGCGCATCTAATGCTGCCCCTATTTTGCCCGCTGCCATTGCCGGTTTGTCTGTCCCCGTCAAGGTCGCTCTCGGTACTGCTGTCGCTGGTACTGTCGTCGGTGGCGCTGCTGCCATTCACGGTGCTACTACTTTTGACCAACAAAGACATGCACGTTTTGAATTCGTCTCTCCCAACCAAAAGACCAACTGGAAATGCGGAAGCACTCAAGATATCAAGGCCAACACCTTCGGATTCGGAAGTTTCTGGGTGAGTTAAAGATTCCATCTTATGTCAAGATTTAAACACTGTTTTTCACATCAGTTCTAATTATTAATTGTCCTACGCAGGGTATTGATAACTCAAAACTTACTCTCCTCAACGGTAACGGTGAGAAAATAACCGAAATCATGAACAAGAAGACTTCCCAGTTCCTCAAAGAAGAACGTACTATGGGTGCTGGTCGTGCCAGAAACGGTCAAGCTTCATACAGCTGGTTCATCCCAGAAAACATCGAAGGTGGTGTCTACAGACTTGAATTCGAATCCTTCAACGCATTGAACATGGATAGATCCAGATTCCGATTTACTTCTGATGCTTTCACCATTGACTGTACCGCCCCTGGTCCCTCTGCCAAAAACTAGAAAAATACATTAATTTGATTTTGGTATTCGTGTAATTATTCATACAATCGTATTTTAGCAAGTTTTTAATAGTAGTCGAGCTTACCTATGTGATACATACAACTATATTGTTATAATAAACCGAAAACGTATTATTTGTTGTTTGTGCAACTGCAGACCCTTATGTTCCGTCGATCTCGAGTTCCACGTTCCAGAAATGGATTCCTTGTTTTTCCAGCCATTCTTTAGAAGCTATACCAGTTCAAATAGTAAATTGATAGAGCTTAAGGACTTCGTTATTATCATCAAATTACCCCCTCATATGACGGAGAAAGTCATCGACACGAGTGAATTTTAGGAATGACGTGATCGGAGATCGCGGCGATTTTCATTAATTAAGCTTACTAGATGCATAGGTCCTGATTTAAAAAAGCGCCGTATGAGTATCCTTCTATTAAATTCCACTAAATTATATGCCTACCAGTAAACCTCCATTCGCATCCAAGCTGCAATGTCGGGGCATCACATTTTGGGTTGTTCCCGAATTGCTATATTGCCCCAGGGAATCAAACGTTCGATGTCTTCAAATCGGGTACGCTCTATTGATACATGAGTGGTTGTTTCAATAATCTTGTGTTTCTAATTCCATTTGACTGGATAGTTCTCTTGAGCATATATGGACTCTAGAGACAGTTATTTCTGACCTTAAAGTAAAATTGGAATCGGAGACTGATCTCGAAAAAAAGGTGCAACTGAAGCAGGAATTAAAGAACCGAAATCAAGAGTTGAATACTTTAACCAAAGTAAGATCTAAGTGTAAATCTATTGAGTTACCATCATTTTTCTGAATTAATGAGGTTTATCAATCGGTTTTAAGTCAAGGGAGAAGAAATCATCGACTGAACCTGCATCAATATCTACAGCTACTTTTGATCCCGAAGAATCCGGTTTTGAATTAGAGGTAAATTCTATCGAGAGTAGCAATTACACATGGATTAATTAGACGCTAATTGCATTCCACATTTATAGGTTCGGGAAGTACCGGTTAGTCGTTCATTCTCCACAAACTTTCGATCGTGTTGACGGTTGCTCTAACGTCTAGTGTGCGTCTAGAATGCAGTGCCGCCCGGTCAGAGCGAAAGTGACGAGTCCGTTCCATCGGTTAGTTTATTCTCCGAGATTGTACTTTCATTTGTGAATTACTAATACAAAGAATGTCAAAGACTGTAAAAGAGTTTGGAGAGTTGGATGAGTATGAATTTATCGATCATCCTGGGGAGGAGGTTCTATTTCAAAGACCCTGGATTCGACAGTATTTCATTGGTGACAAATTATATCGAGAAAGAACAGAGAGAAAAGTGACTTGGGAAGAACTGGTGCGTTTCTAAGTAATTTGGTAAGTCTTAACAAACTGTTATATAACCAATTCTGAATTTTTTAGTTTATGGACTTGATTTATGTTGGCGTGATCGCAAAAATTGGGTTAACTTTGAAGTACAACTTATCTTCGCTCAAAATCTCTGAATTCGTTCTTCTATTCATTCCGATCTGGAGTAATTGGACTGAAGTAAACTTTATGAACAACGTCTTCGGAGGTTCTGACTTAGCCCATAAAGCTTTAATGTTAATCGTCGTCGCCCTTGTCGCAGGAATGGGGATAAATGTCAAGAATGCCTTCAATCCAGATCCAGCATCTCATACTGCCAACGTTTATATCGCCACATTTTTAACCTGTCGTGCTATCCTCATTGTGGTCGGGTCTATTCGAATGCTTTTTATTCCCAAGTTTCAACATAATTGGTACATCATGCAGAGCATCCGAGTTATCGTTTCTATCCCCTGGTTTATAGGTCTTTTCTACGGGATAGAATATCAAATGACTTTGTGGTGGATATCTTCGGTGCTGGACATTACTTCTCAGGCTCAGAGTATATTGCTCGCAAAATTCGGTATCCGATTGAAATATCGAATTGCACTTAACATCGAACACTATACCGAACGCTTTGGTTTACTTTCTATTATTGTTATAGGTAAGGCGAGTAAAAATCTACTTCATAGAATAAAGGTTAAACTTTTTTTCTTTGGCAGGCGAAGTTGTAGTAAATATTCTATTTGATTCGGACGCGCCGTATTTATCAATGGGATATTTAGCAACGATATGTGGCCTGATTCACGCTGTTGCATTCTTTTGGCTGTACTTCAATATGGATGCGAGTCGGACGTATGTGCACGCTATTAGAAGGTAAACGATTAGAAAAGTTTTGATGTGCCCGATTGATATGTTGGTTCTAACAACTCGAGATAGGCACTCAGTTACGTCCGTTTCATTCAGCACTTTGCATGTGTTTTTGCATTTAAGCGTTGTAAGCGCCGGCGTGGCTATTGGGCAACTTATATCAACAGGCTCCAAAACGTTAACAGACAACAAGCCAGGGGTAGAAATGGACGTGAAGCCAGAGTTGAGGTGTGAATCTGACAACATTAAATGAGCGTAATCATTCATCTAATTCTTGATTTAGATTCTTGTACGCGATTGGAAACGCAGTTGCCTACTTTTGCTTCTTTTTATTGGGATTGGTACACAAGTCAAGAGACAATGTTATGCCTTGGGAAAACAAGCCTCGAATTCCAAAATTGTATCGCCTGTGTTGGCGATTCATGATAGGTGTTTCTTTTATCATTGTGGGTTTCGTGGGTGGACATTTAAATCCCATAGAATTACTTTCGGTGGGAACAGCACTTGGGTTGGCGACTATCTTATTTGAAGTGTGAGTTCTCTTTATTTTACTTTCATGTTGAATGAGCCTGAATTTGCTGATAGCGTTTTTAGATATGGGAGTTTACCGAAGCGATCGTTAATTGAAAAACTCTTGTAGTGCAAGCATGACAGTCGCTTTTTATATGTGTAAATTAAGTGTGCAACAGAATGCAATAACATACCTCTATTCACATCAATACATTATCGTTGAATATATTTTCTGTAATAAACAATCTATTGTGAGTTGTCATTTGCTTCTGCGCTCATCAAACGCGAAACGCGAACTCCTTTGAATGCCATTCCTGCATCCATCGGTCGAGTCAAGTCGCATTCCATCCACCCTCCTAATCAATTGTGAATAATGCACAGTCCCTCTCGCAAAAAAGTTATCAAACAAGGATGGGTGTACAAAAAGGGTTCTTTCTTTCAACCATGGCGACTGAAGTGGTTCGTCCTGCTCGATCAACCCTCTCATTCGGTCCACATCTATAACCATAGAGATCAAAACACCCCGCCTAAATACATCATCAGTTTGAGTGACCTCGAAATAGAAGTGCCTCATGAGCTGCAAAGAAGGCATGTATTGGATAGAGAAAAGTTATATGCTTTTGTATTGGTAACAAAGCACAAAAGGGTATGTTCGACTTCCACCGGGAGCGAGATTGCATCTTTCAATACATACACTTCCTTTTGCGTGATTGTCATTTTAGAAAGATATGTAGCGAAATTAACATAAAAATTTGATATTAGTTTGTGTTTGGAGCACAGTCCAAAAAAGAGCGAGACGAATGGATAAATACGTTACAGCAAGCTTCTGGTAAACAAAATGAACCGCGGATGACTGCAAAGATACCAGACGACTGCTATTCCCAATCGTCAGTCAGTCTAGCTCCACAAGATACATCAGATGCAGCCAGTCAAATTACATCTGAAATTGAAGCGTTGGTGAGTATTCGGAGTGACATTCCAAAGTGTTTGCTCGTTTGGAATTGTTACTGACTGGTCGAGTTTAACAGTCTTTCTGTGAATCAGAAATTTTATCGCCGCAGGAGATTTACGAATTAAATAAACAACCAGCCCTGTATCCGTATGTATAGTTTCATGCTGACATTTGAAGGCAGGTAGCTAGTGGTGTATGACTAAAGCACAACTCAATACCGTTTGGGCGGAACAGGGAAGAGAATTCATTACATCGAGGACATAATGTAGCAAGTTCAAAATTATCTTCGAATGCTTCAGAACCATGGAATGATAGATATCAAAAGTTGATGTCTCAACCTAGTGGAAACAAAGAGGCAGCTTTGCACAAAGGTACCGCTTGACAGAACTATCAAAACGTGTGGAAACTCAAATAGTTAAACCAACAATTCATTCATAGACGTAAAAGTTGCCGAATTTTTAGGGTCCTTCAGAGAGGTAGCTCAGTATTACGGTCAAAAGATCATTGACGAGTATCACTTGAAGTCGATATCGAAACAAGGAGAGAAACAACCAGGAACATGGCTCCATGGTCAAATATTGTTCTATTTAGCTTCAGATTTTGATGGTATGCAGGCAATTATATACAAATCGAAGTAAAACAATGTAACGTTTCAATGCTTTTCCTTTCATACTTTAGATGAATCATTGGAGCAAATTGAATCATCGTTTCGAAAGACATCCCTTGAGTTGCTAGGAATTAACTCCGTCAATAAACATCAACAATCCGACCTTCATACGGCATTAATGTGCTTGATAGATTACAAAGGTTTTCGACTTGTAGCTTACGCAGTGATGCCGCTGGAAGATAAGAAAACACTAGTGTTAGAGGTTGCCGGAGATGAAGATGATGGTCCAGTAGTTGACGTGACAGCACTTGAGAAAGTGAACGAAGTGGGAAAACTGTTGAATTTGAAGGATCATCAAGTTGATTTAGGCAATGGAAAGGGTGTGGGCCTTAGAGTTTCTGCCAATGTGGAGGTATGTCGAATAGGGAGATGATTCGCACGAGCAGTAGCGGATATATTAACTGTTATCAATGTAGGTGCATTACTGCCAAAAGTACGATCATTATTATGTTTTGAATCTATGCGATTTGTATCCATTGGACATTCCGAAAGCGGAAATTTCGTCAGCTGCTATGGATAATCAGAAGCGATTGCGCCCCGAGTTTGTTCAAGTTTATAAGAATCCTTTATCGCCGGATGCATTTAGCTCTGTCACAGGTACTCTTGCAGCAATATTCCTATCTTTTGCGGAGATATTGATTATGCATTCTTTTCCAAATAGCCTTCCGTGACAGGCAACATAACGACAAGGAGGTCATATATGCTGCGAGGTTTCTCCGAGAGAACCACATTCCTTCGTTTGTCAAAAAATTGGATGATTTAGAAATTTTACCCATTGATAGTCGAGGGTTTACGAATGAGTTGCATAAGCACGGAATTAATATTCGACACTTAGGTACTATATCCGGTATATGCAACAGTAGAAAGGAATCATTGAACTTATTTTTCACTTATTCTATTACCACAGGTCTTGTCGCTCGCCACACAAAGCTTCCTTACATAAAAGAAATGTGTTTTATCGAAATGATTGCTAGATCATGCAAAGTTTTATTTAGAGACCAAATTCGGCGAGCTATTATCAACTTTCGAAAAATTGAAGCCAGTAAAATTGAAGATGAATTAAGAAATCTTGCAATTAAACTTTTCAATAATGTCCTCGGAAATGGGGATGGAGTGAAAAAAGTATGTTCGGTTCCTTTTCGATGTGTTGCTGTTTCTGCCACTGATGTAGATGTGCTTTTTTGGTGTAGTTCTGGGAAGAAAAATTAAAAGTTTGGATTCATCGAAAGTTCAGCTTCAACATGAGCTTTGAAACTTTTTCGAACATTCATCAACCAGCCATGTTCATTTCTATGCAATATCATGTAAGTTCGAATTGTCTCAGTGATACATAGATAGAGTTAGTTGTCACTCATGTCCTTTATCTTAGTGCGGCATGAATTTTCAGGATTCAATGGATTACGATTTCGGTAGCGTCAATCCAATCAAGCAACATCATTTCATCAATTTTTCGGTGCGAATCAAGTCAGTGGAAGGCCTCCCCTCGAAAGTCGAATCTAAATCTGGCTCATCAGATTATTTCAAAAGCGAGGAAGAAAAATACGTTTATGATCTTGCTCGCCACCTGGCCATGTTGGGACAAAAGGCCAAGTTAACAAAGAGCGACGTTACGGCATCTAAGTTTAACAATCTTGCTCGTTACTTCAATTCGGTTTATCGATACGATGAAGCGAATACATATGGATTAGCAGCTAATAATCTGGCCTGTAAAAATCAAGCGGGAACCAGTTTAATCTACATAAACTTACTGGAGACTACGTTTATGCTGAGTGCTCAAAATCACAAAGACAGTACGGAGATAGAAGAGCAGTTCGTGAAACGATCACCGCGAAAGTCTAAATCAGCCCAGTCAATGTCTACGGTTTCACATTCATCTTCCCATTCGTCTGAAACCTTATCATCTGCTGGTGGTGCTGGATCCGAATTCTCTTCATCTACTATGACTTTGTCGCAACCAAAAACTTCAATGCATACAAAGTTAAATGTTATTTTAGATCAGTATGAAAGAGGATTGAATATCTTGGAATTTCACTGGGGCGAAGATCATCCGTTAGCTATAAATTTGCACGACAAAATTAGTCAGTTGTTTTGTCGCATAAACTTGAATCAAAAAGGCTACGAGTATCACAAGAGAGCGCTGCAACTAGCATATCGAATTTTGGGCAAAAATCATGCCGTCACGGCGAGACATTTGCTAAAAGTATAACAATTTTTTGTTTCATATTGAGATGTATCCCGTCACTAACCTTACGCTCTCGTTACAGTCCGGTTATATACTCCATACGCTCAATCGCATTAGCGAAGCACTCAGTACTTTTACTGAAGCCTTGCAGATATTCCAGTCGTTGCCAAATTGTCAAGTTCACATTGCAGAGACTCACTACTGTCTCGCAAGCTCATATGAGATCAAAGGCGACCTTGATACAGCGATAAACCATTCTCAGTCGGCACGTAAAATTCGCGAAAAACTGTGGGGACCGCTTCATGCATTGACGGCTGAGAGTTATCTACAGTTGGCCAATCTCGTATTAGCAAGTTATGCTGATTATCAAGGAGTAATTACACCTCAAATCAAGGCTAGTTATCAATTAGCGATTACCTGTTTTGAGAAGGTTTTCAAATTTTACAAGAGTAAGAAGAATGGAGCAGCCGGCAAAAGCCCTCAGAAAGGAGGATTCAATTCAAATAGTCAATACTCTAGCTTAAACGCTTCTACAACTTCTTTTTTGTCCCGACTCGACCAACTTTCGGCTGCGAATGGTTCAATGACATCTTTGTTATCGCATTCAACCGCCAATCAGTCATCGATTTCTCTGGCCATATCTCAAGCAACAGGGTGCGGTGCCCCTTTTACAACTAACATTACAAGTTCACCGACAAAGTACCGTTCCAGTAACACCCAACCGAACCCCGGTGGCGGCGGTAATAACATAACATCTAAAACGAATCAGCTGTTAATGTTAACCAGACAAATGATTTCACTTAAATTTAAGATCTTACAGAATCACCAAAAGGAGTTACTTAGAGCTGCTAGATATGCTTTAGAATCGACAGCGGAAGATAGAGAAGAGCAACAAGCAGACCGAGAGAAATATGAAGAACTTACTGTGAAAGATGTCATCCTGAAGTTGGTTCATTTGACTCCAATTGTCTACTTAGAGGATGTTTTAGCAAGAATTAATGACGGTGAAGAAGAGGCGAATTTCGAGCTGAAAATTATTGTTCAGATTGTGGAAAGTAATAGTATATCTATCGCTGGGTGAGAAAGTAGTTAGCACGCGATGTGATCGATATTGCTGAGATAGTAGTATGTACGGGCTGGCGCGAGGATAAGGTTATGGTGAAATCACTAATATGTCTTCTGCTCAATGATTGATACCCTGTATTTACTCTTTCTTAAAAATAATACTAATAATAAAGTCCAGTAATTTCAGATTAATTTTTAAGATCTTCGAACTTACGAACGCGAAGTAGGTTCAGTTCAATTTCAAAATGTATTTCATTATAATTTAACAATCGAAGAATACTCAATCAACATTTAAAATCATTTATGCCATTTCAACGTCTGGAACTGCTTTAATTCCACCAATATTCTCTGTCTTCCACCTGTAAGGACTGCCATCGCCTCCTTGCTCCACTGTTTCGTCGAGACTTTCGTCAGCAGCCACTTCCATCTTGGGGAACACTCTCTTATATAACATCAAACAAACGGTATCCATCATTTTTAGAGGTCCATCAAACATACATTTCATGTAACCTTTTGTTCCTAAACTCTCCTTGATGTGTCCTATGCGTCCATACTTTGTCGCTAATTGCACAGGTTTGAAATATGCGATATCAGATGGATTGAAAAACATGTATCGAATAACAGCTGATTTCTTGTGTATTTTGAAAGGATGTCCAGTAAGAATGATCCGTTTCGCGACAATCCGAGTTGGAGAAGGAGGAAGAAGAGAACCAGTGCCGATGGGAATAGGGTCTTCTAGAGACGGCAGGAAGAAGCATAATGAGTAAAAATCCATATGGAAGTCATAATTGAATGATTACGGTTGAACGTAGATGCTTACCATTGCCGTCTTCATTTATTCGAAACATCAAAATGGGGGCCGGACCGAAGGTGATGGGCCCATAAACAGTACCCATGCTGGTCTGCCCTATTCTTAGAAAACGTTCAAATTTGTGGACGTCATTCGTCTTTTTCATGGACTTGGTGTCTTGGCTATATATTGGATTGCAGATGAACCGACGATAACCGACTTGCAGTATAACTGAGTCTTTCGATCTAATTGGATTGGGATCGGAGGTGGGTTCTGGTTCATCATCGGCTGAAATGGTAGTGGGTGGATCTTTCCGGGTAATAGAGAAATGGACAACGCTCATTTTGTGTTCGTATTGTAAACATCCAAAAACAGTCAGCAGTCGAAAAACATTAGAGGAGGGGGAATTAGAGTCATCAATCGTCTTCGAGTCCTCGTTTATGTCGACTTTGTAAAATTGAAGAGCTTCTTTTGGTACATTCTTAACGGTAATCGTCACGTATTTCCCGATCAGGGCTGCATTTCCATCTTGCTCGGCGCTCTTCATAACACGGCTTCGTGTTCTTTGATAATTTTCAAATTGGAAGACACGGGAGTACTCCATCGGTAAGTTTTCATAGGGATCCCACGGAGAGGAATTGAAAGATTTGAGACCGCGGTAACGTGCAAAACGGACACGGGCAGGAACATCAAGAGGTGTGTCGACTTCATCGGGAAATTCGAAATCAGTCGACGAATCTTCAAGACGCCGCTGAGCTTTCTGGGCGAGGTATTCTTCAAGCCTGTTAAAAAGTGCGTTATTAATTAGGCTGTCAAATTTCTGTAACCATATGACAATGGATACGCACTGTTTCGTTTCCTCTTCTTCATCAAGACCCTCGTGAAATACACTCATTCTGTCGTCCAAAGTGACATTCTCAAAGTCTTCTTCCTGCTCACTTTCGTCCGACTGTGAAACATCATCCACCATGTCATGGTCTTGAGAATTCATATTAGCATCATCATGCTCTTCATCGTCATCATACTGCGAATCAGCGTCATCATCGGAATCGATGATCCAAGCAGCTTGATAAGACGAAGTACCCTTCGGTACCCTTTTAGTACGAGAGACCGATGTTGAGGCGACACGCGACATGAATGACTCTTTTGAAGGACGTCGTTGGTTAAGATGATGAGATATGTGAGCTACAAAAAGATTGTATAAGTAACTGAAATAGTCCAGAAAATCATCGTTCCAAGTTCAAATATGTACCATCGCCTTCAGCCATTTCTTCTTCTGTTGGCCATGTTTGTTCTCCTTCCATTGGATCCTCCTCGTTAACGGCGACAAGATCGTCACAAGCCTCCGGATTAGGGAGATTGACATTTTCATCCAAAATAGCGGTGTCATTCATCATAATGTCAGCAGGTTCGCCGCCAGCTTCATAGGAAGCAGTCTTTGAAGATATCTTAGCAATCTGAAAATCTCCATAGTTCGGAATATGTATCAGCCTATCTGGATTGAGAGGGGCTCCACGAGCATAGCCACTTAATTCCAAGTCGATCACCTGGATGGCAAATATTAATAAGTTTTTTCGACAAATATTCACCAAAAAATAAGTTACCTTGCTATTCTCGTTTTCGCCTGCTATGGGTGAAACCTTTTCCACGACCATATAAGGATGTCGATCTCGCCAAGCGATTTTCTTTGGTGTGACACTGGTAATATGTCTAAGAGCTTGTAAACACTCGTTGCGATCTTCCACGTCAAACAATCCTCCTGATCCGAAGTCTTCGGATACCCAATAACTCATGAAACTAGAGAGACTCTTTTTTATGTCGATCTGTTTTTTGTGTGGTTGAATTGAAGGTAATCTCTGAACTAAAGTGATAATTTGTGGGACATTCTGAGCGATGACAGATGAAAGAATACTAATTCCGACTTTATCAACTTCTTCAATCGATGAAACGAGAAAAATGAGGTAGTCAGACACTTTAGCGGCGTCCAGAATGGTGGTCAATTGTCGAGGACATTTCAGCAGTTGGATTTTTTGTTTGAAGCGCGGAATTCTATAATGTGATAATTTTTCATTTCCAAAACTCAGCAAACTCAAATACTCGCAGTCGAAAAATCAAAGCACATACTCGAGAAATGCAATCGTATTATTCGACGCTGTATACTTTTCATCGGCAGCTTCGAATAGACAGGTCAAGGCATCGTCTATACTTGAATCTGGACAAAGGGGAATCACAGCCTATAGATAATAATTGACAAACTATGAGTAAGCCGACTTAATTGAATGATACGCAACAGGACAAAAATCGGCTTACAGCAATTTTAGGGGCGCCGGATTTGCCATTGAAAATCCGATTCGTGGCCTGAAGTTCCTGGCGCTTTTTCTGCTGTGCAAGTTTGGCGGCATTTCTTCTGTCAGCTTTCTTGGCTGCCTTGGACAGGTGAGATTTCGTGGGGACAGTCCTATTGACTTTGCCTAAGCAGTACGGCAATTGCCGCTTTAGATTCTGAAATTGATCACGTCTGAACCTTATAAGAATAGCTTACCTTTAGCCTTATCTTTTTGGGCTCGTTTCGACGAGTGGGACGACTTGAAAGGCTTATTCGTTTGCTTTAGAGAAGATCTGTGATGGAATTCCGTCATTCTATGTGATTACTCTGGACGCTAATCGAAGCTGAGTGGATCTCAGATTTCTGAGCGCAAGCATTTAATTGTTTCACGTGATCTGTCTCCATAGCGATCTATTCCCTCCCTTCGGCCTCGTTCGTGCTTTGATCCGTCGTCGTCAGATCGTTTCAAACCGAGCAGCAAAAGAAGAAAGATGAGTGGAACAAAGAGACAAGCAGATGTTCCTCCAGAGACGTTGAAACCCGCAACAAATAATCCGAATGATGTGATGCAATTCATGCCAATTGGTTCCGGGAGTGAAGTTGGACGGTCTTGCCATATTTTAAAGGTGCGTTGCTACCTCACACTGCCAGTAGACGGCGGGTGGAATAAATGTTTATCATTCGTGAGATGATTTATCATAGTAATACTGTAAATGAAAGAGATCGGGAGTGATAGACGTCATTTCCTTTCAGAAGTTGACGTGCTCTACTCAGTCCATTGCCATCTGTTGCTAACATACTCTTTTCGGTGCATCATTTCTTGTCGTTTTCTTTCGATTACATTATTGTTTCAATTTATGTCAATCTTATTTATCTATACGACGTGATGGGTTATTAGTATAAGGGGAAAACGGTGATGGTATTTATTGTTCCTCCCCTTCAATCCGTAGTGTACTGCGTCCCCCATAGCAGCAGTTTGAGAGGAAATAAAGGTTTTGCTTACCCGAACGATGTGCTTACAATACACCGTCTCCGCTTGATTGCGATCCCTCCGCGGCCAATATTTTAGCTGGACTGTGGGGTCCACCCCGCCTACAGTGGCCTTGCTGCCCTGCCTTACTTCGATGAGATTGATCCCTCTGAAATTGATTTACTGCTAATCAGCCAGTACGTGAAAATCTTCTTGTTCTAATCTTCATCCGATTATGTCTGTCTAACTTGATATTATTTGCTCATGTGTGATGCGTTCAAAATATTTCCAGTTTCCATCTTGACCACTGCGCATCTCTGCCGTACTTTATGGAAAAGGTAATGTCCATACAAAAAGATGCCAAGCCTAGTATTTTTGCAGGATTGATAATCTAATTTTAATTTCAGACTGGATTCAAAGGGCGAGTTTTTATGACACATCCGACCAAGGCTATCTACAAGTGGATGTTGTCGGATTACGTCCGAGTCAGGTTCATTCAATTTTCTTTAATGTGGATCTGATATAATTTAGTTTTAACGCTTCTCCGCCGTTAGTAATGTATCAACCGACGAAAACTTATATAACGAACAAGATCTGACGCGATCTTACGAAAAAATCGAAACAGTAGATTTTCACCAAGAAGTCGAGGTTGAGGGGGTTCGGTTCACAAGTTACAATGCAGGTCATGTCCTTGGTGCGGCCATGTTTCTGATTGAAATTGCAGGGGTCAAAGTCAGTCCCTTCTACAATTATCTTCAATTCCGTGATACCTGACTGAATTGTATTTGATTTTAAGGTTCTCTATACTGGAGATTACTCTAGAGAAGAAGATCGGCATCTTATGGCGGCAGAAAAACCCGATACTCACCCAGATGTTTTAATTTGTGAATCAACTTACGGAGTTCAAAATCATACTCCGAGAGCGGAACGAGAATCCCGGTTTACATGTATGTGTCGCTGCTCATTAATGGCCTTCACGTTTCGATGTCCAGCTTACAATATATGCTTTTTGGCTTACTCACAGCTCTTGTACATAACACTGTTGCCAGAGGCGGTCGGTGCCTCATTCCAATCTTCGCCCTCGGGCGTGCTCAAGAGCTGCTCCTCATTCTAGACGAATATTGGCAAGCTCATCCTGAGCTCCACAATATCCCCATCTACTATGCTTCTAATCTTGCACGTAAATGTATGGCTGTGTATCAAACATACATCAACATGATGAACGATCGGATTAAGAAGCAGTTCAAGGTTTCAAATCCATTTGTGTTTAAGCATATTAGTAACTTAAAAAGCATTGAACACTTTGATGACGTTGGCCCGTGTGTCATGATGGCCAGTCCAGCTATGTTGCAAGTATGAAAGTTATCTTTTTAGTTTTATTCGTTACCGGTTCACTCATTTTTTTTTAAAAAAAGAGTGGTCTCTCCCGTGAATTGTTCGAACTTTGGTGCACAGACAAGAGAAATGGAGTTATAATACCGGGGTATGTGGTGGAAGGAACTTTAGGGAAGGTAAGTTGATTGATATCAGTTTATCCGGATATTGGAGGACTGCGTTATCTCATATTCTACCTCATGCAGATGATATTGTCAGAACCTACAGAAATTACTTCTTTGTCGGGGGCAAAGTTACCGTTGAGATGTTCTGTAGATTATATATCGTTTTCAGCCCATGTGGATTATGCACAGAATAGTGAATTTATCGATCTCGTAAAACCGAATCATTTAGTACGGCGTTCCCTCTAAATCTTAACTCAAGTGAATTGTTAGACTTATGTATAATCAACTTCGCAGGTGCTCGTTCACGGAGAATACCATATGATGAATCGATTGCGGCAAGCCTTACAGCGCAAATTCACCGAACGAGAGGACTTGACTAAAATTTATACACCAAAGAATGCTGAAACCGTCACCTTATATTTTAGAGGAGAAAAGATGGCGAAGGTTGATATTATTTTCTTTTTGAGTAATTTGCCTCGACTCATATGCTTTACACTGTAATCTCTAGACAATTGGAGCAATCGCAATGAAACCTCCCTATCAGGACCAGCCCATTAACGGTATCCTATTGTCTAAAGACTATCAGTATCATATTCTCGATCCTTCTGAGTTACACACATATACGGAGCTTAAAACCACAAAAATACATCAACGGACTTATGTTCCTTTCGGTCATGGTGGTGGAAAGTGGGAACTGGTTGGATGGCATTTGGGAATGGTATTTCCAGGGAATGTAGATAAGATTCACCGAGATCCCTCATTTTCAAGCATGAGTGCGATAAATGACAATTTTGATATTGGCTTAAGGGCCGATGTCTCAAAGGAAAATAAGAGAGGATTAAATGTGTGTGATGTTGTCAAGGTTTGGGAAACCGACAAAAAAGAATTGATTTTGGAGTGGGAGGGAGGGGCAATGAACGATATGATTGCTGATTCTGTGTTGGCAGTCCTGTTGCAGATTGAGTGGGCTCCCGTCAGTGTTAAACGTAAGTATATTGATGTACAATTATTTTGCAATCTCATTCGTCTAATTATGGATCTCTTGTTTCATTCCAGTGACTACGCATTCACATTCACATGATCACCATCACGAGGCACCATCCAGTTCGACCGAACCCGAGTTAGAAAAGGACGTTTCGGACGAGGAAGAAGAAGATTACTTAGCGTTGCTTCGAACAGAGTTACCAGAACTTTTTAAGTCGCATTTCGATTCTGTTCAGGTCATCAATATTGAGAGTGAGGGAACCGAGTCTAAAGAGGAAACAGAATCAAAAGATGAAGACACCCAGACTATCAAATCTCACATCAAGATAGAGGTAGACGATATAGTTGTTACAATATGTCTGGAGACCTTGGCATGTTCAATTTATCCCTGCGTTGTCTCGTTAAATCAACTGCTGACCAAGTGTCTGACTATCTCATTTCCATTCAGACGGTCGAATCACCCAACCCTAATCTTACTCGACGCGTGAAGAATTTACTTGACAGATTTATAAGGATGCTGTTGCCGTTTCAATCCGTTCAGGATTTCATTGAAGGGCATGTAAGGACGTCGACCCCAAAAGAAGGAAGTATCAAGGAGAATACTGAAATTAGGGACGATAATGACAAAAGTGACGGGGTTGACAGCGGTGCGGAGGAAAAGCAGCTGAACGAATCGGATAACCCAGACATGGAAGATGATACGAAGATGGTGGCTGCTGATGATGTTGATGAGCTGACATAGTCCCCTTAATGAGACGGTTGTGGTTTCATACTATAGCTCCGGTTCGCGTGTTTATTTTGTGAAGTGGCAAATTGGCGCCTTCTCGCTAGGTAGCACTAAAGCGAATTGAAAATAAATGTTTTGCCGCAATTGAATCTCCTGATTGTTGAACGCAGAGAGCGGGCAGTAGCATCCTATTATAAGCAGTGTCGGACTCAAACATTCTGATTTTTTTAAATATAATTAATTAATTAAAATACGCTACATTCGAAATAGAGTCTGCCGATCTACCAATATTGGAAAATTGGTGTCACTTTTGCGCTACGCTAGCATCTTAAATTAAATTGGCATTCATCGATCCTGATCAAATTTAACCCGTACTCTTTAGATTCAGTTTAGACTTGGATAAATCATATGACCAATGTTTTCTCTAGCATTCAACATTGGCATGGTCTTTCTACCAACTATCGGTTACATAGACCAAACATATCGGATTAAATCGACTACGTCCGTCGGATCTTTCTCGCACTACACTTGCTTCGTTCTACTTATATGTAATATTCTCCGTATATTTTTCTGGCTATCCAAACGATTCGAAAATGTGCTGTTGTGGCAAAGTATCGTTATGGTTGGAGTGCAGCTGATGTTGTTGAAAGTTTGGCTTGATGTTAAATGGAGGCCAGAAAGGAGTATGGGTGTTCTTGGGCCAAATGTGATAGGGTTGGGTATGAGTGCAGACGAGTATTTAAAGAAGTATGGTCTCTTTTTCTTCATTATGTCAAGAAAATTGCATTGCGACGGATATCTTGTGGTATCCGCCAATATGTGATTGCGACATCATTTCCGAGTTCGACAAGGGGCCTTACATCCTGCTTTCATCCGCGAGAGCAAAAGATATTCCTTTCTGGTATTAATTGCAAACCTCTTTCATTGTTTTCTTTACTTCATTTCTTTATCGTTACATTTTATATCCGCTATGAAACCATTCTTGCCCAAAATCGACGCGAATATAAAGTATATGGAACTGGCCCCATTACAACCAATATCTTGTTTTCTTGTCAGGACTTTTTGCAATACTGTCATTTTCACATCTACTGTTCGGTTCGTCCAGCTTTTACGGTGATATTTTAGGGTTTATCGGACTAGGGTGTGTATAAAATTGCAGTCCTGAACTTTGTTCTTTTGCCAGACCTTTTAAATTCTTTCTGCTCTCTAACATTACCATTTTCGCTTCATCAAGTATTGAGAGTACAGTTCCTCTTCCGCAAGCTCTTCATAATCACCGCTCCAAATCTATCAAGAATTTCTCAATGATTATCATCGCGACTTGGTTGTCTGGAGATCTCTTCAAAATTTGGTATTTCTGGGCAATCACTGCACCTTCTCAGTTTGTTTGGTGTGGGATGATTCAGTGTTGTATCGATTGGTGGATTGTAGCTCAGGTTCTATCTACTTATTTGATTGTGCAGGTTTTGTTGGATTTCGTTGTACTAACGATCAATACTTCTGTAGTTTATTATGTATTCAAAACCGCTATCGCGGAGAAGGAAAATGTCGGATGCTGATACCAGTCCGGTACAACTAACTCGGGTGTAAGACATGGCAGTTATGGTCCTGATGTTTTGCTAATGCTTGGCGAATGGCTATGATAGATATGTAATTTTGAAAATTATTCCGCATAATGTATATAATAATTGGTATATATCGATTGACAAGCCAAGTATGGGCTTTTGTGTGAGTTTTTAATATTAAAAAAGACTCGGTAGCTCCATATCACACACTCTACAGTTTACTCTTTTTCTCACCAACGTTTACGCTATTAACTATCACCTTCTTAAGCCAATCTTCATTGACAACTTCTTCCAGTTCCAGTCCTAATACTGGGTCAATTCCACTTGCTTCGGCACCATTGACCAGCTTGGCCACAGCAACCGCACAGCCCCAGGAACTCTGGAATCCATATCCTCCGTGTCCATAGTTGTGGATCACTTTTCGTTGGTTGGATTTGGCCTCCAAAGCCACTCTGGCACCGCCAGTACGAGTGGGTCTCAGTCCCGTCCTGTGTGCTATAATATCCAAGTGATCCCCTGGATGACGCAATAGCTGGGGACAAATTCGTAAACATTTGGCAACAATATCTGCCGATGTGGATGGTGTTGAGTGGACTGACGGGTTATGTTCTTGGTAAGTACCACCAAGAATGACGTGACCGTCCGAGCGAGGAATAACATAAGTGAACTCGGACCCTAAGAGTGATTGAAATAGAGCGCAATAAATCTGTAGTAAGTAAGATTGTTCTGGCTGAAATCACGAACAGAACGAAGGGATAACAGAAATCCAACCTAGTTTAGAAATGGTATAGCCAACCCAAGGGGCATTCACAATAACGGTTTGACCTCTAGTAGGATATACTGCCTCATCATTGACTCCGCCCAGAACTCTTGCGCCCAATCCTGAGCAGTTGATAACAAGACTGTCTGAATTCTGTTCAAATAGGTCATCAATATGCTTAATATGACGTGTTTTTGTTTGACCACCGAGTGACAGGAAGGTTCGAAGTAACCAGTTCAGGTAGAGGGGAGAGTTAAACGTATCTTTCAAAATTGGGCAGTAAGAGGTTAATGGTCTTGTAGGGTCCGATGTATTCGGGCCATAAGATAAAGAGGAGACCAGAAATACGTACAAGTTTGATATTGAAATCCAAAAATTGTGTTTGGCGGTAATTGCTCTTCCGTCATATATCTAAACTGAAGAGATCGATTCACAACAAAGCAATCCAGTAGCCCCATTGCCATCAGTCACAAAGGAAGAATGTTAGATTTACATGACCCGACATTCCGGTGTGTAATCAATTTCCCCCGACAAAACACTACATACATCTGGAACAATGTCTTTAAACCAGGGATCGTGGTCAGCTTGAGCAGCATCCTTTGTATCATAGACATCGAATGAAGGAATTTTGATAATTCCGCCGTGTTGAGCAACGTGAGTTTGGTGCAATTTCTCGAAAACTTTAAACGAGATGGCATCGTATTCTATACAAGTATATTTACCAAAGTATGAGTGAAAATGGTTATGTTCTTAGTTCTATCTTACTTAACCTACGTTGTAGCCGCTTGTCAGATCCTGCCGTACTTCTCCAATGAGCGCCGGCCTTGGGACTCGTATATTGAGATTTCTCATCGTACTTGTCAGGAAACTCCGTCGCAATTATAGTCACCTATTTAATCAACATACAGAAAACCAGTCTCGTCAGTAAGATTTGAGACGACCAAACTTAAATGAAAAGGGAAATTACAGACGTCATGGCCGGAAGCCTGAAGAACGAGGGCGGTCGTGAGGCCAACAACTCCAGCGCCGAGAACCGAGATTGATTTCTTTGTCGAAGACATATTAATGGATGAAATTGGATACAGACTGTTTAGAATTGAAGAATTCGTGTTTACTAAGAAGTCAAATTGTGGTTTCTTTTGGGTTTAAATGAGTCAGTTTCAGATGATTCCTATTACTCGCGAGACCGTCATTCTCTCCACATGGTGCGCCAAATGAGATCGCCCAATTCGGAAGAAGTTGCCAAAAAGATTGATTCATCGCTGAGCAGATGATTCCGCAGAGTGGAATGTATTGAATTTATGGGATTTGGATTTTTCGCCGCTTACAGAATTGTGTAGAAATAGAAAATCCAAGTATGTAGTTGATTGTACCATGTGGTCGATTTCTTGCAATAAATGAAGGAACTAGGAGCCACTTGCACACAGCGCGAAATATACCATGTTGCAATAAAACTTAAGAAATATAGTATAATCGAACTTTAGTAGACTTTTCACTCTGATCCTGAACACCGTTCCGGAATGCGAAAGTCTGAATGAAAACTCAAAGCTTACGTTGTATTTGATAACAGAAAGAACGAAAAGTATAATGTAATGATATAACGCATTTACAACAAATGTTACATTCTGAGTATTGTCGCTTGACAACATGATCAAAAAAAGTAGTAGAAGAATACAAGAAAAATGCTATTCAAAGTCCTTCCCTTCAATCAGTAATCACTTCATGTTAATCCTCTTTTGCCAAACTCGATTCACAAATTCCAGCGCAATCATGGCCGTTCACCGCTTCCACCGCCTCTTCGATAGTCAAATAGAAATTCGATGTTCCTATTTCGCCATGATCATTCACCCCAGTTACGGATAATTCAATCTGCTCATCCAATACCTCATCTACTCTAATGTTGGGTTCATCAGAGACTCCGGTTGCTGCAGTTGATTCAAAAGGATTATGTTGTTCATCATTGGTTGGGGGTGATGGAGAGAAAATCATTAATAATGGCGATTGAGGTTTATCATTGCTGTGACTTTTCACTCCCGAAGACGAAGATGAGGAGGAGCTTGAGGACGTCTGAACAGGAGGTTTTTCATCAGAAGCTGCAGATGTGAGTGTGTCGTAAATCGCAATTTCGTCATTGGTTCCAACACCAGGCCCAGTGACAACTCTTCTTCTTTTCTCGTAATCTCTTACTGCTAAGCCAGGAACAACCTGACAAATGACTTCCCGATCGCCGTTAGGTTTTCTATGATTCACATCATACCCACCTTGGAGTTGGTCGTGGTTTGATGATGAAGACGGACGGGCTGCTTTGATGCCTGACATGCCCCCGAGTACTAATACTTTTTCGACATTGGGATGCACGTTGACGAATTGAAATTGCAAATGAGGGTTGCCACTGTATCGCTGTAATGTTCGCTGAAGATCCAATAGCGCTTGGAGGCCGGAACTATCGAGTTGATTGACACTCGAGAAATCGAAGACAAGAGATTTCAGAATTGGAAGGAGTTTCGGAGCATCATGTCCAGTCGGTATGGGAATAGACAAATCATGAGAGGTTTGAGTGTTGCCACTCTTAGATGCTTCTTTTGGGGTGTCCAATGTAGACGATGATGCCGAGAAGGAAGGTTTTGACACTTCGGTGTCCAACCACGATATAAGATTCGAGTCCTGGAGATAATTCGCTTGCAACGCGTTTTCGACTTTCTCTGCTCTTTCTCTTCTTTTGTTCCATTCTTTGATGCGTAAATTACGCACTACGTCGTCCAAATCATCACTCCATATCTTCCTTTTCCGCTTATCTGGTGATGCTGGCGCATCTGCCTTGGCTTTATTGTGTTCATCTATACTAGAAGTATAAGTCACTACCATCTTCCAGACCCTTTCCTTCACATATTCAGCATTGGGGAACGTTAGCGATTCTTGAAGCTTAACCACTAGTACTCCAGGTGGTGGAGGTGTCACGACATATCCGTAGTCGATGAAGCAATAGGGGACGTAGATGTTGCTAAGAGGGTGGACCTTGCAACTAGGGTTGAGCGGGCCGGCTAAGGCTTTAAGGTTATTGGTCTTCGTAATTTCCGAAACTTTGATATGTTCCGGTGGGTTGTTAATTGGCGGCAGAACCAAGCGTCCAAGCAGATGAATTTGAGGTCGGGCGACACGGAAGAGTAAAATAGCAACTGCCAATGCAACAGAGATCTGAATCCCAGTTTCAAGACCGACTATTAATGTAGCGATTAAAGACGTGATACCGATAATAAAGTCCCACGCTGTAGCAATAGGAAATCGGTGAATACGTGTGGCGATCATATTACTTACAATGGAGATGTACTTACGTTGAATGCGCCATAACAATTTAAACATTTTGGCTTCACTAATTAAACCGGCAACGCTGACCACAATAATTCCGCTCAGCACGGCATCAGGGATATAGTAAAACCATTTGGTGATAGCGACCATGCAAACAACGACAACGGAGCTACTGATGATACCGGACAAAGGAGACTGCACCCCTGACGCTGAATTGACAGCGGAGCGTGAAAATGACCCAGTGACAGGTAAGGTTGACACAAAAGCGGTGGCGAAATTGGACACACCGACGGCGATGAATTCTTGAGACGGAACAACCTTGTAGTTGTTTCGACGAGCTGTACATAGATAGATGTTTGTTAGTCTACGAATAATTATAACCAAAGATGATAAGTTGACATGTACCAAATGCTTGACAGATTGCCAATTGTTCCAGCATGACGATCAAAACCACGACAATAGCAGAGCTGAGGACAGAACTAACCGGTACCAGATCAAATCGAGGCACCTCAAATTTGGGGAACCCGCCTGGCACAGTCTTCAAAATCTTGAATGGGCTTTTTCCTTTTGAGGGAGAACCGGTTCCACCTAAGTCACCATTTGGAATGCTAATATTTATGGCATACGAAATAGCGGTAAATATGATCACAACAATGGCGTTACGAGCTGTGCAGAACAAATCAATCGCTTTGAACAGGCGAGGACGCGACTGAATTTTGGATATGAATCTTTGAGTTCGTGACAACGATGTTGAAGCTGGGATATGCCTATGAATGCTGCGTTTAAAGAGTTGAAGTGATACCAGAACGGTGATTGTTGCGAGAGAGAAATATAAGTCCGGAGGATTCGACTTTGGAATAGATGCAAAAGTATTGTACAGGATTGTGTAAGTCGGATCTTTCGTGGAAACATTTGGAATGCCCAATAATTTTGCGGACTATAAAATGAGTTGTTAGTCGATGCTTGCACATTTTGCCATTCCGAGTTATTACCAACCTGGGATACAATGATTGTAATTGCTGCAGCGCTAGTGAACCCAGCGATTACTTGATCCGGTATAAAATCGATCACGATTCCCAATCTTAGCAAACCCATTGCAGTCATGATGACACTAGAGACAAATGTGACAACCCCGACTGTTGCTACATTCATGTTAACACCATTCTTGTTGATTTCTGGTACCAAATTTCCCAAAATCTGACCGATGAGGAGGGACATAACTGCCGTCGGCCCAATCGTGATATCCTTAGAGGTGCCAAAAAATGTGTAGATGAAGACACCCAAGAACGCCGAGTAGAGGCCATATTCGATAGGAAGGCCAGCCAATAAAGCATACGCCATGGACTGATGCATGGAGGAAAAGATGGGTTCAGCCACAGAACTAGAACTAGACGCGGAGGGAGTACAAGGGAGTTCGAAAGCTATACGAACCTGAGGAATGACCATTATTCCGACTGTCAATCCTGCGATGATATCACCCAAGGCCCATTTTCGGAACCTATAGGCTGGCAACCAAGAGATGATTGGTATCAGGGAAATTGAATATGCGGACGCCTTTCGGGGAAAAGAGCGTAACCGAGCTTTGTAGGAGGGCGGTAGGGTCGGTAATTGTACCATCGTAGGTTTTCTTTCAAACAAGTAATAATTGTAGCCAGGTTGCCAAGATTGAACCGAGTCCGCGAATCGGGTGGTGTCAGACGAGGCCGGAGAGGGTCTTGCTGAGGGGAGAGGAATCTGGGGGAATCTGTATCAGTGCCAGATACAAAATATCTCTATTCCAATTGTGCACGAGATATCTTTTAGAGAATGCTGTGGGTATTTAAATATATTAGCGCATATGAATTCCCCACTGGTTGTCGACGGAAGACGGCAGGACGCGGGGCCTTGTTCGCGTCATTCTGCCTGGTCCGCCTGGCCAATGAACTTCCCCCTGGATGACCCAACGCCCGCATCATTCCCCTTCCCGCTTTCGCATCTTCCTCATGCTAAGTCGATCCGATAACCGCTGAATTCATAAACTGCGAAACTGCGATTACAAGAAATCTCGTGAAAATCACAGGCATATGGCAACCTGCTGGCGTGCACATCTTTGCAATTTGATAATCAGGAACTGAAAATCCGATAATTTAGTGGTGCTTCGGCCCAGAACTATCTCCAACACAAAAATTATACTCCAGTACAATCTTTAGGAATATTTGAAGATATTACGCTTCAATCCATTCTTCAACAAAACGTTTAATAAAATTAGAGTACATAACAAATAGGCCTAATTATGAGCGATATTGTCAATGTTTTCTCAAAGGCCATTCTATACAAGCTCTCTATCCGCTTTCAATCATCACATCAATTATGAGACATCAATGCACCGGTTCTACCATTTGATGACTTCACTTTGCCATCTTTTCCCTTCATCTTTGCTGCCAATTTTCTCTGCTTTTCCCTTTCCTTTTCCAGCACCGGTCTCGCCTTCGCGAACTCAACCGGATTCAATAGTCTCACTATCTCTATAAACTCTTCATTCAAACAGATAGCATTGTCACCTGTTGTATGATCAATTTCCATCCTACAACAAGGACACTTATCTGTCCCTGATTTTAAGAAATGGTCTTTACACGATAAACAAAAGAAATGCTTGCATTTTTGAGGATGACATAGAATCCACGCGGCATCAAGACATACGGAACATTGAAATGTCGCAGATACTACTTCAATAAAGTGTGCCTCGGAGGTAAACTGTTGCGACAATATTTCGCCCCATGGTTTTTGATTGATAATATCGGCATTGATGACGCCCAGAATTTGCGGCTGCGGTGTCCAATTCATGAGCGGGGACACATTCTCAGAGTTGGCAGAATCCTGGAAATCGTCCAAATCCGAATTTTCGTCATCATCCTCTACTTTTGACCGTTTTCTTTTCTTAGATGATGTAGAAGAAGTCAAAGATTGCGATCCCACTAATTTGACGCCCTTTCGCTCCTTCCTTGCTCGAGCCAAACGTCGTAGTTCACGGTCCGGGTCGATCATCGTCATCCCATTCAGCTGCACGTACTTCTTTCCTTCCTCGGTCCAAGGGGCCGGCTCATCATCGTCCCGGCGGAAGACATATCTCTGTTTGAATGGGAAAGACATCAGTCTTCCTGCTATACTACAACCTGCAAGAAACGCGCGTACTAACCCATAAGATATAACCATCTTGGCCTTTTTCAGGATAATACTTTACCAACTTGTAAATTCCGTCGTAACGATAACATTTCTCCATTTTAAAAAATTTAGATTTACTACTACCCTTTCGGAGCTATCATATGGAGGGTAAGATGGAATTAAAATAAACAGCTGTTGTCGGTACATAATAAATGACATATTCAAAGAACAAACCACTCGAATCGGGTTCGAAGTCTTCCAATCTTTGGCGCCTGCACCTTCTTTCTTGTTGATGGGAATACCTTTTATCGTTTTTGCCAATCCCAAGTTCGCTCGGGTCAGTTCCTGATCTTTTGTCTGACCTTTGCATTGCCGTTTATTGCCGGTGTAGTCACGACCGCCAGAACCAGTGTAAATAAATCTATCATGGGCAAAGATCCGTCAAGACAAAATGAAATAGCATGTTTTGAATTTCGGCAACTTACTCTTCTCCTTGATCATCCCCTTCGTACCCGCCGCTGATGACAACAGAGTAACATCCGTCAGCTCCTCCAGACATTCCAGCTACTAACGGCCTGGTGTAATAATTGGAAGTAACCATTAGGTAGAAATCATGAGAGCAGTTAAGGGACAATGCCATACCCATGCACAGCCCAGGCTGAGACAGCATTTCTGTTGCGAAATATCTGCCCAGCTCGAATGCCTGGAATCTTTCCAATATGGTTGGATGGAACGACAACAACTTTTTCGACCCCATTACAAGAGTCTCCTCCTCCCCATTTCTTGTCGACACGAAGGGCGCCCTTAGACTGGCCCTTCTTGGTGTTGTTGGTGACGTCTTTATCCGCTGCCTTGACTGTGTTATCGGCATTTTTACACGACGGGCAGTACCTAGACATAATTGTTATTGGACAAGATTGATAGGATGCCTAGACAGGAAGTTCACCACTACAAACCAATGATTTTTAGGGAGTTCAGTCAGGGCAGGTTCCAAGCAATCCCAATGAAACCAATATAAACACTCGTCACACTCAATAGTTTTAGACGGATCGGGGGTCGATTTCAATTTACAAACTCCGCACCCACATTCGGAACATTTCTTCTTACGACTATTACCCTGGCAAGTAGAGCAAACGTATTCTGCCAGCTCAACATCCTCTCCACCCAATGCATTTTTTATCTCATTAAGCTCTTCTTCCGTATGCGTTTGACTGCTGGATTTTGCCTGATTTGACACGGCTTGTTCCTCTGATTTGACGGACAATGTCTGGGACTTAGTAGATTCAGAGGTTGATTTCGGATCGATCTCTATATCCGGGGAACATTCGAACTTTTCGACAGACTTTGCAGGTGGAAAAACTTGCACAGTGTCTCTATTGACGAGGC
The DNA here is from genome assembly GCA_025602915.1 of Paraphysoderma sedebokerense. Taxonomy (NCBI): domain Eukaryota; kingdom Fungi; phylum Blastocladiomycota; class Physodermatomycetes; order Physodermatales; family Physodermataceae; genus Paraphysoderma; species Paraphysoderma sedebokerense. The sequence continues at coordinate 92,272 of JAHLJZ010000050.1, read as the reverse complement.
CGGCAACAAAACATTTAAGGTCATCGTCGACAATCTATCCCGATGAGAAAGTTAAAGGACGCCATGAACATCAAAAAGCCAACAGATGACTTCTGAATAGTCAAGTCTGAATAACATTGGTGAGTACTTGAACAATCGAGAAACATACCCAGCGTCCTTTCACCATAATGCGAAAGTTAGAAATGTCTTCCCATCCAAGTTCTTCTTGAATTTCGCGAAGGTCGAATTCGATTTCTGCACGAAGGTCACCAATCGTGCCACCTTTTGGGAGATCAAAGGGGCCTAGTCGCCTTGGTGGTAAAACGTTTTCCACTCGAGCCCAGATATACATAATCTTGAGTGTTGACTGAAATTGAAGAGATGAAAAGTGAGAAAGCACGACTGACCAAGCGAGAGGCCAGAGTCGCGGACTTCGGTCGTTGATTGCAGATTTCAGCCACAAACAAAATGCTATCTTAGGACATGGCCGTCGCATTTGCGTATCAATATTATTTTGGTGATTTCTTGTATGATCCATAGGGTGGGAATCCACATAATTATGCGAAATAGATCTGATCGGAAAGGTTGTGATCTTATGAAATGTTGCTCTCAGTCATCTTGATGAGGAGCGGTGCTTAGATCATTCATCCTTATCACCGGAACCATAAATCCGAAGTTATATTCTGCGCATACGTCGCTATGGACCAAGAGTTGAATGCAATTTTCGTGATAATATCAGTGATTAGATTTACAGCTATTCGCGCAATTCGGCCCAACACGAGCCATCTTCTCAGTTCTCGACAAGTAGACAAAACGATTTTCCCTCTCCTCTGATTTCCCCCGATTCTCAGTCGAAACTTTAAAGAAAGCGTTTATATATTCTTTCTCCGTCTTAATTTTATACACACTACAGAAATTATTGTCTGAAATCACTACTGCGTTGTCTTCATTTATCAGTGATGAAAGTCGCCAATCATCAGGGTTCTTCCAATTCCTCAATTCTCACCACGACTGATATCATTCAGGAAGAAACGAGCTCCGCATCCGCAAATTCACACAAAGATGTCCACTCCGTAAAAGTGCAGCCAATGCCGGTAAAAAGACGGATTGTTACTCAATGGAACAAGCCCCTCAACCATCACCCCTTGACTCCTGCTCAGAAGAACAATAAACTCGATAAACTGCCGGATAAAGTTCTAACCAAAATTTATGCTTATTTAAACCCTTCAGAATTGTGCTCCTTATTAATGTGCAGTATGAAGTTTTATCAATCTATTTCCAGTCATGTTTTCAGATCCATTCGTTTATCCTCAATCAAAACACTCGCAAAAATTCTCGCGTCTCTTTCAAGTCGGAAAGGAAGTCGGAAAGTGTTGGGTTCAGTCAAGAAATTCTCTCTGTCTCGCCTTGCGGAGCGATCAGATCCAGCTTATACGAATTATTTGAACGCCTCTATGATGCAACTATCTCGAGGTTGTCCAAACATCACTCACCTTGATTTTTCCCATTTTCATTACCTGTCGGATTCATCGATTCAAGTCATCGCGAAGGAATTGAGTCGAACACTTAAATCCATTAATCTCCAATACTGCTTATCAGTTACTTCCGTGTCTGTTCTTGCATTAGCCCAACACTGTACTCAACTCGAGTCAGTAGATCTGGCATACGGTCCGCGAATCCTGAATACCGCGTTAGAGAGATTGGCAGATAAGTTAGGAGACAAGTTGATCTATATTAATATCAGCGGATGCGAACTAATTGATGCAAATGGAATCAAGTACTTACTGGATGGCTGTACAGCATTGAAAATCATTGAACTCTGTCATTTGAATCACATTTGGAAACGATCAGTTAATGATGCCGATGTGTGCACGAAATGTGTGGAAGCATGCGAAAGGAGGGGTGTGCGTGTTGTCCGGAATGAGTTCAATATCTGAAATACAGCATGCTAAGTCAATTGGCAAAGTAGAGCGTTTCAGTTTAAAAGTTATCAGTTACTGTATGGTGTATATCTGTAGTGTAGTGGCCGATGTATATTCTGTATCCTGATGGGTCAGACAACTTTAATCTGGCAGATCTCAAATCCTTTGCCCGTGAATTAACCTTGCTTCTTTGCTGTCGTCGCTCATTGTTTTGCTGATTCTAAGTGCCCATTTTGTACCATTAAATCCTCGCCAGTAGCCGCGCACGCTAGTTAATGAAATCAAAACAACCTCATTTGACGTTTCGGCAGATTTGGTAATTAATAAATACCTACGTATAATTTATTCTGGTTTATACTTTATACAGTATGCTACATTAAAAACAATTTCAATTCACCCAAACACAATCACATTTGCTTTGTTGCTGGTGCTGCTTGTCCATTACCAACAAGCATTGCGGAGAGAGTCGTTGTAAGTTGGTTCAATTGTTGAACAGCAGATAGGATGACATTAGTTACGTCTTTCGCTCCATTAGGATTCTGAATTGGGGTAATTCCACCGACGGTTCCGTTATTTCCGGCAGTTCCATTATTTTGACGAGTACCATTATTTTGAAGAGTACCGTTATTTTGGAGAGTGCCATTATTCTGAAGAGTACCGTTATTAGCTAATCTACCGTTTCTAGGGGGAGCTGGATTTGGAGCTGGGGCTGGTGGAGTATTGTTAGTCGGTGTGCCTTGATTTGGGGATCCAGCGGGTGGTTGATTGGCAGCGGCTCCTCGAACGTTGATATCACTGCAGCTGATGTACGATCCGCCTAATGATTAAGATAGAAAAGTAAGAACGAGATATTTTTCGTAGCCTTGAATTGCGGAATACACACCATCTTCTAAACTAGTCCATCTCCATTGCATTTCACAGACACCGCTTGCATTGTTCGGAATGTTAACCGTCGTATCTGTTAATTCTGGGTCAATTCACTGCCCATGTTCAATCCGATTAAGTCCAAGCAGTTTGCAGACTTACTTAACAAATTGATATCAACACCTGTAGCCAGGTCTTGAAATCGGTCATTGGGATTGCATCTTATAGCGACATTCACACCGGGAGGGCTAGCATGAGCGATTGTGATATTCCAGCTTACTGTGAAAGGTCGTCCACTCTGAGCTGAGGCAGTTGGCGCTCTAGAAATGTGAAAAGCGGGAGAGACAGTGGTACACCAAATGAGTTAGATAATATACAGAAATGACAGTAGACAAACGTAGTCGTACCCGGCAGTGAAGTTCAAACATCCACCGAATTCTTGTTGGTCTTGGGGTGTTGGAACTTTGATTCCCAATTGATCTTGTCCGTTCATTCCATTCCGAGGAGGGGGGAAAGTAACAATCGCATGCTGAGAAGTGTAACTTGACAAATTCAGGATAGCAAATAGCAAAACAGTGACTGAAAGTTGAGTCTTCATCTTGGATATGATCAGTTTGAAAATCTTAGATGGACGTCGAAAGACTCTTGTTATGGGCTGTTAGGAAACGGTTGGTTTTAAGAAAGAAAGTTGTGCAACACTAAAATGCATGAACTCATTAAATTATATGACATTTATTTTTCTTCATCGTGGCATAGCTTCTCATTCTTGATGCTAGGCTCGTTATTGTTTTGAATTAGCCTCAACCTACAAGCACAATCAGAAATTTACACCTCTAAATTTCTCGCGTCGCGTTGAAGCAAGCATTTTTCAATGGTTTGCGTTTTGGTATATTGATTCCGACCAATTTTATCAATGCCAAGATGAAGGACTTCAGGTGTTCATTGGCTTTCAATTAAACGTGAAGATGGCTGACTCAAATGTCCGTTGTAGACTATGCAAGGAATTATTCTTGCGAGAAAAGCAGTGATTTGTCATCAGCGCTGAACTAGAGTACTAAAATACAACTAAAATTAAATGCACCCGCTAAACGGATAATTACTGCCACTTCTTACTCCTAGAACTAGCAAAAATACCGTAAAGTGATTATGTAACAATTGCAGATTGCCTGGTGTATTATTTGATACCCGTAGAGAATATGTACAGATAATCTTTCATTAAAATATATACATTATTACCATTTAGCAAATATAGAAAAATTCAATAACCATACTCTTAATAGACTGCGACAGCCAGGTTTGCTTCGACCTTTGAACGTCGCATGTAGGTCATGGGATTATCGGTCAATTTCACCGTCTATATACAAAGTTATTCCAAAACCACGAATAATTTACAACATCATTACTGCTCCCGCCATCACAGACAGCACCGATCCCAAGACTGGTGCAACTGAAGACGAACTAGACGGGGCTTTCTTCCCTGTTGTATTCCCTGCTGTAACATTTGAAGTGGGATTAGCAGTAGTGGGAGGAGGGTTGGTGGACCCTGTTGGAGAAGTGCCGTTCGCGCTTCGGGTTATGCTGATGTCGCTGCACTCAATGTAAGAACCACCTATTCGGTTTGTCACAATCAGGAAGGATTAGTTTTTGTTCAGTATTTCGTTCCAGAAATATGTCAGATGATACGAAGCAAAACTCAGCTTACCATCTTCAGTACTACTCCATCTCCAATGTAATTCACAATTGCCGCTCGCATTTGGCGGTATTGTAACCGTAGTTTCTGAACCGTCAAAAGTATTCAGTTCAGACCTCAGTTCCGTTTAAGCACTAGAATCAGAAATACATACTCAGAGTATTGACATCAATTCCTTGGGCCAACATTTGAAACTGTTCAGTTGGGTTGCACCTAATTCCAACGGATACGCCAGGGTCAGAGGTATGGGGAATGGTAATAGCCCATTCCACAGTGAAGGGCCGACCTGCAATGGCTGAAGTGGTCGGGGTTCTAATTGTAACAAGAACATCCAATATATTATTAAAAGGAGCTACCTCAAGAATTCTGAAGAAGCTGTAATTACCCTGGAGTTGATGTTAAACATCCATTGAATTCTTGTTGATCTTTTGGTGCAGGAATTTTGATTCCGACGTTATCGGAGCCCGACATTCCGGGGCGACCTGAATATTCGGGACAGTTTTAGATACGAAGGTTAAAAATCTTGCGAAGAATGCTTCAGCTATCTCATCTGCAATTTTAACTATACTGTGATTGTTGCCTGTAATAGACTGAAGCCATTCACTAACCTTTCGGAAACTTTAAAATAGCATGCCCATTGGTAGAACTTATGGCAAGCCCGAGAAGAATTGCTGCTGAGAAGAATTTCATGGTGACTTTATGTTCTAAACGCTTGGTATTAAGTTGACAGTCTCCGGTCAGTCGGAGGTATTTAAATGATCTATGAACCAAATGTCCGAAATGACATGATTGGAGCGGAATGCATTATATTATCATCAGCCACAACAGACTGGGTCGTGTAACTGCAATCTGGACATTCAAAACGTGCGGCCAACATAAAAGGAAAAGTTTAGCAAGTGCAAAGAAGTTACGGTTTCTTAAGGAGATATATAATATTAACCATATCTTTTGTGAATGAATAGAAAGTCACTGATGAGATTTTTGATACAAAACACATTGTTTCGTCCTCCATCACTTGTAATCATCGCCACTGGATATTGATAAGTTACCATATCTATCCTAGTGTAAATCAGCTAATAAATCATCCATAATGTTAATTATAAAAGTATAAAAACTCCTACACAACACATAGCCGTCGTACACAAGCATAAACCATATATTTAGTCCAGTGGAACTACATCATCCACACCAGGAATCAGTTCGAGCAACTTCCAAGCATTCTCCCAATCTTTCACATCATTCCCAAAAGCCCACTCGTTTTCAAGTTTATCCTGCTCTTCAGATGTTAGTTGGTTAATGATTGCACTGCTCTCTTCACCGTTGACGTCTAAGGAACCATCGTTCTTTGCTTCCGTCTGTTCTTTCTGGCGTGACATAATTCCCTTAAACCTAACAATGATGATACAGCTTCCAAGCAACATAGAATAATCTACAACTGCGAATCCAAGCATCAATAATAAATAAATCAAATCGGCCAATGCCGTATTTACTGGGAACGATTGATCCAGAGAAATTTGGTATTGAAGGCGGGTGATATCGTCGTCTGGATTCGGAGTTGGGAGTTCAGAAAGGAGCTGCCGAGTAGATGTCGCAGAAGGGTTTGATGAAAGAGAGGGAAAGTGAGTAGAGATATATTTTGACAGCTCTGAGTGGAAGAGTGCAGTTCTGTCCGTTGTAGTCTGATTAGTCTCCGTTGGAATATTGGAGGCCGAGGCTTTAGAGGAAGAGGGGGGAGCTGTGGTCGATGGTTCGGCGTTTGAAGTTGTCATTATTTATGTTTGGGTAAATAATTAGAAGATGCAAAAGCAACAAGAAGAGTTGGAAAGTAGGTAAGAAAGCGAGGAAGATTCGAGCATCGTCGGGCAGGGCCTTGTTTGTTGTAACGATCATCAAAATATGGGTTACCTCCCAACGGCGTGATACTGGTTATATCGGGGGCGATAAGCAAACTTTCACATATAGTCCACACTAAGACAAACAAGGTAGAATACTCAAAAGAGAGATATTTTATTGATATATTACACAGTACTAATCACCGAACATAAGTTGTTCATCCATACAAACCATTGGCTATTAACATTAAAACGTCCGCGTCGACATACATCACAATACCAATGTAAATGCTTGTGGACGACTGTATTGACTACAAAGAATTTGAATTTCGCAAGCGATGTAGAATATCTGTGGATAAAGGGTAGGAAATGGTCGAAAGAAGGCAAGAGCAGTTGGACATCACATAGTAAACATAAAGGAGTTGTAATTTAACGGTCTTCAGCCCATTCGTTCTCTTTGCGAATTTGAGCTATAGAAAGGAATATATTCAGATAAACGGTACCCAAAATGCAGTTTGATCATAGACAACTGAGGGGCAACAACGCATACCTTCTTCCTCCGGTGTGAAGTCACAAACAATGTTGAAAGTCTTACGAATCTCCTCAGGTGTTTTGCCTTTTATCATGTTGGCAACTGTTTTACAACCCAGATCCCTATATTATCATTCAGTTAATCTAAATCAGAAAGCTTAATTAATGAACGAACGGTAGTGCTCACAATAAAGGTTTGATGTCGAGATAATTAGCAGCCAAGATAATTTCAAACAGCAATTCCTGTTCAACGTTTATAAAGTCTGCATCCCAATCTTCAATATCGTCGGACCGTTTCTTCTCATCACTATTTTCGTCCTCGGCGGTGGGCATAGGATCGTTTTTGTGGTGGGTACAATATTCAATAACCTAACATCAACAAATAAACAAACAAGAGATGCTTGTTAGCCATGAAAACTGGAACTACTTATTAATTTTGTTAAAGAGGAAAGAACAGAGTAGGCAAAGAATAATATGAACAATGAAAAGATCAAACAGTCGGCTGAGCAACCAAGATGAAAGAGACGTTGTAAACTAATGACCAGCAGAGCATTACAAAAGCCAAAACGAAAGGCATTGAGAAAATAGATATGGAGGATAGAATGATTGTCACATTCTGGACCTACAAAGACAAGATAAAGACGAGAAAACAACAGTTGGACATGGTCCATTCGCAAGAACGGCAAATTCGTCGAATTACAACGCAGTCAAATAGCGTACTGTGTACTGTTGAACAGCATAACCCATCACTGAGTGACACAGAGAGAAGCAATATAAAGGATGGACACACGAAATTCTAAATTACGAGTGACTACCGCAGAACCATAACAAACGGGAGAGAGTCTACAGAAACGACAAACAACGCCGACACTAAAGTTATAAAAGGTCAAGACTTGGGGAATTACCTTTCTCAGCACTCTGCCTGTCACATTCGGGACAGGGATAGGACTGCTATCGTTGTCGTCGTCACCAACATCTTCCAACATGTTCTTGAGAAGGACTGAACGCTCAGCGACTTGCTTCTCAACATTGAAGTTTTCGCCATCCGAGGATTGAAGATGCACCATGATTGATAGCGGGAGAGTAAATGTGGAGGGAGTGTGGGTAGTTTTTCCGAACGGAAATAAGAGACAAATTAGAGAAAAAGAGTCGCTGATGAGGTTGTTGTACGAGTGTGGGAAGGAACGCTATTTCATTGGTCATCTGCCAAACTTGATGCGACGATTGATTTTGGAGTTTGAACGCGCAACTCTCAAATTGTTCGCAAATCATATATTCTTTATCTTTTATTTCTAAAATATGTCACTCACTCGTTCATAAATAAGCCTAGCAACACTGCTGTCATGCAGCTGGATACAAAATTAACCTTAACACGCCAATCGTTTTTGTATTTTGAGAGTGCCATTGAGTTAGAGGAATCGACGACGATAAATGGTCAGCTTCAATTTCACAGCTTTAACAAGTGACAATGTGAAGACAACAGATAATCACAACATTGCCAAAATTCAATAAGACGAACCTGATTATTATCCAAAACTTTCCATCCACTGATTGACGAAATTTCTCTCTCCTCAGTCGCTCCATCTGTTGCCTTCTTTCCCCCAACTTTGACAATGGTACTACTAAGCGGATGTGAATTTTCATCTTGTATCTTCATTGTTTCTTTGTCCACTCTCGTCTCCTGCAGTGCAGCTCCAAGAACCGAATCGATTAAACTTCCACCGACACCGGCCAACGCACCAACCAAACACCACTCTATTGGACTCCAACGAATGCAAATGCCATGTTCAGACGCTTCTTGACTTCTCGTTGACATATACCCTGTTAATCCGATCAAGACGCCCCCAAGCAGAGATGCAAGTGTCCCGTGGGCGGTTACCCCACCATTCGTTCCGTGTGGAACCTTTTTTTAACGCAATCAAAACATAAGATTGTTGAACAAGATTCTAAACTATAGAGACTACAGAAGAATCTCATACCTTCTTAAACGTAGTAATCAGAACTGGCCACGTCGATTTATCTAAAGGATTTTGAGAACGGAATGCAGTGCCGATCTCTGATGCGAATGTGTCCCCGGCGCAACAAGCATAATGCCTATTTCGATAGGTACATACATTAGCACCTTGATCATCTAGCTGAAATCCTCAATTGCGACAAACCCTAGATAAGCCACTATTATAAAGTTGCTCCACCATCGTAAGTCGTCTGTTTCGCAAACTTCCGCTCCGCGAAAGGCAGTAGAATGTATCAAATGATAATGTAGTATTACCAATATCACACCCGTTAATGAGTTCGAAAGTACTTGTATTGCATTTCTATGTCCGGCTGTTCATGGACGACGGCGGCCAAACGAGACGATAGCAACGAAATGTTAGAATAATCGACGAGCCCTTTTGTCGATAAAAATTTCTGACCGATACCTTCATGAAATCCCTCCTCCAGATTTTTTTTATATTCTGCGTTAATCTGTTATAAGGATTCATAAACACTCGTCAGTTAATCAAGCTTCTTCCTCGAATATGCGGCAACAGTCCAATTTTGAGAAGTCTTCCAATTTCTATGCAGCACAAAAGTTGACATTGGAGGACACAGTTCTTGCGGATAATGAAACTAAATATCCAATATGTTCCTTTCAATATATTCAGGCAACGAGGCCACTCAATTTCTATTCTCGTGCAGTCGCCCTTAACCCTCAGAATCTTGATTCCATCATTGACCGTCAAGCGACCTACCTTTGTGACTCTACTTCCTGAAAAATAAAACACCAATAAACACCACATAAAATATGAACTTGAATGTAATCCCATTGTCAAAATCCCTACTACAAAGGCCGCAATAGATCCGGATATCGAGAGGGACTTTTTACGGTAACCGTGGTAGGATAAGAATGAGGCGACAAGCAATGATGGAATTGGTCCAGGCATCTGATTCTGTATTTAGTGGAAAAGAGAGAGTTATTTAGAACGTTACGGAAGATTATATTCGGCGGATCATTTGAGTAGGATTGAGATAAGGATCAGTTGGCTTTAAGTCCGCCGTAACGTGGAATGAATTTAACGTCGAAACCGAGTCGACTACGGAATCCCGCCAGTGTTAAAGCGATCATCTTAGATTGTGCTTTTATCTCAGCAGCCTCAACACTTTGGAAGTGAGTTTACAATGACCCATCAACACAAAATTGTATTTAACGAGAAAATAAATTAATTTATGAACATAGCACAGCACTTCATCAACCCCTATCTCTTTTTTTCCTCCTATCCGATTCACTTTGGATAGCAATTTGATCTTTCACTATTTCGGCGTCACGAACTCGAAATATGAAATCATGCTCTTCTTCATTCCGCAAGCGGCTTTTCATTCTCTCTATGTCTTTACGGGCAGCAATTTTAGCTTCGCGTTTCAATTTATGTTGGACCTTTTGTTTCCATGCAGCAACCGCCAGACGCAAATAAAACCGGATCGGACCGAAGAATCGAGTTTGTAACACATGAAGGGAAGCAGTTCACACACAAGGTTGACGAGTCGGAATATTGTCGAATCAGAAGGAAAGCACGCAAAAGACATGACCCAGTTGAACCGGGTAGATATTGCAACAGCGGATTCACCGAATTCCGGGATCGAATAACAAAAATGTATTGTGAATGAAGATAGGCGGACAAGAGCGGTAAGACGCGGATGGGTCGATTGATTAGAAGAAATTAGCAAGAAAATGGCCTCTCAGTATTGCACTAAACACAGTAACACATGCGCTGAAGTGTGGCCAGCAAATACCTCATTTTTCGCTTTCTTGGCCAGCTCTTCCTCTCGTTTAATCTCTTGTAGTTGCTCTTCCAAAACGGAAATCTGATCTCTGAGAGTACAAAGTGTGCATTAAGAAACAATCCTAGTATTCGAGTCGCGTAATCGGACGAAGAAACTTAAAAGATCCGAAAAAAGGATATTATTTCAGCCTTGCTTCTTTCCTCTTCTTCTCCCCTTCTCTAACTGCTTTTTCACGTTCTTGATTTAATTTTTGTTCCTCTATCCGCTGTTCGCGCTGTCGTTTAAACGAGTCTTGAAACACATATTCGTTATGAATGAACGAACCGTCAGCCGAGAGAGATGAGAGAGTAAACCTTGCAGAATATCTTCCAACAGCTGTATATGCAGATAGATAAATAATCGCATGAGTGAATCTGATATTGTCGAATTTGGATATGTGCATGCAAACTAGGCTTACTTTCTCCTCTTTTAGCTGTCTCCTAACGATGAATCCTTTCTTCTCTTCTTCAATGATACTCTGCCGATGTGTCATTTTAACTACATGTCGATGTCGTTCTAAATAGCTTGATTTGGCTTGTTGTTGAGCCATCTTTTCTTGCTTCTTTTCTGACTGAGTTTGGATAAACGGAGACACGATAAAATATGCGTATTAGAGCCTCTACTGAAACTGAGAACCACAAAACCCAACATTGAGTACTCACAATCTTTTCGTCCACTGTTTTTTCTCTTTCTCTCAGTTTCTCCAACTTTTCTTTTGGATCTGGAAGTTGTGATCGATATGCTTTGACCTTAAAGAATGTAGATAGAATGTTAAGAATAACCATAGAAGAACTTAATGGGCAGCAAGATGAATGTACTTTTTCTTTTTTGAAATCATTTTGCCTTTGCAACATCGCAGTTCTTAAATGCATATGATGAAACCTATTCTGCAGAGCTTTCGACATCTTCGTTCCTGGTATCGCTATTTCAACGGATTCAATGAAGTCAGAGATGGCTTCAGGTGTTGTATCAAGTCGGAAATTCGATGCAGATAATTGTTTTCTGTTGTCTGTCATGCCTAAACTCAGAGTGCTCTATTAGCCAAAGTGTATTGCAGGATTAAAGAGTAAGATTTGAGTTCAGCTGGGCTTGAACTCGAATTTCTGGTTCAATCCGACTCGACTCAAAGCCTGAAGGTTGATTCTTCCAGTTCTTAAACCAATATATAATATCTTTACCAACTTTTATCATATATGGTTAAATACAATGACGCTATCAATTAGTCTAATTTTTTCAGATGACTGCATATCGTCGATCTGTCAATCAGAGTCAATGGTCCATCCATTATTGCGACAGCATAAAAGACTTACCACAAATATTGTCATTAAATATTGAGCCGTTTTGCTCTATCTTGTCGTTGATTACAGGAGCGGAATTAGTTATCAGTGGGGAAACGCGACTGCTATTTATGACTATTTGCGCACAGCTATTTTTTGGTCGCGCATACCAAATTATGAAGTTAACATCCGTCTTAAATCTAGTCACATCTAAACATAAAGTAAGGCTACATATGTGTGTTTCATACGGACAGCATTAAAATATGACAGTTTTCCTTCTCTTTGCGTAAATTGAAAGTTAGATCGTATATTTCATTCCTCAGAGTATTTTATAATACCTAATATATACAGTAAAAGCACAGTTCCCAATTGTCACACTTTTTCTCTCACACAGTAATGTACAATAATTGAAAAACCGACACCAGATTATGTATGTAAAATTATGATTTAATATTTGAGGACAAAATTGTAGTCGTTTGATGGACGCGAAAGTTGGCTACGGATTCAAAATGTCGATGGCGTTCCCGCAAAGGAAGTTTTCCGCCAGAAAACTCACGTTTTCGATTTCGTTTTTGGTAAGAAATCTGTATTCCGTCTTGTAACTCCACTGACCCTGGGTACCACGATTTCCATGTCACCATTCTTGCTTGAAACGGAATGAACCGTTGCCATAGTTGACATTCCATTCACTTCGTTTGAAGACATTGACTTAACAGGGAAATGAAACCGCGAAGAAGGATCCTGTGTCAATGGAGCTGTGAAACCAGTGGTTAATTTTGAAGAATTGCGAGGGATGTTGACCGAATGAGAGAGAGATTGTGCATGTGGACGAACAGGTGTCGACTGAGGACGCGAAAGGGGTGAGGAATCAAAGACGGAAGAAAGATGCTCGAGCACTTTTGTGTGCATGAAGTCAATTGTAATTAAAGAAGACCGAACGTTGAGTGGAATAAGCGCTGGAAGAAACTGCGGTTTAGAAGAGGGTTTCTCTGCAGCCTGTATCGTTGACGATGAGTGAGATAAGGTAGACGTTTTTGGGGTTTCAGCCGACAATGGAGATAGTGTAACAGTGCTACTGAGAACTTTCAGCTTTGGTGATTTAGAAAATAACGAATCTTGGATGAGTCTAAATCTGTGGTATAATTGTTCCACTTCCGTATGTCTCGAGTACGACTGGCCCGTCTCGTCTGACTCTGAACCGTCGCACCCTTCAAACGACCATTCTTTAATCCGGAAATCTTGCATTAAATCGACAAAGTCAGCAACGAATTGACGGTGTAACTGTTCATCTTCCAAGGTAATCAAAAACGGAATAAGAATCCCTTTTGTATACTGGGGAAGCGGCTGCAAATGGTCCGTAGCTTTTCGATCAGCAAGTGCGGCAGGAGTGGCGGAATCATTGGAAACACATTCCGAGGAAATAAGCTGTTGAACGTAATTGATAAGTTCGTGATTTACATGACTTCCGACTATAATAATCGATTTTCCTTCTTTGAGGCATTTTGTAAGGTCAGCATGGAGGCCTAGGAGAGATGACGTTAGGCTTTCGAACTAAAGGCAAAATAAACCAACTTCGACAGTATACCTCGGCGGACTAACTGACATTCTTGCTTCCATGCCTCCATGAAATCATGATCCGTTTTGAATTTTCGAAGCCATACCGGTTTCTTCTTTATTCCCACGTCATCACTGTCACCGAGCCAATAATGTCAGTTCAGAAACGTCTTGATTACATCGCCAGTTGGCAAAAGAACGACGTGAATAGGATACAACTGTACATACGTATTCATGATACTCTCCATCAATTCCGCAATGACTTCTGTTCTCAGCACACCGGTCAAATTCAACCTCTCAGCCAGTTGCGTAGCTAGTGCCGCTTTTCCCAAGCACTTGGTCCCCCCGATCAACAGGATTAAAGGGATGCGATGGTGATGAAACGATGATAACATTCGGTACCACCTGACATTCAATTCGCCATAACCCCATCTTTTCATTAGCAGGAATAACTCATGCTCCAGCTGGGATTGCGTAATAGTTAACAAATTTCGATCTACAAGACGTTTCTTTAGATCCAGGGCAATACGAATGGCATGGGCCGGTTGAATTTTGGTGGCCATCAGCACTCGCGAGATTAAGAACCGAGAAAGAATATATGACGGAGACGAGTCAGGGGATTCGGAAGATTTCAGTAGAGCTTGGTCCGTATTATTTTCATTGGTGCCACCATCGTCTGAAGATGCAGATGCCGTAATTTTGACTTTGACTTTAACGAAATCGTATTTTGAACTAGTCGGAGGACGTGAAAACTCCTTTGGTAATTTTGGTGGCGACAATTGTATTTTAGATTTTGAGATTGTCTTTGCTGGATTGGTCGTCATTATCGGCGGTTTGAAAGAGATTACATTTTGCGATTTTCCGGTCTGTTCGCCATTTGTATTAACCAGACAAGTGGCCGAATCGACAGCTGCAGTTGTGGTTCCATTCGGTAAACTTTTAGAGGCCAACACTTTTAAAGAAGTGGGAGTTGAGATAACTCTACTTCGAACAGTCGGCTTCGTAGAGTCTGCGGTTTTGGCAGTGCTCTTGCCAGTCCTTTTCTTGAGCGTCGCTTCGGCTCGCTTAGCAGAAACCTGATGCAATATTTCAACTCTAGTTTCCTCCCATCGTCTTCTTCTACTTTTAATCTCTTCTCCTTCTTCAACTGATTCTGTATCATCTATGCTGTCTCTGATTGGATTTGATGGAGGCGAGCCAACTGGGACGTGGACATTATTGGGTTGGTTCTGAGATGCCGAGAGGCCAGTTTTACGTGGGGTAATTATACAGGCGTCACAGGAGAGAGAGCGACGCAGCGAGGTCATCTCGCAGTCTGGCAGAGTCAATGGGGGCATCGAGCCGACGCAGATAGAGGAGAGGGAGGAAGCATGAGTTCTTTTATCGGGATGGTTCGAATGCGCTGAAATGTGGACGAATTGAATTGTAATGTGCGGGTGACGTATTATCCATTTGAAATTTGAATGGCTTTGGGTGTGGGACAAAATTACGCTAGCTTTCGTGGCTTCCGAATATGCATAGTTAAACAGCACTGATTATATATCAACAATCCATGTCTAATTGCTAAATCCACACAATTAACAATAATGTCTTTCCGACACTGGATATACTGTCGACAATTACAGCTGTCGCTTTCTGATCAGATGCGCCTCAACTGGTAAACTCGCATTTGCTCCGCGTTCGCCACCTTTAGAGTCTATTACTGGTAAAGTCTGATGAAACACTGTTCTTAACAGTAATCTAACTACCAAACTTTCTGTATACATGTAAAATGCCATATGCCGTATTGAATCTATAGTACATTGAGACTTGGTCGGTTTCCAATATCTTTTTCTATTGAAAAGCTGCTTCACTCTCCGGCCTCCGGGAGAGGAGCCCGTCTGAAGCGACAGCATCTAACTGCTGATCAATGTGGTAAACCTTGAATCCAGGCAAATACCCTTCTGATTTTCGGCTTCATCAGTTTCTTCATTACCAACACTTCTCGTTTCTTTTTCTGCGTTCCCGATGACATCATTTTGCCTTGAATCATCCAAGCACACTTGCAATTTTTTCAGTGTCTCGCCTATCTCACCATGTCGATTTAAATCAAAAATTACGTCGACGTGGATTTCATCTGCACCGGCTTTTGAAACCTTAAATGTCCGGGTAGGGGTGAACGAAAGAATTTTCGGTTCGTGGTAAACTCGTGAATGCGGAGAAGGAGGAAGACGGTCAGAAGAGCGAGTGGAGAGCCGTTGGTGAAAATGAGAGTGAGAATGAGTTCTAAATGCTCGTATTTTCGACAATACTTGAGACACAAATTTCGATTGCTTTGAGTATTTGAACGCTGTTGACTCAGTCTTCTCCTGGGCTGGACCGCTTGTCAGATGCTTCTGGTTCTCCGTCTCGTTTATCTTGTCACTTTCTGATTTCACCGCCTGTAGTTCTTTTCCTTCTTTTACATCTACAATCCCCAAATCTTCTTTTACTTCGGTACTTTCTTTCTCTCCTCGAATTTCCACATCGTCTATTTCATTGTCTCCGCCACTAACTTCGTTATCTTCAAGATCAAGCGTGACAACTATTTCTTCGTCCATTTCACCTTCATCGCCCATTTCCTTCTCCACTTGTTCCTGTATTTTCTTGATCCACTTACCTAATTGCTTTTGGAATCCTTTTGAAAATTTCGAAACGTACTTGTTGAGAGTCGACTCATTCGACTCTTGATCAGATTCACCCTCAACTGCGTCGTCTGAATTTAAAGGTTCGTTTTCATCGGACTCGGCGTCATCGTGGGAATTAATTTCAGAATCATCAACATCATCCTCAACACTTCTTTTTTCTCTTGTTCCACTCTTATTTGCGTTCTTTTTCTTCTTCTTTTTCTTCGTTTTCTTTTTCGCCGGGGTGCTACCAGAGGAGGAATCAGATGGCGATGGAGCCGGCGCAGCGCACATAACCTGATCATAATCATCATTTAATCCAGCCAAGTACGCAGCGAAAGGCACTATGGGGTGAGATGAGATCGCCGACATAATACTGAGGGGGTACACTGGACACTGCGGGGATGGTGGCTGTTTCGGGGGTGCAGAAGGAGGAGAGGAAGACGATGATGAGGAGTCGCTATCTTTCCCCTTCGAGTTGGCTTTTGGCTCTTCTTTCACCTCTTTCTCTTTGGTTGCTTCATTTGCGTTCCATTCTTTTCCTGTTTTCACTATCTCATCTCTCAACTCGTCTGGCAACCAAACAACATGCGCTTCCGTAGTAAACACCCAGCTACTGTCTTTTTTGTTCAAAACATTTTCAGTATCAAACAACAAGTACAAATACTTCAAAGTCTCCGCTAAAAAGAATGATTCCATTCGTGTATCTTTTTCTTTGGTAAAAAGATTACGGATAGAGCAGTATCCGCATCGAGTTTTCATGTGAGTTTCAATATCGTAAAGAAACCGTTCCCCGGCAAGAAGATAATACGGATCTTTGGTTGACTAGATGAAAACAAGAGAACAAGTCAAAATCCATGGTTTAAGAGGGTGATTCATTGCAGTTTTAATGGTCAAATATCACAGGAAAGATAAACTCAAGCACAAAATCTTAACAAACCCTATACAAAAAGTAGGTGGACTCTATGAGCTCTGGTCGCAGCAAGTACGACGGTATATTGGTACTCAATGTGAAGAAATCCCAGCGTTCGGGGAGCCCGTCATATCTTCTCCAGATCTGGTAGTACATTTGATGAAGTTTGATTGCGTTATCAAGGTCTCCGAGAAGAACCTGAAGCCCAGGCCAGAATGCTGAGAGGGAATCCTAATCGATTTTGAGATACGATTTACACAAAGTAAGTAAAAACCGGTAACCGATGCGAAACAAAAAAGTCCGAATCGAGAAAAGGTAGACCGGAACATACAATCCAACTCAACACTAATCCGCCATTATAGAAGTGAACGTTTTTATAAAACAGTCCTGTCATATCCTTGATGTGAGTCATGACAGCTTTATAAGCATCTCGAAATATGAGTGCATAATCTCGATCATTGAACAGTATGTAAGCCTTGAGCAGATATTCGTAAAATGAATCAACTCCGGCACCGATGGTAGCAATTCCCTCTAGCCACTGTAATAATGATTCAAGAATGACGGGGACACATGTAAGCTCGGAAAGAAAGAATAACGAATATCAAAAGAAAAATAGAATCTTACTTCACCGCTGATTACATTGATCGTGTTCCCAACAAGGTTTAAGGGAGAACGCCTGCGCCATAACTCGTATATCGTCGATTTGGCAGCATCCTATTCAAAATAGAAAAAATCATCAGATTTTAACCCTCAAACATCTGATTGAAAAATCTACATTTATACCTCAAATTTTGGATCTCCAGTCAAGCGACTCAATAATCCAAATTCCAATATTAGCGTTCCAGCTGCGGCAACACATGTATGATTCAATTCATTTTCCAGTACACCATATCTCAAATTAACTCTAGCAAATGGTATTCCAGTGGGAGTTTTCCAAGCTTTTAATAATCTTTCTCCCAAGTCTTTAGCCAAGTCAAGTAATTCGTTGTTGTAGCCTTTGATTTTCATGTTTGGGAAGAAGTCTGTAGAAGCTATAAGATGACCAGAAATAAGACCACCGAGAATTCGTATATTGGATTCAAAAACTTGGACCCGAGAGTTGATGTCGAATGAAGGAAGGTGTTTGATAATGAGATGGACTGCACGAGTGAACGAATGTCGATCGTTTATCACCTAAGAAGCGGCAAAAACGTCAGCGTCAAAGCACAAGAAAAAGTTAATAAAATAAAACTTGATGCATTACAGCCAGCATATCCAAACTATCAATTAGGGTTAACAAATAATCTCCTAATACATCATTCACACCTAGATTTTGTCTTTACCACCCAAGAATATAGACCATCCCAAAAGTATCACAAAGGAAAAAGTTCAAGTTAGCATTGGTTTGCCCGACATTAGTTCAGGTCAGTCCATTCACTTCCTCCTTAGAACGACGAGGGCAAAAGTGGCCATAAATTAAAACTTACGGGTTCCACCGATCCGGCCCCTTTCCAGTACACCTTAACGGATCCAATTCGTCCATCGGAAACGCAATGTCCATATAATTGTTGAACGCATGGTAAAACATGGACTTTGATTTGTTTCTGATGAGAGGTCATGCCATTAAAATTATTCAATGTTGGAGCCACAGAGAATCAAACAAATTGGTAACGGAGAGAATAATGTAATGGATGAATGAAAGTCGATAGTTGCAATGGATCGAACAAAATTGACAAAAGGAAACGCAGACAAATCATACAAAATATCAGAAGTCAAATCAGTACATATCATTCTTAAAACCCCTTCCTCGGCAAGTATTTCCACTACTCTACATGAAATAAAACGATACTATTGCCAGCAAGTAAGCGAAACATACCTCAAAATCTCCACCCTCTCACTGGTCATGGCCGTTCCGATTTCTCCATTTTTGACTACCCTTTCAAAATTCTCATCCCACAGACGTTGTTCTTTAATCTTTTGCTCTTGAGTCACTCCATCTTCAGGTATTCCATGGAACAGATATTTGCCTGCTGACTCGTCTTGCGAAGAAAACCAAGAATTTGACTGAGCATCAGGGGAAGGTGATGAAAAAAGCCAAGACCACGATCGTTTATGTTTCTTTGATTGTTTCGACTTTGTTTTCGGGTTACTCTGTGCTGAGTCCGTCTGTGAATTCAATTGAGATAGTGGGGAGTGTTGATTGGGATTGGAATCGGGGTCTGTGATCGAATTCGAGGATGCAGTTGAGGAAACTGGTTCTGACACTATCGAGAAGAGCAGGAGGAAAATCGTGACACTGAGTAACCAAAATCTATGGTGACGGTAATAATTTTGTCGATGTAGAGATAACATTCCGACATTTGGTGCAATGATTAAGATGATTAGAAGCCTTTATCTTTCTGTCGTTTAGAATCTGAATTGAATTGGCCCGTCCTCAGGCCAACGAAACTCGGTTTAATTAACGTCGTTTTGATTGATTTTGTTTCGAGTTTTTGCTTATATTTAAATCAGATTAAAATACACATTCTTACAATTCTTCATACTTTAATCCAGTTCATCCTCGTCCTCGTCGGCGTTGTTCCCGTTTACACCAGCGAACCCTTCTAATCCGTCATAACCGTCAACTAACCCATCCATTCCGTCCATAGATTCATTTTTAAAGAAATCACTATTCCTCACCGGCCGGATCTCCGCCACGTTCACATGCGAAAAATCAACTAATTGTCTACTGGTTCCGCCCGTTCCTGACGGTGGGTTTGAAGCCGAGGCCGAAGAAGTCTTAGAGCGTAGATATTCTCGCACCGGAATGATCGCCGCATTTCGACATAGTTCTTTCAAATCTGACCCTGAGTAGCCTATAGTTTGGTCTACAATATCATCAAAATTAAAGGTTGAATCTAATTTCGTGTCTTTCAACATCTATTGATATCAGCAAATGTCAGCATTTGTCGTTCATCGAAGCAGCTTGACACAACTATTCATGAACCGAAGATTAAAAAAGCTACAAACCAACTCCAAAATTTTCTTCCGTTGACTTTTATTCGGTAACTTTATAGCAAATCGTTTAGGCATTCTTCTAACGATGGCCTTGTCCAAATCATGAGGACGGTTTGTAGCACCGATGACTAAAATGCGATTATAATCGTTTGACGCTAGACCATCCCATAATGTCATAAATTCAGCTTTCATCATGGCTGTAGTCTCATGATCCGTTGATCTCCGTTCTCGTAAGAAGGAATCTACCTCGTCAATAAAAATGATTGAAGGTTCCAATTTCTTCGCTAGAGTGAAGACGGCATTCACAAGCTTTTGAGATTCTCCGAACTGTGCGGCAGGACGGAGAGAATCGAATTTGAACAAAATTGTTGTGTGGTAAAAAACGACCAAGAAGTTTACAAATCAGAAAATAAAATCCATCGCATTGTAGAACGAGGCGAGAGTACAATACCCATTTTTCTGTCAATGTTGATACATGCAAATTTATGAATGTAGCTCCACTCTCCTTTGCTAACGCTCTAGCTAACATTGTCTTCCCACATCCGGGCGGTCCATAGAGTAATACACCTTTTGGTGCACCTAATAATTTATTCTTTTTTGGCGGTGAAGACGTGCCGTCTGTAACGGTAGCGAACAATTGTGGATAGATTAGTGGATAAATAACAGATTCT
The DNA here is from genome assembly GCA_025602915.1 of Paraphysoderma sedebokerense. Classification (NCBI taxonomy): domain Eukaryota; kingdom Fungi; phylum Blastocladiomycota; class Physodermatomycetes; order Physodermatales; family Physodermataceae; genus Paraphysoderma; species Paraphysoderma sedebokerense. The sequence goes on along the minus strand of JAHLJZ010000050.1, from coordinate 71,617 downwards.
TGTAATGCTTGAATGATAGTGTCGAGTCCGCCGATGTCTTTTCATGAGGGATGAAGTAAAATCGAAAGCAATGAAAGAACGGAATACGAATATGTTAACAATTGTCATTCTCGCTAGATTATTCCATCGAACCCCAAGATTGGCAACGTTTTCCATCCTTTTATGTAGCCCAACATCCCGAATGATTTCCTCTGCCATATAAAAAATTTGAGAACAAAAAACATACTGTCAAATCCGACTTCTTCCTCTTCGCCAACGACCACAATCTCTTCAGCAATCACTTCCTCATGCTCACTTAACCCCGCTTCCTTCAGCCGTTTTTGTAACTTCATCCTTTCACTGATCGCTCCAGGAGTACCCTTTGCGGCCGATATATTTCGTTTTTCCAGCTCCGCTTTTCGTCGACGATGATGTGATTTCATTGGGTCATGCGCGGAGAGAATGAATTTTACACCAAAGTAAAGAATAACCTGGGATGCGGCAAGGAGAGCCACTATTTGGATGTAAGAAGATAAATAGATAATGGAGGTAGGGTGTCAATATACAGAATATAGAAGCTACGTGGGATGGATGAAAGGGGACCATTCGTAACGATGAAGTGCAACATTAAAACAACGTTTAGTGTAAAGAGATGAAACAGTCACCATCTGCCAGATATTTCTTTGCTTGCGGGGAGAGTTTCATTATATCTTCTGTACCGATGCGTGGATATCAGATATGTATGTGAAGTTGGGATGACGGAAGGAGCGAGTTCCCTTTCTCGCTGGGCAGCCAACCCGCCTGATTCCTCACTTGCATGCGCACTCCACCATTGCCATACGACAATCCTGCTGATGTATTGTATTGTCTACATGATACCTTCCTGTTCGTTCTTTTTATATCAATAACCAAACAAAATCCATATCATCACTCAATGTCCTGCGTTTTTCTAGTTCGACCGTATCAATCACAATTCACTCGACTGCATCAACTTCGTCCGCCATTTCTAACATTCAGCCCTCATACTCCTTTTTTTCGTTTTAAATCTTTTCCTCAAACTCTATATAACCACACTCAATCAAAAAAGATTTTGAAAGTCACCAAGAGCACTCTCAATTGCCAAACATAGAGCACTATCCACTGGAAAATAATAAAAATAAAAATGTGAAAAGATCGGGCCATCCAAAATGCAACCGTAAAAATGGTTCAAACAATTTCAAAATATGAAACATATACACTAACTTCTAGAAAAAATTTAGATCGACCGAAGCAATTCAATGACAATAAGTTCACAAGTCACTATTCAGCTCAAGAAAAAATCAGAACTGAGCGGAAGAAAGACTGTTCCTTTGCAAGTTCGAATCGCCATCGACTTCAATCAAAATGAAAGATGTGTAGCAAGAGAAAAAAACCACAGTGAAAAACCAACGCAAACATTCGTACACGCCAAACATATTTCCAACACCCCCCAAATTAGACTCTAGTATTCAACCAAGCATCCGCTGCTTTAAACTGTCCGGCGACTTCTTCTGTGACGAGTTTATGTTCTCTTAATTTCTTCACGGCATGAACAAGCTACAACGATCGGAAACGGAAGGAATTAGCAAAGTCATAAACGATAGGATAAATTCAAGTTACGGTCACTCCTGGGCGTGCGAAATCGTGCGGCAACACCTTGACGTACCTGATTCCAAAACGTCAAGCCACGATTCAAGTCTTCCCTCACGTCCTTGACAAAATCAAATTTAGCTTCCAACATCTTCATGACCTCTTCCTTTGACTTTGCGCGATCGCCATTCGAAGAGCTGTTTTCTTTATCCTCTGCAGTGGGGTGGGTGGGTGACGTTGGCGAGGAAACATTCACGGTAGAATCGGCCAAAGCTTCAAGATATGATTTTGCAATCACACCTAGAGCGGTGGTGGCGTCTTTATGGAACGGAAGGCTGTATATGGTTAATCAAATGAAGAGTTTTGTTAATATTCTTATAGGAGATTAATGGCAACAGTTTGTGCTTTTTTCTTCCTTACCTCAACGCTATTTTCAAATAGTCATCTCTATCTTTCTTCACTTCGTCATTTAAGCACATATTCAAAGCCAACATTTCAAACAAGTTTCGAAGCGTTCTTTGTAATGCTTTTACAATCGAATTGAAACAAAGCAAATCCCGATTGACCGGTCCCATCCATGGCACCGACTGCAAAAATATGCATAGAAGCGTTGAAAACAGGGCTCGTGAGACATCAGTAGCAGCATCTAACAATAAACAGATTCACATACTTTTAACTGGACATTCAATAGCGAAAGCGCCCTTGTGATCAAGGTAATATGTTGTTTTTCCTTGTCTATAGCAGTTTCTTTTAATTTACATCACATCGGTGTGCTCAATCGGGTCAACGAAAACTTACCATCTTCCACTCTGACAGTAATATCATACTTCCGGCTATACTCTGTCCCATTCAACATGCCTGCATTGATCAGTTCTAAAGCTATGAACAATTCTTCATAAAACTTAAACGACGAAGGCGAATTTGTAGAATTTTGGGTAAAAACAGGCATAGCAGCTGCGTGCATGAACGCTTTACCCAAAGGTGTCAGGGCGTGGGATTGATCTACAAGTCTGTAGTTAAGTTAGTATCTGTGATTAGAAATGGCACCAGCATTTCAAAACGAATGAGATATACCCTCGAAGTTGAAGCGCCTTCCAAGTAACATTGGCTAAAATTTCTTGTCGGCTCTCAAACTACCCGATAGTTGCAAAAATGTCAATCATCAGCTATTTAGGAATCGCCGAGGACTCCGACATCTACGGCATCGGTCTGATCGTACCTTTGGCTTGGTCTTCCCGTCCTCGCCTTTCTTACCACCTTTATTTCCTTTTGGCTCCTTTAACGCTTTCACACAGAATAGTAGATCCACAGATTTGGAGTCATGTGTCTTCATGTCCTGATCGATTACGTCTTTATTGACGTGCCATTTCAATTTTTCTGACACTATATACTGTGGAGAAGAATGGAGCATAGGATGTTCAGTTGTAGGAGCGAAGTAGTACGAAGTATTCTAAAGCAAGCAGCGTTGGCAACGTTATCCGTTTAGCTTTTCGACCAAATGGTTAAGATGAAATGGACGAATCAACATACGACTTTCTTGGTTTGATAATATTGGTTGAGTGGCTGTGTTAATAATCCTAAAGTTTGTGTGCGGACTTCTAACAAGTCCTGCAGAAATTTCCGATATTCTTCTGTCTCACCGTTACATAGAGGGGCAGTTTCTATCAGTGTTCCGGATACAAGATTGTTGATGACCTGCAAGTACACCATAAAATGTCAATTTGACTCAATAATACAAGGCCGTCATAAATTGTACGCTACCTGTGGGGAAATTAACCCAACGGATAAATAGTAGTATATTTCATCCGGTAATCTGTATCCGATGACTTCGTGCATATCACTGGGTGCGTATTCTTTGTTCAATGGCTCTATCTGGCCATCATCGGAGAGAATGATGTGATGTTTTACTGAAGCTCGGGTTCTGCAAAATGTATCGATATAATTTGATTTCGCCACCTAAATATGATAGTTATATACCAAGGTAGCAAAACTTCTCGGTAGATATAAGAAAAATAACTTACAGTAGGATGTTCTGCCCATGCCTGTGCGATATTAAAACCAGAACCATAAGTTCTAATCAGATCCATAATATTAGCCCAGCTAAAACTCAATTGACTTCCTTCGCCAGGTGAACTCATTGGCGGGAAGGTAGTGATGAGATTAGGATCTCCAGCTAGAAGGCAGATGTCAAGGAACTGCTCGTCGGTGATCTGGAGTGAGTTGAGCAGAGCTTGTTTGTCGATAAATTTGAACGAATTGCGCTGGAATAAGCCGTTATACGCATGTTCAGCAGACAGATACTCAAAGGCGTTGACGATATCATACCTCAAAATCAATGGATGTGATGACTTTATCTACGTTGTACATCAGAAGATCTGTAGAACACCAGACTGCATGAACATATCCACGCGGATGATTGACAAAATAACTCAATTGAGCTAAATTTCCATAAGGGCTTCGCAGAAACTCAACACCATTTTCGTCGAGAATATCGAAAACACTAAGCATCAAGTCTGCAACGACGACGTTGTTGCCTGACCAGTTTGTTAACGCCAAGTTTCGTTGACCTTTATTATAGTACTCCCATCCTTGATTTCGACGTATCGGCCGAGTATCTTCTGTCGCAAAAGGTGCAGATTTTCGAGTTTGGGTGATACCAGGAAAAACAAATATAGGTTGGATTCGTTGAGCTCTGCAGAGATGTGAGCAAAAGAAGATCAGCCAACAAAATACATTTTCGAAATATTCTGACGATCCAGACTACTATTTGATTTCGATCATAAGAAAATCTAAGCTTGATGTCCCATATTCCATTAATATTCAGTGGGCAAAGAGTCACCACACAGCGAAATCGCAATATTCAAAGCCGCCAACATCGCACCACAAGCAAAAACCAAAACAAATCCTCGCGAATGTCTTTTCGACGCAAACAACTTACTTAAACCATTCCAATTCTTTGACGATATGATTTTTCAGTCCCAATGGAGCCGCACAACCACCTAGGGCAGTCATGATCGGTTCCTTGTATGTATTTAATATTCGTTTAAGCCATGAGAGTCCTTCAATCCCTAATCTCGTATCTTGGAGTATTTGTGTTCCCTCAGTAAATTGACAACTTCGATGTTGTTGTATGAGATCTATAAATTCGAAGGCTTAGCAATTCTGTTTGGCAGTATATGGATACCAACTTTCCACCCAATAGAGAGCGCAAACAATGAAATGCTCGGTGCGACACTTACGTTCAAAACTTCTAATTGGCATTGTGGCAGGTTGATGAGAAATAGAGCGAAGAATACAATCTTTTGATGATGGATTGGCACTAAATGAAATATTCGAATGCGTAGGATGTCCAAAATTGAATATAGAGTAGGGTGATGGAAGTCCGAAGGAGGCCGAGGACGAACAATTTTGGAATTTTGCAACGCGAAATTTCGCTGCCTCGTTAAAAAACGCTCGGTAAATTTAAATCAGTTGAGATCAATAGACTTTGTTCCCTTGTATCGTGATCAAAGCCAGAATCGTACTGTAAATATAGTAGCGGACAGTCTTTCAAAGAATAAGCAGTAAATTTTAAATTGCGGACAAAGACACAGAACAAGGTACGTCTGCGAAGAATAATTATTCAGTAACAATAACACGATATTATATACAATGTCAACTCGTTTCTACAGATCCAAAAGGAGAATGCTGATTAATGTCTATCTGCTGCCCTAACTTCTGTTAAGCAATCGACCATAAAAGTGCTGATCACGCAGGCACATAATCCTGAGCTGCTCTACTGAGTTTTAGGGCGGCCTAGTGTAGTTCCTCCACTTTTCACAGTCTCTACTTGCATATTTGTATCTTGGGCCATAATCTCGTCGATTTTATTAGTGTTGATATTTGCTATATCAGAAGTTGGTAAGTAAAATCGTCGCATTCCGGAAAAACCTATAGTTTCAACATAAATCATACGAACCAGTCATTTCGGGTTCTACGTCCATTACATCATTGCTCGCTGATGCGACGTTTCCGGCATTTTGTTGCTGTAGTGATCGAAACATGCAGCATGAAAGGAAATAGTTAGCTGATATCTCAGAGGTTTCCCCTACTTAGTCCGATCGCTTTATGAAATAAGAAAATTTGCGAGCCACCAATTCAAATGTATGAGAAAGAGCATACCAAAAGCATAATCTTCTTCAATTTCTTCTTCAATTTCTTCTCGTTGACCTTCCTAGCGTATGAAATGGTTGTGGCCTTCTTGACACCTCCCAAGATTGCAGCAACTCGTTTTCGTTCTTGTCGCTTCTTCCGTTGAAGCTTCAACCCGTTGACTTGTCTCTTGTTGATGACTCGATCTCCTCGTGGCATAATTGATTTAGATATAAGCGAATAAAGAGGTTACGAGACGGGTCTTCAAGTTTCGACCGTGTTGATTGACAACACGTGAGTGTTGCAAAAGGGGAACCGTGCGGTATCCAACTTGGGTTTCCATTCTTAATCCATCCGAAACCAAATATTCAGGGACAGCAAAGTCATTATACTGTATTATGAAATTTCCTGGTGTAAATATTTTTGACTGGCCATTACTAACCCGTCCTGTAATTGCTCAATCGCAGAAATTCAAAAACGTACATCAGCGTTGAGACTTCGCGCTCCGTTGTGACGTTAGGATTGTTTCGTTCAAAAGCTTCCATGGATATCTCAGACACCGATTAACACCAACTTTGCAAGCAAGAGAACTTCAGCATTCAGCAACTCTATGGGTGGACAATTTGTTTGTAATAAATTGTTGAAGATCCAGTGGTCATCTTCGCTGGTGGTTGATCTTCCAAATTATTTGCCAATAATATGCCGAATACTCGTCATTTTATTTTGAATTTTTAAATTAAATCGGTGATAATAAAATCATTCGCTCGATTATAGAGAGATTTTTAACTTGTTTACTTGGGTCCGCGCGACTTGAAATTTTGCAGTTCAAAAATCACAAATCTGCGTCACTCAAATCCAACTTGCCTCCAGTTATCCCTTTATATCCACCATAATATCGCAAGATGTTTCAAAACGAGAGGCAAGGAAAGTTTGAGGACCCTAGGAGGCTCGCCGAAGTGGTTTGTATTGAAGTGATGCTTTTACTTCCCCCTCTACAGGGGTTTGCCAGCCACCCGTGGTCTATATTGAATCTGTCTAACCAACAAACAATGATTTACCAACTCCCCGCATGAACGAAATACACCCTAATATTACGATAGATAAAGCACAATTATGCCAAACCTATGCTCATACATCGGATATCGTTTCTTGGAATTGAACGGACAAAACAAACTTTATTAGAAACCTACATTAAACCGGCATTGCGATCAGCGACATTAGGAGATATCCTCAGTAATTTGCAAAGTGCAATCGATGGACTGAATAGATTGGGAATATTCGATAATGTGAATATTGTGCTGGACACTATCGGAGAAAAGGATGGAAATGGTCCGGTGGAGTTGGTGGATGTGGTAGTGAAGGTGAAAGAGAAAGGATTGCTCTTATCTAAAATGGACACTTCTGTTGGAGATAGTGAAGGAAGATTGGTAATTATTATTCTCTTTAATGGCGCTCATACATAATTTGGGCGGTAGCACACTCTGATGGAGACAGAAGATACACTAACAGGGAGATCAATTATTCATCATTTTCAGAGCGCATCATTCAGCGTCAGGAATGTCTTCGGTGCTGCAGAACTATTAAGGACGAATATATCCTTCGGTACTCGCACAAGTTCAGCGTTTGAGGTATTTGCCACCTTATCTTGAGAATCAACGTCCTTAATGTACTGCTAAATCAAATGTCATCCTTTACAGTGTTCCTTCCTGAAACCGATTAATGCAAATCCGGCAACTTTACTCGAAATTTCAGCATTTAATCTAATCAAGAACTTTCAGAGTACATCGGGGCATGATGAACTTGTGAGGGGAGTTTACGCTAAATATTATGTAAGCTTTGGTCATTGACAAAAGCTGTTAAGCGCGAAAATTCACTATGGATTTTTTATTCAGACATATTCGTCGTACGGACGACATTCATTTAGTTATGATCTTGACTGGCGGCAAGTATGCAATTTGGCTTCCAATGCCTCGCTAAGGTTTGAACCGAGATTGTTGCTTTCGAATCAACCCGTTCTTTAATCAGTTAACCGATCCACGTTAGCGTACGACATGAAGCCGGACACTCTCTGAAGTCATCCATAAGTCATATATTTGAACGTGATCTTCGGGACAATCAGCTGCTGCCAACCAGGGGCTACTTTGTGAAGTTGCATAATGTACGTATTTGCTACCGATGATATATAAGCTGTCTCTGTATACTTTTATTAAGCTTCATTATCTCGCCATCAGGAATTTGCTGGTCTCGGCGGTTCTGTGAAATACCTCAAAAATGAGCTAGACTCTCAATTGGCCATTCCTCTTGGCCAAGGATTTGTTAGTATCGCTTTCTCAACCCCTTAGATTTCATTTGAATGTGAAATAACTCAACATTCATTACTCCTGAATCATAAAAATGACAGTCATTGTCGACTACTCTTCGAACTGGCTTGATTGTACCGTTTGATAATGACCGTACAAGAATCAATGATCGATTTTTCGTGGGTGGTGTCACCTCAGTTCGAGGCTTCGAATATCACGGTATTGGACCTAGAGACGGCCGTTAGTATTCTTCTGTTAGCCTCCCCGTCCAATATTTTCATATTCTAATTCGCCTACATAAATTTCTTGTAGGTGACGCACTCGGCGGTGACGTGCATTATCAACTTGGGGTATCATTGTTCACCCCAATTCCTAAATTATCTGACAAGGAGTGGATCAAAGGCCATGTTTGGGTGAACGGAGGTAACCTTAGTCAAGTGAATACCGGTATGCAAATCAATCCATTTTTCGTCGTTTCTCTCCCATACTTTCCCCACTTCCGTCGTTCTGGGTTCTCACGCACTCTTCCTGACCATTATATTCATTTTTTTCCCCAAAAGACACCAAACTCGTTCCCACTATTTTTAACTCCCCGCCTACAATATCCATTGGCACCGGGGTCGTTCTTCGACATCCGATGTGCAGATTAGAATTTAATTTCGGCGTACCATTCCAAGTTCGACAAGGTGATCAAATCAAGAAAGGTTGGAGCGTAGGTTTAGGAATCAGTTTCTTGTAGATTTGTGTGGTTCGATCAAGATGGGGATTGTAATGTCCCTAACAAAATGGCAATAGTGTAAAATGGCGATAAAGAAGGAAGAGAGTTTGTTTGTGAATGACAAAAGATTTCAGAAGTGATCGTGATGTATTGATAATATTAGAATTTTCTGAAAAAGAACAAGAACTTAAAATTGACATCCAAGATAAAGGCTTTCAAGATTTAAGTTTTATTCAGTATAATCATTCCTCCACCCGTCCAATTTTCATTTTTCCGGGACTCCAGCCAGAATCTTCTACAATTACTCCACAGGGGTACTTCATTCATTAAGGGTAAGTATGAAAACATATGCAAAATCAACTTGTGAACAGAAAGAGTATAACAATAGCGACAAAATGTTTAAGATTACATGTGGAGCTAAATCAAATTTGTCAATATCTTAGATGCCAGATCATCATAGCTTCATTGTCCATCCAATGTCCAAAGATACCATAGAGCAAGCTATTCTATTCCTCTTTCTTTGCCATCTTGGCCATTTTTCTGCTCATCTTGCTGACTTCTTCTAATCTGCTCAGCACTTCTACTGTGCCATCCCAAAATGAAGTGTTGTGGTGAGGAATGTTATGCTTTTCACAAAGGTCTTGGATAATTGGTTTAATTGTTCGGAGGGAATGACGAGGCATGTTGGGGAATAACTGAGCAAGGAGATGATGTTAGAGTGGGTGTTTATCAAAGACGAAAACAGATAGTAATACATACATGATGTTCAATTTGAAAGTTTAAGCCACCCATAAACCAATCCACAAAAATACTCGGGAAAACATCGCGCCCAGTAATAATTTGTTTGCTATAGAAATCCATTTCTGTTGCTTCATCATGACCAATAATCGGCATACCATTATGGTTCAAGCTGAAAACACTTGCCAATAACAATCCACACACCATCTGACTGGTTGCAAAATATACCAATACCATGACAGGCGACAATGCATAAGTCAATACTCCGATATACCAAACCCAGTGCATTGCGACCGACAATTGCTCAAGCATGGAGATTGGAGGTTTGCCAAGTTTTTGCCAGTAAGGGGTAACAAAAAGAGCGGATTGAATTGCCCAAGAGACTCTAGCGATGGCAAGAATGGGGAAGTACAGAATAGCTTGGTGATTGACGAAGAAACGAGCAAGAGTTTCATTTGAAAAATCGGAGAATAACTCTAAAGCGTGTTCGGACCAGGCTAAGAGTGGCATTGTATCGATATCAGGATCTTCTTGGTGCACATTAGGTTGGGCATGATGGGTGTTATGTTTATCTTTCCACCAGGAAACAGAAAATCCTTGAGCCAATCCACCAGCGACATAGCCGACACAATCGTTGTAGAAACGGTTACGGAATACTTGGTGATGAAGGAAATCATGTGAAAGCCAACCACATTGTTGCCAGAACAGACCCATAATCGATGCGGAGACGAGAACGACGGGAACATTGTTCGGAAAGAGGAAGAGTAAGGCCAACGAAAGGGAAACAAGGGAGACGTTGATCAGGATGAGCATTGCATAGTATAATTTATTCGACTCGTATAATCCCATATCGGCAAATTTTTCTTTGAGTTTACGAATTTCGTCAGGAAATGCTGACAGGGAGAAGAAGCAATATCATAGCGGGAACAATCCGAGAATATATCGTCAGAGATTACCGCACATAAGAATGATTTCCAAAGCGGGAAGAACGTACCAGACTGCTCAATATGTTTTTCATCATCGACAATATCTCCGACGTAATAATCAGCTAGCACTCCAGCTGTACTTTCAGGGTGGAAAGCATCAAAAGCGTCTATGGGACAAAGTAGTCATTGAAAAACAAACAAGGAACACGATTCAAAAAATGGGTTAGTAATACGTTTCAACAAAAACTGACATTTCGTATCGTGTAATATATGAAAAATTTTTGAACTAACAAGTGCCCCTGAGGGAAACAGAGATTTTCAAAAAAAATTTACATCCGATAATTAAATTTTTCAAACGAAATTTTCATCCGGGTCACGAAAGAACGACAGAAAACATTCACACATACCAGTGCCATCTCTACCGATGTGAGTTAAAATGACCGCACCACCGGGGTGCTGAGTGACCAAGTCTTTGATGTCATAAACTTTATTGTGGATGATAATATAAGCAGGAGTGTCGACATCTGGGGAATATTTGAATTTTTGCATGTAGTTGATGATGAACGACCTCGAGAAGGTCGTGGGTTGGTTTGAATGAAGAACAGCCATAGCGAAGAGAGTGTATCCTTCTAGATTCTATCAGAGAGGTATAAATAGGCCAGAAATGAGATGATGCGGGAGGGAACGATGGGATTTATCAGTGGTTTTGAGGAGTTGTTGACGGAAAAATTCACTCCAGCCGAGCAGCCCAATTGTTGTTGCCGATTCCCTTTCAACGGGGGAGATGACGCCGGAATGCGATTATCTCACAATTGTGTACAATGATGAGCTTGGAGTGCGTTGTGCGACTGCTTTATCACTCCTCTGGCTCAATATCTTTTGGTACAGACAATCGCCATCCGCCCTCGCTCATCACTTTCACATGTTTGGACAGTCTCATGCTAATTAGCGTGATCAGCAATGATGGTTGGGCCGTCTCGGAGACTAGTCTCAGTCTCTCAGACGATGCAGGCAGATCGATTGGTGTTCGTTTCATTTAAAGTCAATGCGCAACAGCAAAATACGTTTCTACATTTCTAAGCATTCATATCTATTCATGTTACTGATCGGAATCAAAATTCTTAAATTTGATGTACATTCAAAGAATCGATGAACGCAAGACTGCAGCCGATCTTGCTCAATTCTTGCTCCCATTCGTCAACGAAGACGAAAAATCGTAGACATCCACTTTATGGCAAGTGTTTTTAGCAGAGATTTCCACGTATCAGTTTGGCTTTGGATTCAGAAATAATTTGCATCGAGCGGCATCTGCGTGTGTATCATTATGGCTTAAACCATATATTGCGGAATGACGAAGACAGAACTGTACCCACATATGTGCCATGACGCCGCTGGAATAGCATCATAGCAACATGCCCAATCCAGTCCTCTTGATTGTGCAACCATACCTTAAGGGACGCCGAACATCCGGATATCTAACCCCGTCCTCTTCAGCTATCTGCGGCTTGATGCGAGTGGCTCACTGTTAAACAGGTCACCACCCACATAATGACATTAGAATATGTTGGGATACTTCACTTTGGGTTGCCGCAAGATTCATCCATATTGGGAGTTTTAAAAGTATAGTTAAATTTTTCCATGTCATTTACGGATTCGATCCACCGCGTGAAAAAGTGCAAACTCTGAAAACATAACGCCAATTGAAATATTCAATCGGTATGAATGACATTTGGCAACCATTCGGCAATTACGTTTTAATGTGGTGGAGGATTACGAGATTTCGAATTCAAAGTTCCCAACATCGATGCTTACCGTAAAAATATTTGCCATAATGTTTGTAATGTAGGGTAGAAAGCTGTCACACAAAAATTGCCATCACCAAGACATTCGGCAGACCACAGGTTTTATATACTTACACTCGACATTAACGAAATAATGTGAACATCAATTGTGCTTCGATATCCATTCATTGTGCACAGAAATATCTAAATTTTTTAATCTCCGAAGATCTTTCGATTTCTGATTCTTCGAATTTATTGGAATTCATCCACGAATATCGAATTATTTGGCAAATCACGACCTATTTTTAATTCGCTCATCCTCAGATTTGGTTTGAAATACTGTTTATTCTCTTCTATGGATGAGGTTTGGTTGGCTATAAATCCATCAATTGCCTCCGATTGTGTATCGGAGTGTACAAATGATCCGTAACGATTGTTATCTGTTCAGAACTCATCTCAGATTATGATCGCCATCCACAGCATTTAAGCATTTAATGATTGTTCAAATTGCAATAGAGAGCATGATCATTTAAACAATCAGAAACTGTTGACAAAAACTAGAACTAACATTCGCTTTCGAGTAAAAAAACTACACAAGTCTCCAATGCACAGCGTAGCCCCGGCGTATGACATTTACTATCCCATCCTTCTAGCTCCAGGATTTGGACCAACATGATGTCCTTGCTGACCTGTTCGCCTTCTGGAGTGATTAGTTTCGTATGTTCCCCTGCCCGAAGCAATACTGTTTGCACCTTCACCAATCACTACCTGACTTAAATCATTACCATTATTACTAGGACGCAAAGAAGCAGATGAACTGCCAGTCGAATGATTGCCACCGTACAATCTTGCTCTGCGTTCATTCTCGATTTGTTCTTGTCTAGCTCGCTTGCGTCTGACAGCAATGACGGTGCCGATACCGATAAAGGCAACGACAGATACCGCAACAACAATACTTATTGGAATGATCATTGAAGATTGTTCAGGTTTCTTGTCATTATCCTTGTCAAATGTCAGTACTTTGGTTCTATCTGTTTCGCGTGGGTTTGAATCTGATGTGGGTTCTTGTGTACCAGAGGTGGGCGATGTTATTTGTTCATTCGGTCTGTTTGATGTAGCCGCACCGGAAGATGAAGTTGTAACTGCAGCGGAAGAAGTAACATCATTTGCCGGAACGGAAGTGGTAGGTGGTGGAGGGGGAGTCTCAGTTGTAGTTGGAGGTTGTTCCGTCGTACTCGCTGGAGGTGGAGGTGGTACTACGATAGATGTAGCATCGATTGGTGGGGTTGAAAGAGGGGGTAAAATGATAGTTACATCTTGAGCTTTAGTAATATAAGGCGGAAATAAGCAAATGATTGCGACGAGGAGTAACTTTCTGACTTTCATTGGAATGTCTCGTTGGACAATAATGCGGGGTTGGTAGAATATTCCTATGTGGATGATGTAAGCTGAATGATCAATAGTCAAGCAGCAATATTTGTATATGGAATTGAATGAAGAAGTACAGCAACAATAACGGTGATATCAGACTCTTTTCCTGAAAAAGTCTGTGAAATCGTGAATGAATTTTGCGACGGTACTTTTCGCCCAGGCGGGCCATAAAGCAGGTTTTTTCACACTATCAAGCAATTTAACGGCGAAGACAAGTCTTGCCAAAGTATGAGTCAATTAAAGCTCTCAAAATTAAATTGAAAAGGATCTTGAAGACTATATCAGGTTAATTGAGCCGGTTCCTGTGGACTCCCACAGTTCAATGCTGGAGATGCTGGATGCAACCGCGTTTAAATTTCCTCTGTGGCAGGCGGTTGTATTGACGGCGCTCCATTCACATCTGCCAAGGTTGAATTTATAGAAAGTTAGTAGAAAAGAGAATGCAACGTAGCTGCGGAAATCTATACATAAATTGCAGCCTGCCTAAAGGGAATCAAGTCTGCCGGGAGAGCAACTCACAACTGCTGCATGATGTATGGAGTTTTATGGACAGCTGCTCAAGTGGGGATTATCTTGGAAATGGCAAGAGATAGAAATATGGACAATAATATTGCAACTCATTGATTTTTTTGAGATATTCTTTCGACCTCCTTGCTCGCGCCTCGCCCACCCACGTCAGGGTGGTCAGTTGACTTTTCCGACATTTTCTTCGGGTTTAGGCGACTTCCTGTGGGCCGTTATAACGTATAGAGTGATAAAGAACAGTGAGGAAGGCGAACAATATACTCAAATTGTATTTTACAATGCTCAAGAGTTACAACTGCACGCATGTTATATCCATTAAAAATCTACTGAGAAGAATGAAGCTGAACAAGAAGAAGGAAAGAAGAGAAGCAAGATTGAATTTGAACAAGACGACGCGCTTGGCATTTGCGGTCGTCAAAATGCGAGGTAAAATCGGATGAATGTGTAGTAATGACGATGAGGCAGGAGACAGATTAGGACTCCTTAAACCACAATCAGTACAAACAAGATTGTATTTATCTGCATTCAAGATAAACAGTTGTTGGGTTATTGCTTTCTGGTCATTCGACACCAGTATTCAATATTCCGGCACCATCGGTTTACCAATATCACCAATGCTGATAATTCCTATATCGTGGGCAATATGCGCAGTCATTACTCTCAGCATCCTTCCCTTTGTGACAGCACAAGCTCCGAGGTTACGAAGATTCTATCCTGACAGTATTCCGGGGTCAAGCGGATATGTGTTAATAGAAGGGGTATGTGCGAGCCGCCTCATGCACGATTACAGAAATAGAGAAACAACGGGTTAACTCCTTTTTCGTTTTCAATTCAATTTCAGACGTCTCTGGTATCAGGTCTTTCTGTTGAATTTGTTAGTGGATCAAACATTTATAAGCCATGCCCGAGTCCAGAATTCTTTGTCGGATATATAAATTGGTATGCAACAGCGAGGTATTCTGAACTTACATAGCCGGCGCTAGCAATTGACCCAATTCTTTCGATACAACAAAGCTCACTCTCAGAAAACATATTACCGTCAAGTGACACTTTCAATGTCACTGTTTTTTTCTCTGGTCTCCGCCATTTCGCCCCTGGAGTCTTCAGAACAGGAATCCCAAATTCGCCACCAACAGCTCCACCTCAAACAATCACTCTGGATCAGAATACAGACGGTGCTGGAATCCAACTTCTTGCAACCGATCCCGACGCAAACGAAACTTTCAGATACTATATCACCCAATTTCCATCTAACGGCGTTTTGCTACAAAGCAGAACTTTTCAATGGGCCCGCATTGAAGATTCTAGCATCTCCAGCAGGCTCGTCAGAGACGTATCCGGAACTGCAGTTTATGTCCCGAACTTAGAGTACTGGGGAAACGATACATTCGAGTTTCAAGGTAATGTAGTTAAATTTTCCCTGTTTCCTGGACGACATTATTCATCTTGACTTCTATGGTCAGTTTTTGACAGGTTTTCGCAGCGTAAGTTCTGCTTTTATTGCCTGCCACTGCACTGAGCCTGGATCATGAGAATTCAAATCTAATAACAACTTGGATAGCTTCGATAACAACTGTCGTGAGCATCGTGGTTAGACAGGTTTTCTTTGTTTATACCGACAGAAATGTTTCTGTACCGTTATCCTTATGCAGCGGGAATTGCAGCGACGTGACATCAAATATCACGGGAATTCGGGGTGGTGTCCTCCTGTATAACGGGAACATGATTTCGGCATTGGCTCAAACCGTCAATGGGACGACCGTTACTTTTGTCCCAGCATTCCCGCAGTCACTTGCTACTCAACTTGTTGGGTCAGTGAACTATCGGCTCTCGAACAATCCCTGGGCTGAGAAAACTGTCCGCATTCCCATCGGTCCGCCAGGTATATTTAATATCACTGTCGGAACCACACAGGCAATGCGAGTACCGATCAGGCTATTGTGTTCCTACGTTAGACGACCAGCAGAGATAATAACATATCGAATAGTCGATGGCTTCAACACTGCATTTGGCACATTGAATCAAGCGATATTTAGAGGTGTTCGGTTAGCTACTCCAAATGATTCTTTCGCAGATCAAAATTTTGTGGTTGGTCCTGCCTTTGAAAATGGTGTAGTCAACGATTTGTGGGGCCGTCTCTATTATCAACCGGCCCCCAAGTATCACGGAAGATTCGGATTCTCTTATGATTGCTATGGTTCGTAATTTATTTCCCGCTCTCGGTTAGGTTAGTTTTTGGGCCGTCACTCATAACCCACCCTTCATACAGACCATAAGGAAAACTTGCCTTCAGTTCCAGGCTTTGTTAATGTGACGGTCATACCACAAATCCCGTGTAATGATAGAATTGAAATCAACTCAGACTACATAAAGATTTATAACGGTGATCCTATCGCTGACGGGTGCGTATTTTCATATTAGTTCGTTGCAGATTTCTTTCCGATGCTGACATTTGCTTCAGCCTAGTATTTCGATTTTTCGAGTTCCCCCAAGACGCAATGTTTATGAGTGCAGATAGCAGTATTCCGGCATACCGAATCAATACAACAACTCGGTATCGAGAAAATCGAGTGCGACTTATCGCAAATATTACAAGAGGAAGGTAATGTTGCATCTCAGAATCAGTAAGTCAAGCGATGACTTCCTCACTCACCTCAATGTAGACCATTTGTTGGGAATTACCTATACCAAGCCATAGGGGCAGATAACCTGACATCGAATTTCTGCAACGTTACATTTGTTGTGTCATGCGCTCCGCTTTATTTGAATATCTTCAACAAATCATCAGTGAGCATATGTGGTAAGTTTGCAAAGTAGCGATGGCAGATTGAATCAGTGTACTAATATGTCCCTGCATGCGCTTGTAACATACAGAAACTTGTCCAGTCGGAGCAATCTGTAGGTTTGTAGATACCCGCACCCAAGAGCCTCTTGTAAACCCCAGCTAACTGTTATTTTTTGTTCAAGTTTCAATGGCTTGTTTGAACCTTACGCCGCGAGAGGTATCGTATAGCCTCACCATGACAATTCAATTTAGCTGTTCATTTTCTCAAATGTCTTGAATATCGTAATAGGATATTGGAAAGCTCTAGATAGCATGGTATTTCTACCTTGTGAGCCAGCGTCTGCCTGCCCTGGATTTTCCAATGCGACAGTGTGCGCGGAAGGATATACGTATGGCTATACTTTAATTTAACATCAACCTATGGGCTACGTTAATCAATGGAATTTAGCGGAACTCGCTGCGGAGAATGCAGTCAAAATTTCTACAGACTCGGCGGAGATTGTCGGAAATGCACCAACAACATCGGTGTATTAATAACGCTTATTATTTTATTGCTCTTTGGTGCCTTCGCTCTAATTTCGCTAGTGCTAAGATACGTTGCAAACGGTTGGATGTAAGTAACCGCCTATTATGTTCTGAAAGTATCAGCGACAGTAACCTAAACATTTTGTAGACTTGGTGTCGCCACGATATGCTTAAATTTTACGCAGATGATTCTTGTGCTCAGCGAAATTAAAATGAAATGGTAGGAAGACGAATTAGCTTTAAGCGAAGTGACATCATCTAATTAGATGCCTAGGACTCCCGAATTTCAGCAATTCATGAATACGATATCCATTGCCAATCTTAATATTGAGCTCGCAAGTCCCGAATGTTTTATCACTGACTCCGCCAGTAATTACTACTTTAAAATGAAAGTCACACTCGCCCTTCCCCTCTTTTTATCTTTGCCCCTTATTCTATGGACCTTGATACATCTTTGGCCCATTCGATCATCCATTATATATGCCTGTAGATGGTTGGCGAAAAGAGTTCGAATAAGATACAACCCAGTAATTAACCTTGTTGCGTTAAAACAAAGTCAAGCCGAAAATTTGTTGATTGCTACCCGAGCAATGAATGCCCTATTATCGGTAGTGTATGTCATTGTCGCTACAAAATCTTTGGCCCTTTTTGATTGTACGCAAGAGGTCAACGACACTTTCTATCTTGGTATGCCTTGCTTTCTGTTGTAATAAGATACGTAAAATATTAACGGTACCATATTTACGCAGACGAAGATAGTAGCGTCAAATGCTTTGACGATTTGTGGTATAGTAACCTGAGTTATGTTTTACCTGCGGCTTTGTAAGCTACCCATTTCCGTTTTCAAAGTCCTTGTCTTATCAGCTAACGTTGATAATAGATTCTACGCGTTCGGAATCCCGCTTTATTTTTCCATTTTATTTTTCCTCCTCTTTCAGCGACGTTGGAGCGGACCGACTTGGACAAGACTGCGTAAACTGGCAGAGGCAGTATTCAATTTTGATTACAGTTTTATCAAAGCTGAGCGACAATATTTCATCGTCTTGCAGATCCTTCAAAAATTCATCGTTATTTGCATTAATATGTTTTTCACAAAGTGAGTTCTCAAAATCCTGTCCGGATGGACGCGAAAAGCTAACTTGCGATATGTCTGATTTCTGCATCGCAGATATGTTACGCTTCAAATTACTTTGACGATTTGCGTGCTTATCGGTTCCTATCAGGTGTACCGGCGGCAGCAACCTTACCGCTACAAATCGCTTCATTACCTTGAAGTATGCTCTATATTCTCGGCCATCGCGATTTTGGCAGTCGGTAATTTCCTGTATACCGAACAATTTCCAGCAGAATCACATCAGCAAGTGGTTTCCGCTATCCTAATTGCGATAATATCGGTATTCTTCGGTGCAGCCGTGCTCGCGATCATGTATGAGGTCAAGACTGGAATGAAGACTAGGAAACAATCCTCTACATCTTCACTATCCTTGAGTTCGAGCCTAAAGAACGCGAAAAATGAAAAGCAGATGAAGGACACAGAGAGTACGCCAACGCGACCACTTGAAATATCGAATGCTGTTTTAATTGAAAGTACCGCCGGGCTGCCAATGATGACAGCTTCCAAGTTCTTATATAATCGCACGGTGGATCGTTTACCGCCTAAGGAATAACATAGGAGATCTATCGTTCGAAATGCGCGATAGTTATTAGTCGATTATTATGTATCACCACGCCATTGGATGGGTGGATTTGTAAATTGTACCATACCCACACTAGAAATTTATAATCTCCGAATATGTTAAGAGCGCTGTAAAATAAAGTGTTATTTTAACCTAATAGAATGCCCTGTCAAATGCTTCCTCGGACACTAGTGGTATCGCATATAGACTGATTGATCGATCTCCTCAGTGCGCAACCATTGCTACACCCAGCAGCGAAATCATTTATTGTGATGTCAAGCAGGGAGATATAGCTCGGAAAGCAGATTTAAATTTCATTTTGATTTATATTATTTTAATACATCAGATAAGCTTAGTCCATTTCGGCTTAGGGATCTCGTCTCATTCCCTTGATCATTTCTACGTTGCCTGTCCTCCTTACTACTTGATAACGTGTTCACAACCGCATACGGTTTTATAAGTCTATTTTCATGAATATTGGAGTTGGCTGATGTATTAACACTGGATAGAAACGGATTAGGTTTACGAATTTTATTAATCGGTTGTCCTTGGGTCGGACTCCTCCGTATCAAACTCACATCCGATTTGTTGAATCCGCGGCTACGAAAGGGAAAACTAGGTTTGTCCAATTTACGTTGTTTAGAATGTAGCGGATGGAGTGAAGTTGGGGGATGAATATTTGACTTTGATTTTGCTGAAGAAAGAGGCTTCGTCATAGCGCGCGCAAATGGGTTGGGTGCCCGAGCGGAAGATTTACCAAGATCAGAGGGAGGGATGGAGGGATGGATGAAGGTAGAGTCAGATGACCGAATGCTCGAAGAAAATGGATCATATTGGGCAAGCAAATCGTTCATTGAGGAATTCTTAGAGACAATTCGCACCGGTTTCACTGCCGCCGACGAACGATTGCGTATACTTGTGTCGGTCCCCACTGATGCAGCTCCTGTTTTACCCACATCTCTGTATAGTACTACTTTTTGGGAGCCTAATTGTTCATTAGCGTCGTATCTTTCGGCGATTTCTGCCATTCTTTCAATTTTCGAATAAAAGAGACTCCATCTCTCGACATCATCACTCATTTCATCCTGCATGACATACTGGTAGAGTGGATTGGCGAAAGAATCGATTATTCGACTCCTCTGAAATGTCGAACATGGTCTCACTAAATCATAAATTTCCGGGGCGATAGCACCGATGATTTTATCATCTTCGTTTTTTTGGGTATTCTCACCCCAATTGAAAGTAAACCCTGGTTTCTTATTCCAGTTCTCCAACTTGTTATGCCAAACCACCTTTGTGTAACTAACATTCACGACTTGCAAAGTGGGAAGAGAAGGCAAATACTTGTCCACGCTTACTATTCCGATCCGGGTCTTACTTAGATCCAGAACTTTTAAACTTCGTAGGCCATTTTCCTTGTTGATACTATGAGGTCGAACTAAATGGCTGACTCCATAATCGGTGATGTCTTCATTCCCAGATAGATTGAGATAGTTTAGGTATCTAAACTTATTCAGGTGCATTAGTGACGCATCGGATAGATTTGTTTTTGAAAGATCGAGGAATGTTAGAAAATGAATTTGGGAAATTCTTGATAGCTTGGTTTCATCGAGTAAGTTACGCCGAATGCGAAGTCGAGTGTAAGTCTTCAACTCTTCCGATGAATCTGAACTCATACCACCGTTTCTTTCAGCTTCGTCCAAACATAAATACGCCGATACCAAGACTTCGACGACATAAAATGGCAATACCCTCCACATTGTTTTGGCGACCTCAAAGATCATTTGTCCAACAGGGCACCATGGCAAGTCCCCAGAATCACTGAAACATTCTCTGTCAATCCAGTCTATTTTTTCCACTATCACTCTACAACATAGAGATCTTAGAGACGGAATGCAACCACCTTTTCGGCGTTCGATCGGGCGTGGGAACTGTCTAGACTGTGCATTTGACACTGCCGGTACCGCAATGGACGTATCATGATGAAGCAGCGCAGTCGAATCATGAAATCGTGGTTGTTGTGCACCTAGAATAGTTCGAGGACGACAGCGAGCAGTTGGGAGAATCCGAGAGAACACAAGTCCCAGTCTTTCGTAATCAATTCGCTCCTCGCTTTCCTTTTTGGAGGGATGTGAGGTGCTTTCGGTAGATGTGGAATCGTGAGAAATCGAAGAAGAGGCGATTTGTTGGCCGGACCGGCAACCACTAAGCTTATCCAACTCCATTTCTAATAGAAGATCAGCATTGATAAATTAATGATGCCGGCAATAAGTATTTTTCGATCGCTGCTGAGATTCAGTCTGTATCCAAGACTTAAAGCTGAGTTCAGAGGTTCGGAAACGCGCCGCGAAATAAAAGTCGAAGTGCGGAAATTACACCCATATCGACAATAATGCAGTTATTCCAGCAAACGATATTCCGAGACAGAAATGCCACAATATTGGCTCAATTGAAGTTTTCTATTATAGGTGTTATGCCCCTTGATTGTGAACCTTAGGAATTGAATAACTAATATTGTCATTATATAAATATTGTCTACAACTACCCAAAAGTTTAATGGACCAAAATCTTATTTGGCTACCCGTGTATAAACAAAGCAGTACCCAGATTACATAACGTGAATTACGAAGTATTCCTTCTTTCCTATTCGAACAAGTGAGACGAGGTCGTTCTTTAGGTGGTCGCCGTCGCCACCTTTTCCGGGAAGGAAATGCTTCGAAGTATCCAACTTTTCATTAGGATCCGTAATTCTAGTGTTGTTGATATAAATTCCTCCGCGCGTGGTTAACTTGACCGCTTGGCCTAAAGGCAGATGTCATTGTTGAAGACAGCGGAAATGTTGTAAATAATTTTAGATATATACTTCGGCTTTTCACCACTCCTGACATGGCTAGGAATTTGGCAACATCGACTGAGCCACTTATTTCTGATACTTGTTCTTTCAACACTTCAACTTTAGGAACCTTTTTTATCCGTTCCGTTCCATGGAAACAATCAATTAAATCTTTCGGCGTAATGCGTTTAAGCATCTGATCGATTGCTTCGTGTCGTGAAGGAAAGAGGAGAGAAGTCTGTAGTTGTGCTCGTCGCAAAGATTGTTCTGAAAATCGGCAGCAGAGATGAACGAAATCAGTTGAGTCGTGGCGCGAGCGGTTGAAACAAGATGCACGAGGAAGACTTCAATCTTCTGAAGAAAACCTACCACCATGAACAAGTTCCGTGATTTCGCTGGCTAGAACACTCTGTGCTTTTCTTGCTTCAGGATTTACCTAAAATAGAGCAGCAGTTAAACCCGAGAGTCAGGGTATCAATGAAAATTGTCAAGACAAGTGTGGAATATCAAATGGAATCCCGACTTCAGACCCAGTTTTTACGTAGAAGTGTAGTAGTTCAGAAGGATGGACCGAGGAGGATGTTTTACGAAGGTAAAACAATCCGCAGCATCAAATTTCGCCTGGACGCTTTTCCTGCTATCATTCATTACCGCGTCGATCGCAAGAAACCATTTGACATCCGATATAGGCTTGACCAGAGAGCAAGTTTGGTCAATCTCAACCTACTTTATGCATCTCCATTATATTCGATATCGATTCCGCTTGCAAAAATGTGAAGTAGTTTAAATACTTCTCTACGTCCGAATCAGAAGTATTTATGAAAAACTAAAAAGAAAAGTCAGCTAATTTAAACAAAAGAACGCAAGTTACATTTGGCGAACCTGATAAAAGTCGAAAACACTAGTCCTGACTCCATCCATCCATACTGCATTCCCTGCGCTTTTTCCAAATTTCTGGCCGTCGGACGTCGTGACAAGAGGCAACGTTAATCCAAAGGGGGTTTCCGAACTTCTGATTTCATTTGATTTTCTGCGAATCAAGTCAACACCGGTAACTATATTGCCCCATTGATCTGATCCTCCAATCTGGAGTTGACAGTTGTTTTGCTGATACAAATGCCAAAAGTCGTAGGCTTGGAGCAATTGATACGTGAATTCTGTAAAACTTATACCGGCTGTGGAGTCTAACCGGCTTTTAACACTAAAACGATAGTTAACGGGGTCAGTGACCTCTAGGTACGGGATCTTAAGCTTCAAATCGAACAAACCTTTCTCTGGCCATCATTGTAGATACTCGACTTAACCGCCCCGTATCACCTAAAAATTGCAACACATTCATTTGGCCAAACCATTCTAGATTATTACGGAATGATAACCTGGTTTCCCATCCCCTAGAATCTGATTTCAATCTTTTTTCGGCGTATTTCAACCCATTTTCAAAGAATCGGGTAACTTGTGTGGTAATCCCCTCAACGTTATGACGAAGTTGTTCGGATGTCAATGCATTCCGTTCGGTAGATCTTCCACTGGGATCACCTATGGAGCCCGTTGCACCTCCAATCTTTGGTAAAGAAGGAGTCAGTTGAATTGCAAAACAAGTTCAGCTTTGGCCAACTAGATCTTCTTCAGAATTTTCATCTACTTGAACCGATTTTAGAGAAATAGTTGCAGTAAAACCAAAATCATACCAAAGCAATCACAGAGTGTCCGTGAGACAAAAATCGCAATAGACAGGATAAAGGCAGAAGATTGCCGATGTGGATACTATCTGCAGTCGGATCTATTCCGCAATACAGCGTGATAGGATTGTTGAGTCGAGATTTCAATTCTGGACTGTGACGAGCTCATGTTTAGACAGTATTCTTGCAAAAATGAAACTTTGATAGATTCTCGTGGGTGTATTTACCTTGTAACATCATAAATCAGGCTCCTTGATTCGAGATCGTCATAGAGGTTTTTCGAAGTAAATGAAGAAGATGAAGAGAGAAATCTCGTTTTGAGGATAATACTGCTTGCTCTCAATAGAGGCTGTAATTTTCCTCCATTTCCATATCCCTGTGCCACTATCCTCAGCATTATCTTTTGAGTTCTGCTCACTTTGATGAACTATGAGCTAAAAATTTAAGCGGGACGTTCCTTTCCTCATGTGACCTCAGAGGGAGAAAATCATAAACTTGATAATGATATTTTCATTGCGTTTCTCTTGGTCAAATATAATTCAGATGGTGTAGACAAGTTAGTTTGCTGGTATAGAATTTTCGACTTCAAAATAAAACAATATTATAAGAATCAAAATTTGTTGCACTATGGCCATTGAAGTGTCCCGCCTAAAAACGAATTGGCGCCTTATTCCTTCCCATTGAAATCATCTACATCCTTGATCCATCGCTACTATTTAAATCAATACATCTGCATTATGGCTGAATACAAAGGCGGATCCGGCGAAGGACAGCGACATACGATGCTGGAGAAGCAAAGAGAAGCTATGCTTTCCGAGTTCCAAAAACGAAAGGAGCAGATCTCAAAAGTAACAAACTCTCTGCCGGATTCTACTGCATCAATTGCTTTCAATTACGATTCTCACCTGCAATCCTTCCCAAACATGTTAATATTATTAGGACAATGAAGTTAAAATTGGATCAGATAGATTCGTCGCTTATACTGAAAGTGTAGAAGACCAATTAAAGCGAGATACCGTCGGTCTTGTTACTTTTGAAGAGTTCAGGGCAAAGCGAGAACAGTTAGAAAAAAAGAGGGCACTAGAAAGTGGACAGCAGAAGGAGTATGTCTGAATGGCCATTTCTTCTTTCGTTGCAGACAACTCGATATTAGAGTCATCTCTGAACAAAACACTAAACTCTTGCTGGTTCAACTGATTCAGTGAATTAAAACCAAAAAAGAAAAAGAAGAAAGCAGATAAATCGAAACTATCGTTTGCAATGGACGGAGAAGAAGAAGCTGATGAAGGCAGTAACGGTTCCACACAAACTTCAAAGGAAGAGGTCAAATCAAATGGTACGTTTCCTTTAAGGCCATAGTTCATCATTTCTACACAGACTATTTGTCCCTTTTATTGACAGCGACTCTTATTCCAATTCTCAGGAAACGGCAAAAAATTGAAGGTTGGGAAAAATCCGGACGTTGACACCAGCTTCCTGCCAGATCGAGAACGGGAAGAATTAGAACGGAAAGAACGGGAGCGATTAAGGAAAGAATGGCTGGAGCAACAAGAAATCATCAAAAGTGAGTACTCATTCATACACCCTTGATATTGTCCCTCAATTTTTCAACTGTAATAACTTCTCAAAATTTTAGACGAAGTCATCAACATTACCTATTCGTTTTGGGACGGTACTGGTCATCGAAAGAGTGTCGAGGTACATGCATTTTCCTTCTCGCTACCATTATTTCGATTCCATACTTAAGTTATATTCATTTTATTGTCCTAATGTAGTGTCGAAAAGGAGATACAGTCTCACAATTCCTGGAAAAAGTCCGACAACAGTGGCATGAACTGCGCGGTGTTACTGTCGATAACCTGATTTATGTAAAGGAAGATTTAATCATTCCACATGTACCTATCTTCATCTTTATTACCTTTGTTATATCTGCCCTTTCCGGTGGTTTACGAGTATCACTAACTATTTGGTACTATGCTTTCTCATTTATACTAGCATTACACTTTTTACGATTTTATTCTCAACCGAGTCCGAGGAAAATCAGGTCCGCTCTTTCATTTCGATGTCCACGATGACGTCCGGTTAGTTTCAGATGCAAGGGTAGAAACTGAAGAATCCCACGCCGGTAAAGTTTGTGAGAGGAGTTGGTATGAACGAAATAAACATATCTTTCCGGCAAGTCGATGGGAAATATTTGATCCTAGTAAAAACTATGCAGAAGGTGGGTATACGATCAAGGATACAAAGAAGAATAAAACTTAAGGGTTTCTTGTATTTGTTGTGAAGATGACATTGGTGGTGCGTTACGTTTCCGTGAACTCTTAGCTTAGCAGATCAGCTTTCATAGATAATGTTCATATTGGCCGAACTTTAAATGTCTCAGATATTGCTAGTAACTTGGAACATACACCGAAAGGGTTGATTAAATTTATTAAATATAACAAAAAGTACTTGTAACCCGGTTCATTAATCTTCATTCTTCACCCGCTAACGCCATAACGCTCCATAGCATTCCTCCCAAAACCGTTTCAAAATAGGAAGTAAGAGTACATAGCATTTCGAGATAAGAACAACAACAGAATATACGATATGTAATTACGGAAAAGGATTAGGTAAGACAAATTGTAGTTTTATTCGAATGATTTTGGAGCCGATTAAGGTCGATGGAGCGATGAAAGGCGGGATGGGCAACGGGTATAATTTGAGCTTTCTTAAATGTGTATATTTCGTTTGGAGTGGTTTAGTCGAACAATGAGACGAGTTCCTGTGTGGGTGGGATTATTTGTAGGAATGATGTCTTGAGGTTAATAACACACACACCGAAAAGTGGAAAACGAACTCCAGATAAAACGTTTGGCAAGAACAGGTAATAAACAGTCGAACAAACCTTAGTATATTTTGCCACCTCGTAACTAGCGCTGGCTAATTTCTGTTTGCTTGGCTTCTCATCATCTCCGCCACTGCCACCGCCCATATTGCCGCTCATAAATGATTTCCCTAACATAGCCAATCTGTCATTGCTATTCAGTAGATCTTTCAGCACAGATTCTCCTTTCACTTTGTACTGGCTAGCTTCAGGGACTTCTCTGAATGTCTTTCGGCATGCCGTTATCAGGTTAGATACAATAGATGTAATTCCGTTGATAGTATCCTGAAAGTCTTGGCCGAATGTAGCTTGTCGCATGGCGTAAAGTAGTGACTGGATGGCTTGAACAATCAAATCGGTCTGTTTTTCGAGATAAAGCTAATTCAAGGATTGTATAATCGAGCAGTAAATGATTAGTTAATGAGAAATTAGTATTAGTATACACTTCGGTTGAAACAGAACTGTTCGAATAAGAAAATTCAAGAGCAAGAACAGCTTACCCTCAACTCATCGACCTCATATAAAGGTGCATTTTCTTTCTTTGGCGACGCGCCATTAAGACTCAGACCTTTCGATCCGTCTTCCCTTGAATCGTTCAATTTCTTTCCGCCAACTCCGCCACCAATTGCTTTCTTCACTCCAATCAACCGCACGATTTCTTGAATTGTGTCGCTTAATTCCTCAACTGCCGCATCGATTTCTTTGCCCTTTTCTGAACTGGTTCTCTTAGTTGGGGATCCACCAGCGCCACCAGTAGCATGCTGTTTAGCCACCGCCATTAATCTTGTCAAACAACCAGATAAATCAGTTTTGAAATTCAATAGATTCTCCCGATCGATTAACGATATTGAGACAGTTGGGTTGGATTCGTAAATTTCGACATCCTCTGTGATAGATTTACACGCTATAACAATCGATTTCATTGCAATCAAAACTTCCGTTGGATTGTCGGATCTAAAGATGACATATGTGATGTTAGAACGCAAGTGCTGTCAATCAGGTATGGAACGCATAAATGAGAAACTGACCTGGCTGCCCTTTTTAATCCATCGACTGCATCTTTATACGATGTGGTTTTACCTTCATCAATCGCTCCATCTTCCTGCGGAGACCAAATCTTTTCTGTCTCAGCACTGAAATTGCTCCCTTTAATTGTTGAAGTAGACGCTGATGATGAATTGAGTTGTTCCGATGGTCGCCTTTGTGATGCAGCGGCCTTCAGTTGAGACTGAAGATCTCGCACTTGAGATTGGAGCCGTTGATTCTGTGATATTATGAAGAAATTAAAATTTCAGTTTTCTAATTCTGACTGTTAAACCCATAATGAAGATTCTTCTGTTACCTCTTCCGTCAAATTTTTGATACTCTCTCGATTGCTGTCTCTTTCCGCCAACAAATCGTCATTTCTGTTACTTAATGCTTTAATCTCATTTAACAACGCAGCTGCTTCCTTTCTGACATCTTCAGCTACTTCCTGTTGCATTCGATAATCTTCTTGTAACCGGCTATGATCGTCTCGTAAAGTGGAAAGTGTGGTTTCGAGGGTTTGGTTTGTCTATATATGACAACACGAGAACACAGTTATTGATATTGAAGCCAGAAAGTGACAGCGCAAGTTGTGATTGAGCACAAAATGAAGAGATAGGTTGTACCTGTTTTTGAGTTCGAAGTTGTTCTTCTAATTGCTGAACTTTAGATCCCTGAGCGGTGTCCTGTTGCTTTGATTTTGCCTGTTACAACAGAAAATTCATCAATTTAGCGATTTTATCTATAAACTATGCAATCAATTATCCATACCGCTAATTCTGTCTCCAATTGTGCTATTCGCTTGGTCATCGATGACAATTTTGATTCATATTCGGTTCGCAGTTTATCGGTTGAGGGCGCAGGATCGAGAAGCTAGTTATTTCGAATAATATGCATCACAAATTTTATAGGAAAGAACCAATATCAGTGTGGGGAAAGTAAATAACAACGGTAACTATGTTTGCGCGTTAGAGAGATACTCACGTCGCCAGGTTTTGATATCATATCTCCTAAATCAGCCATTAAAGCGTCCAAATTACCAAAACTTGCGTCGGTCTTATCCTGCGTCGGAGGTAACATAGGTTTCTTGTCCGTTACAGCGGTTGCCACAATAGGTGGTTGCGTCGTTGGCGACTTGTTCTGATTTTGAGTTTGTCCTGGACTTTTCTCTACCGCATTCTCTTTACCTATCTCCACAGACTTTATTGCAGTTGCAGCTGGGGAAACTGATGTTGTAGCAGAAGTAGGAGGGCTAGCCAACAATGCCGCTTCTTCTTGTTGACCTTCCAGTAACTGAGGAAACCTTCGTTCCAATTCAAAAAACACATCACTCGCCAAGTCTTTGAACCTATTTTTCGGTAGAGTTGCTAATTTTTGTCTTGCTTGATTACGT
Organism: Paraphysoderma sedebokerense; assembly: GCA_025602915.1. Taxonomy (NCBI): domain Eukaryota; kingdom Fungi; phylum Blastocladiomycota; class Physodermatomycetes; order Physodermatales; family Physodermataceae; genus Paraphysoderma; species Paraphysoderma sedebokerense. The sequence goes on along the minus strand of JAHLJZ010000050.1, from coordinate 42,697 downwards.
TTTGGGTGGAAATCATCACGAACTGGTAAAAATGGCATCTCTGCGGAATTAAATTGTCGACGAGTCATCTCGTCGTATACATCTGTCGCTAATTCTTGAAATTGAGGTTTAGACAGCCTAGTTAATTTGTCTCGTGCATTTTGTCGTTGTTGCGATATCGTTTGACCTTTATATTGAGTGAATTACGGAAATTGCGAGTTTTGTGAATTGGAGCGGTATTGGAGTTGAACATTGTCAATTCGGTACAAGGTGATAAAGAAAGAACAGAAAGAAATATCAGTTAAACAAATTCAGTATCATCTTTTAAACTCTTTTGCTTTGTAGTTTAATATCTAGTTGTCGTTATAACCATGTCCCCCTATTTGTTAAAATTGTCGTAACAAGTGAACACTGGAAATGAACCGCATGTATATTTCTTTCAGCAAATTGAGCATGACATCCATCTTTCTTTGCTCTATAAATACACTACTAGCGAATATACTCTAATTGAGCATTTAATGAAATTAAAATAAAAATTACAAACCCTTTTCAGCATGTTTCTCCAGATACTTTTTCAAGGACTCATAATACTGAACAGCGACTTCGAATCCCGGCACGAGTATTTTATTGGGAGAGGCCGGTTGTTTCGATGCCATGATGAGGGAGGAATGCTACGAAGGGAGAAGGGGGAAGCTGGTTGCGGAGAGAATTACAGAGTTGAATTGATGTTGGGGGTGTTCCAAATTTTTGTTCTCGAATGGTGCGTCTGGTGTGGATGAGCGAAGTCTGCTCAAACGTGTCGACGACTGCTCATAAAGCGAGGTATCAAGGGTATATCTTTTTTCGCTTTATCAATCGCAAAGGATGCTGTGGGGAATGTGCTTCTAGTGATGGCTGGGTGGGTGTGGTGGATATATTAATCGACTGTGTCTGTGTCCTATCTTCAATGTCTGTGGTTCAATCTGCTCTCGTCAAACCTCTCGTTCCATTTTGTGTCCCACTCCCGCCGACAGCTCATTTTCTTATCACTTACCACAGACAGGGCTCAAAGTGCGAATCCATAAGGCTCAGTTAGAAATACCCCTCACAATACGTAAAAATGTGCTGTATGATATATATTTATATTAATGATGTACACGTCTGTGTCTAATATATACTACATCTCTGTCAATCCTCCGCTACACTCCCCTTGCTAACTCCTTGCCTATTGTTTGCTGAAAAATTGAGTTATTTTTCCATTCCCTTTTTCTGATACAGCCGATTTCGACGGAGTCTTTCGTTGTCTGCCGATTGACTGATTCTTGGAAGGTGTCGAATTAGGCGTACTTTTATCTCTTATGCGAGATTTCTTGCTCACAGTGCCGTCACTTTCTGTGCTTTCGAATCCTCCCTCATTACCGCTGACACTTCCCGACTCTGTTCTCTCGCGTTTTCCCAATATTTTTTCACTCTTCGGCTCGGGTACTTCGGATGGATTCACTTCTAATTTTACTACACCTCCACTTTTTCCTGGACTTTTCTCCGTTGATTCTGCTTTTACATCTCCTTCAAATTCCTTCTGTTCTTTCTTGCCTTTTTCAATCTTACCGCCATCAGCACTGACAAAAAATTTACCAATCCCGCTGTTTGCTTGCTCTTTCTTGACCTCACTCCAAGGTCTAACAAAAACGTCTTCATCCACGCCTACCTTCCCAACTCGACTGTCAACAATATACCACTCCAAGCCTTCTACGTTCGGCTGTAACAATTCCTCCAATTTAGGACACCACCTTAGATTGGGGTCCAGCCAGGTCGACATCGCTTCAGGATCAGATAATATCACTGGCATGCGGTCGTGCAAAAAAGAAAGAGAAGAATGAGAAGAGGTAGTGACTATAGTGTAACTGTATATCTCTTTTCCATCTGGCAATAGAGTTCATCCGGGGGCGCGTATCCATGATTTTCAAACAGATTAAGAGCGGAAAATTTGGGTCAGTGTCAACCGACAAGAAACAATCGAACATTAAAATAAGGTTTGACATAAAATAGACATGGAGGAATTCGATTACCTTCGAATTTGACTCGATCCCATAACCCAGCAAGCATCAGTAATCCCCCATCCTTTCGTTTTACAAAATATGGCACTTTGCCACTTTTCGTTTTTTGCCATTCAAAAAACCTAATATTCAGGAGTTAAATTGACAATTCGTTACCTTATGCAAGCGTTCACCAAAGATTTCAATTCATTTCATCTTGTCCGTGAGAGATCAAAACCAAAATTTGGAGGTCATACCCTTCTGCTAAGACCACACATCGATGCGTATGTTTGATCCCTCTGTACATTGGTTTATTTTCTATGAGTGAATCGTCCCTGTTACCCAAAGATTCAAAGTAAGAGGGTGTTAGAGTGCCACACGATATAGCGACAGATGAACGCTTGAGATTTGTTACCTCACATTAATAGTTTTCAGTTGTCCGCCAAAATCAGGCATTGATTTCATCCAGTGCGGTATAAGTCCCCATCTCTACGTCAAAAACGATATATGTTTTTTAATCAGCACGAGGAAATCCGTGTCCTCTTCTTCAGTTTTCAATACGACAAATTGAATAGGAAGAAATCTGCAGAAAAAGACCCCTGAGATTCATAGGGAAAGCCGTACCATAGATTGAAGATAACGTTCTCCATCTTCGGGTTCTGCTTCTAATTCTCGATCGTTTTGTTCCATACCCTCTTTCGATTCTAGATGTTCTTTTGACATAGATTTTGGCGACTTTTCATACGTATCATCTTTCACACTCCTTTCTTCCTTGGATTCAAATCTTGGTGACTTTGATTCGTCGTCCTTGGTTTTTCCATCATGTTTCTCTTTGGCATCAAATTTGTGATGCGCGGTGGAAGAATACTGCAATAAAACAGGTTGATAGCGTGTCGGCGGAACGTTATATGACGTTCGATACGATTCTTTGTTTACCCTGTTTGTTTTTAATCGGAGGTTTGAAAATGATGCAGATCAATAAATTGAATTCTACGGTATCAACTATGCGCTGAACATTGACTGTAAGTGAAACAGTATAAAGTAGGTCCAGGGAATAGACACCGAAAACACCCAGCGATAATCTAATAGTTCAACAGCAAAATAAAATAAAATAAGAAAGCAAATAGAGACCATTTAGAAGTGTGAGTTTGTGATTGGATATGTTCCGGGGCCTTTGTAAGTTCCGGGTGCAAAAGTCAGTTTTAAGGCGGAGGAGCCATTCAACAACACTGAAGGGAGGAATACCATTGCCAAAGCTGTTCTTCCACACATGATGACTTTTTCTGGATTAATAACTTCTTGCAGTTATTTATCGGTTCTGAATTCTTTCATAGAACTCTCCAAAATAGAAAACCCAAGTATGTGGTTGCAGTTTTGTTGCGGAAGTTTGGAACTGTTGCTTATTTTGATAGGTGACGTCATATATTTCAACTGTTACATTCTAAATACTTTTTATATACATCAGTCTAAGCACTATGCAATTCCAGACGATAGTTGCATATGGCTTCGATGGTCAATTAATCTAATAAATTCTTTTCTTTGGTCCATCCACATTTCACGCAGAGTTTAACGGAATCGTCGTGTGGGTTTGAACAGTTCTTTTGCCGGTTGTAAATTTCTATAGGGACTAGCGTATCTATCACCAGAGTTAATATCGTTTTTATAAAAATAGGAGTACTAACCAAGAAAGATCATGCTTACGAGTGGCATCACAATAGGGCGGAGATCTAGTCAAAGAAATTGCGTTAATTAGTTATTCAAGAACCGTAAACTAAACTCAACCGCGATGGAGGGCTACTGCAGAAAGCACCTTACGTACTTTGTATATTTGCAGTTACAAATGGCATACATCGACTGATTTTTCTCTGGCACGACCCATTTCAACGGTTGAAATCCCGTCCCAATGTGGGATTTACCGTCGCACCTTTAACAGCAAATTTTAGTAAAATAATGATTTATATATAACTATCGTCAATTGCTATGAATCTGAAAATAGTCAATACCAAGGTTGAGTCTTTGACAAGCCACATCTGCACCATAGTTTTGTAGTATTTGGCTGAAGGTTTTTGAGATTGCAAGGGCCAAAGAAGGGAACGCAGGGCTTCAGGTCTTCGATGTCGGCGGTGTCTGTGGATATGGACATTCGCACAGGGGATAAAGGATGGTTGCGAGAGAGGACAGAAGTGGAATGGTTGGGGACCAGAGGAGCGCAGAAAGTGACGCCAATTTAGATTCAGCAGAGGAGCGCTCGCATCGTTCCATCGCCTCGGCCCGTCTCCACTTCCGCACATCTACATCATGGATGTATTTTGTATCTTTGAATATACATTCTTAGTCCCACGGCTTGCTTTCACTCTTCTTTAATTGATGGTGGAACCCATCGTCCGCTCACATATGCTCAGTCTCCGTTGTCCTCTTCTCTCGCCAGCTGATCTGTCGCCATGGTGACTCTGGTGGCCCATGACTTCTCCCGTTGAAAATGCTCAGCCGTTCTTCTGCTTGTGCTTGTGTCGGTGTCTGCGCTCATCTTCCACATTCTGACATCCTACAACAGAGAATGTCAGGTGTGATCGCACTAACCGTCTTTGCCTCTCTCCTTTGGGACGATGTCAGGGTGAAAGTACTCAATCTCGTCGCTTCCGCTGAAACTCCTCCCTTCAGGACCCATCGTCGCAGAATCTATGAGCCCTTCAAAAGGCTTCCGTTCTCCCAACCCGTCCAAGCCGCTTCAACCTCCCGTTCTATTTCATCTGATTCTTCATCTTCAACATCCACCCCTGCCGGCTCCAGCACTCCTCTCATCGATACCGACCAAATCTCTCGGGACCTTTTCGTCACCTCCGAATCAATAGTCGGATTGACCACCAATGTCTTGTCTTCGTGTGTCCACCGATTGGAAAATCACCTCACCTCTTCCACCGGAACGACGTCCCGATCTTCATCCTCATCAGACGATACATTACCGTTTCCACCGGCTTCATTCACGAAACGAGTGTTCGCTTGGATGATTGATTCCGCGATTGCTACCATTGTGGCGTCCCCATTTAAACCGTTTGGACTGAAAAGTGTGGTGGTAGCGTTGGTTTGGTGCGGTAGAGATTTCTGGGGGTGTCATTGGGGTCTACCGAGTCCCGGTAGATACTTGGCCGGACAAGTGATTATCAGCACGAAATTAGCCAACAGACTTCGCCCCGGTTACATCGAGTTATCTTCCGAAAATGAGGAAGATAAATTTCCAAAGTCAAATGCTGTTATGACGAAGAATCCTTATTTGGTGGATACCGTCTCTTTGTTACTACACAACACCTTTCGATTCATCTCGTCTTCTCTCGGACCATTATCCTCTGTCGCTTCGTTTTCTGCCTTTGTTTATTGCATAGTGGCTCTCCAATCAGGTCTTGATCACGGTAGAACTTTATGGGACAAAATTACTGGCATCCAAATTATCGAAGAAAGTGACTACAACTCTTTTCTTGAAACGGGAGTGATCCCAAATCGCCAGCGTCAAAAAGGAAAGGAGCGAGTCAATGAAAGAGGCACCGGAAGTGGGAATGAAGAAGGATTTGGGGCTATGAGAAGAATCATTTGGCAACTCATGCCGAACAGCGAAGGAAACAGCGAAAACGCCAGCAGAGCGGATAGTCTTGAATCATTGACTGATGAACCAAAGATTAGAGAGCTCTCTTCCTCTATTACCTCGTCCACCTCTAGCAGAGTAAATACGCCAACGGCACAAGCTTCGAGCACCGATACTTTTAATTCTGCATCAATTTCGGAATCAACCGTTCTCGTGGATTCTCCGCATAAAGATTCGCAACAGGCATCGTCTTCCTCATCTTCTCCGCAATCATCTCCTCGCTCATCCCCTCTCGTTTCTGCCTCTGCGACGAGTTCAATCACAGGTGATTACGAAGTCATCAGTAGGACCAGTAGTCCGTTTCATAATCCAAACGAAGTAAGTGCCAGTCATGACAACTCGGACTCTATGGAAAACGCAGTAACCGTCGAATCAAAAGACTCCGACAATACTATAGAGATGTCTACCAATGATCTCTCCTCTGCAACCCAACCGAAACCAAATGAAAACAGAGTACAGTCATCACTTCGAAAGGAATACATTCCTTCTTCCTCAGCATTCAACATTTCTGATTCAACAGTCTTGGTCTCCAGATCTGAAGCTGAGGGTAACCAAGAGCCTGATCAATTGCAACCAGTGTCCGCTCCAATCGAACAAACTCCTCAAGAAGTGGCAGCAAACATAAACGATGTACCCATGAATTCTATTTCAACTTCCTATCACGACTCTAGTTTATCACCGGAACCCGCATCTGAATCTGGAGATGAGATCAAGTCAAAAGAAGGACTAAAATCGTATCAAATGTCGACCGTCGATACTGTGGGAATTGAGGGACTTGATGAGAATACGAGAAAAGTGCACGAAACCGCATAGTGTGTTTGTGGTGTTTACAATATATTCATGATGAAAAGGAATCGAGTGGATTACTCGCAACGCGGACGGCGGTGCGTTAATGTAAAGTGTCATTTTGTGGGATAAGTGGTGAATAGTTTTTTGTATAATTAATATGACCGTTGTCGTTCGGAAAATTAACGCAAGAGCAAAGAGAGAGATATTTTTATTGTATTATTATCAACAACGATTTTAATTCTAAGAAAGATTTTGTTTTGTACCAAGGTCCCAGAGAAACCAAGAATAACCGGACAATCGGAAAAATAATAAAAATATCGGGTTAACACTAAAACTATCCCAACTTATGACACCATCCTGGCTTCTACAAGTAACACCGACAATATGTGAGAAGTAAAGAAACAAAAAATTTTGCTTCCGAAGAAGCGCCATCTCAGAACTAGAGTGTCATCCTTTTGCAGGGAACCATGCTAATCTTCTCTGTATCGAATCCAATTTTTTGTATGTCCCGAAGGACGAAATTCAGTAGAACAAGCTAAAGTATATATACGCTGAATAAATTTGGAGACTAAAGTTGTGGCTTAACATCACAGTTGACATTTGTAACGCAGCCATTGGACGGTCGATCATTTCTGGAGTTGTGAACCAAATCGAGTTCACTCACCTGTATGCAGCGTGCTTTAATATCCAAGGATCAAGGAATCTAGTTCTTACGATAATGATATAATGGACGAAAGATTCTCCTCAATACATTCTAGAGGTCGCAGAGTGAAAGATTTCCAAGGTCTCAATTAGACACATAGTGTTACACGGTACACCTTGTATTGGATGTCACACTGTTAACTAGGAGTGTAGGACTTTAAGCCTAATAAGTGGGCAACTTATTGGAATTACGAGCTGCGTCCTATGAGAATGATTTCTTGGTTCCTAAACATTTGAAATGAAAATGAATTAACGATTTATTGAATTTGAGAATGTTGGCGCTGGTAGCCTTGTATCTGCTGTAATGGTCAATCGGCATACTTGACCATTGAATGGAATTGATGTCTAAGGCATAAATAATTGCTTTGCTTAATTCCATCAAAATGCTGTAGCAAATGTCAATCTCTGGATCAGCTATATATACGCACTAATATCCGTCAGTTGTGAAATTCTCCTAGCTGCCTGATTCCGCTCCACACGCTATTAAAGTTTGAATCGAACGCAAGCCACGGGCCGAATTTAATCATCTCTCCAATCTTAATTCTTCACCTTCAATCCCTCACAACACTAAATGGATCCTCTATCTGCACCCCCATCTTCCCACGCAAAGCAAACCAAACCGTCATGGTATTATTCTTTTCATCCTTACCTTACCGACTCTCCTCGCGGGATCCCTAACGTCTTATCCAATATCCTTCATCCGGATTTATGATAACTTAACCTGACTAGGCGGAAAGACCTCGAAAAATTGCTGTCATTGGCAGACTCTACTCTGCTTTTATTGATGGATAGCTCTCTCGTTACGACTAACAATGCGGCCCACAATTCAAAAGTGAAATCAAATATGGATACCATTAGGAATGGGAAAACGAAGAACGAAAGATTGTTAAGTTTGGCGGAGCAAAAGGGGGAATTGTTAGTAAACTTATCTTTATGTTTTTAACTTCACATTGTTCTTTCCATGTCGGTTTATACAAACTGGAAATTCTATGTCCTTGCCCGTAAAATGCTTGAATTGTTTTCGCAGCGCTTCCGACTCAATTCATTGTCTTATTCCTTCTAATTCTTTTACTGATTCTGACGCAATCCTTTTTTCTATTGCCAACCTTATTCTCAATTTTATTCACTCAATGTCTGTAGGTCATCCAAAGAATTGCACCAATGGGAAGACTTGCTACTAAAATTAACCAATCAACTTGAAAAACTCGACTCTCTAATCGGATCCGGTGTCAATGGACTAGCATCTATTCAACGACATGAATTGTTAGAACCTAGCGGCGCAGGTACAGACGCAGAGGGACCGTACGTTCCGAGGGTTAAACAAGTGAATTTGAGGGAACAAAGAATTACGATTGACGATTCGGTAACCGATGAAGGATTGTTGCAGCTGCAGAGAAGACAATTTGACGGTATGTTTTAATTTCGTTCATTCTTTTTATGGATTATAAAGAAACGAAAACTGGCCTCAGTGAAGAACAAAGAAATTGAATGACCAAGGATTCCTGATTAATCTCCTACTTCAAATTCACAGATCAAGATGCTCACCTTGACGAGTTATCCGGCGTTCTCTCCCGACAAAAACAAATCGGTCTTCAAATGAACGAAGAGTTAGAAACTCAAGTAGGATTATTAGAAGAAATGAACGAAGAAATCGATAATACCGATAGTCGATTACGAAGGGCGACTAAACGAGTTATGGACGTTTCGAAAAAGGCTAAAAATTCGGCTCCCTGGTGTGTTATTCTGATTTTGGTGATAATATTAGTGGTGCTGTGGTCGATAAAGATTTGAAAGGGATGTAGTCGAGATAGTCTAAAGTTTACGTAAAAAGTTCTGGGGGCGTGTATATATAAATTTATACATTGTACATGATTTTGCAATTATTTTTATTATCAGAGACCCAGGTTTTATAATAGCCGACAGATGGAACTCTTTCTCGATTGCAATCGTATCACAACATATGTGAGGGATGTACACCTCAGATGTTTATTCGTAACAACCGATTTTGCACTCATGAATGCCCCAACAGACCCCAGGAGATGTTCTGCCAAATGACCTTGCCCTCCGTCTTTCGGGTGGACGAAATAAGTACCGAAGAGAATAAGAAAGCATTGATCCGAAACAAGATAGTGGACAGAGTATTATAATGTCTTGGATTCATTTTATTGGACATATGCAATCATAATGATGATTTTCCGTTCATAGAATGTTATTACAAAAATGATAACACGATTTCAATGATTTACAATTGACCGCAGTCGGCAATGACGATCTTCTTGCTGGTCTTACCGGACGAGCTACCCATACCTTCAACCTTCTTGACGACATCCATACCTTCGATGACCTTACCGAAGACGGTGTGCTTGCCATCGAGCCAAGAGCAGGGAACGGTGGTGATGAAAAATTGGGAACCGTTGCTGGATTGTTGAAAATATCGAATCCAATAATGACATCAGTACGATGACGTAACAGTGATATAAAAAATAACGAATGAGAAACTTACGTGTTGGGACCAGCGTTAGCCATGGAAAGGAGACCAGGTTCGGTGTGCTTGAGGGTGAAGTTTTCGTCGGCGAATTTTTCACCATAGATGGATTTACCACCAGTACCGTTACCGCGGGTGAAGTCACCACCTAGTGAGCGCGATAAGCGTTAGCAGGCAATGATACTACTAAAAATAAGTAGCGACGACATCAAGACAGGTCGAGGTTCGGTGCGTACCTTGACTAAAAGAAGGGTCAATGACTGATCAGCACAGCATTCGGGTGGACAGCGACAAAAGAGAAAGCTCAACTTACAGCATGAATTGAGGGATAACTCTGTGGAAGACACATCCCTTGTATCCAAAGCCCTTTTCGCCAGTACTATGAAAGGAATACCATTAAAAAAAAGTCTTCCGATACGGAGCCCTTGGCTCTAAAGTTGTATTAAACATACCACAAAGCTCTGAAGTTTTCAGCGGTCTTGGGAACAACCTAGACGTCCCAAATTAAAATCAACCGTTAGAGTCAGCCAGCTAGGTCAGGGCCTACACAACACCACAAGACATGGCCCCCTTTGTAGTAGTGAGGTAGGCACACTTACATCAGCACGTAATTCCATCACGATACGACCGAGAGATTGGTTATCGGCTAATGTTTATGAACGACAAAAGATGTCCATCGTGGATAGATCAGTTAATATCAACAATAAAACGCGATCTGCAAAGGACATCAAGGGGGAGCAAGGGGGAGCGGGCAGAATGAACTGGAGGCCAGACGAACTGAGGATGCTTACCGGTAACATCGAAGAAAACTCTGGGCTTGGACATTTTTTGGTGATAGTGTTGTGTTTGATACGGGAGAGTGGAATGCAAACAGATGGAGGAGGAATGGTTGCGGAGGAACGTAAACAAACGAAATCGCTGAGGGCTGCGGCCAACCCAGACCCACGCGACACAGTCAGTTGTATTCGGCAATGTTCCATCCTAGCAATTGCATTAGTATTGTGTCTGACGGCGACGTTCATTTGGAAAAAATTATCGGCCTCTGGTTGAGAGATTTGAGTCCATCGGGATCAACATCCCTGGCATATACTAGAAGCATACCCACCGTGCCAGAATTAAACGAGAGTATGACATATAGGATAACTTGCGGGTGTTAAATCATCAATTCATATGATAGAATGATACATTGCAATGATGACTTATTTTACATTGGGTATAATCAAAAATGATTGCTGTACAAATTAACTTCAATCTATTTCGCAAAAAGGGACAAGGGCAGATTTCGTCAACCTTGTTTCGGTTTGAATGACGACGATGGCGTATGCAAAAGATGAGGAGTTGCGTTGGAACGAGACGACCACGGAGTAGCACCGGGTGTGCGGCCTATTAAAGTTGATGATTGTGAGCAAGAACTCTTTATGTTAAACGCGACAACTACATAGTTTTGAGTTTCTTACCGGGTGTTTTTATTCTTCCAGACGCAGTCGCTGACGAGTAAGAAGCCCTCAGTTGCTGATCAGCACTATGCAAGTTTGCGCTGCGTCCAGTTGTTTTCTTCAATAGTTTTGCGGCTGCATCGGACAACCTTGGTGTTTCCGATCCATCGCTACTCTCTCCTCTCGAGCGACATCCATTTGCAAATCGAGGCGTCGGGACTTGGAATGTCATATGCGAAGTAGATGAACTGCTCGGTGTCCAGCCTTTTTTCCGTATGCTTCTACTAGCTTGTTCGGATAGTTTCCTACCAAGTTCGTCTCTTCGCCGCGTTTCTGGAAATTTGAACGACGGCCCTCCTGGAGTTTCATTCCCCGTTCCATTTACTAACATAGGAGTTCCCTCTATAGAACCCCAAGTAAACATTGGTGGTAATTCGGCTGTCGAAGGGTGCGGGGCAGGGGTAGAATCAACGAAACCAAAACCGTTTACTTGTGGTTCACCCGAAATAGCTACTTGAGCAAAATTTAGTGTCAAGCCAACCGAGTAGAACTGCCGCATGACAAAAAATACCTTGAGGCTGTTCATTTGCAGTGTCCTCTGCTTTTTGCAAAGCCTTTGTACTAGTTTCACTGAATCGAGTAGCTGAATGTGTAACCGAGGGAGCCGCTTTTCTGGACTTCTCATTCAACATAGTACTCACATCCAATGCCACCCCATCCGGAATATACATCAGCGCATTTTTAGCCTACATGCGGTATCAACAATGTTAAATTTATTCCAAATATAAAAGCAACGAAGATACGGACCGTATAATCCCAACTCTGAATTAATGCTGGCCGACCGGAATCATCGCCCGGTTTCGGTCCTTCTAGAGCGAGTTTTTGCTTTTCCTTATCGTATATCCATCGATACCGCTCACGTTTCTTTTCGTTCATTTTATCCAATATCTCCGAAAATGATGCATTATCCTCGCTGGTATACTTGGTTTGGAAAGCGTCGAGCGAAAGACTGAGGTTGATATCAGAGGGAAGTGATGAAGACGGGGGCTGGTTTAATAACTGAGATTCGACGGAAGCCGCCTTAATGGTAGAGCTAGATGTATTGTCTAGATAAAATTCATCGTTAACTTGTATTATCCTAGCGATATTTAACTATGCACGAGAATTAAAACGACCCCATTTGCTATCAACTTACCATTATTGGTTTGATCACTTTTTAACTTTTCTAGTTCCCATTGCAATGATTTAATTTTTTCCAAATCACCAAATTCTAAAGCAGTATAGTAATCTGTCTCCGTTTTCAGCCTCTTTAAGTCGGGGAAAAAGTCTCGCTGAATGATGTGACTGAGCGCCTCGATGTAGGTATCCTAGAGCCAAAAATCGAAACCTGTCAGTAATGGCGATTGCTATAACTGACCGTTAACACTCATTAAAAAATAGCAAGGGCAGAAACGGAATCAACAGATTAAATCAAATTAAGTTGGTACACTATCGAAACTCGGTTCAATAAGAGCGAGAAACTAACTTCATCCAGAACAATTGGTTTGTACTTCGGTATGACCGTCCGATGGTCATTATACTGAACTAAGGCAGCCTCTGATGAAGATCGTTTCGTTAGAGCAGTGGATTGGGTCGGTTCTGTTGAATTTTCCGCCATATTCTGATGAATGACTCTAGTCAAGGAATGTGAGTCAATGGCCAAGTGCAACTTTGTTGTTCTGCCTGGTCCCGTGACAAAGTACCTGAATATTAATTTAACCCAAAAGTCTTGTCTCCAGGCGCTATATATGTTGATTCGCTGATGACATACATGTATACACTGCTAAATCGTAATCCCTTGTCATGATAACAATGACGGTGATATCTGCCATTAGAACACTTTGTATCCTCCAGTGGAGTCGATTTTCATTTTCTTCCGGAAACCCATAAACTGTCGCCGAGCTGTCGTTGTGTCTATTTACAGGGTTTAAAGTAAATAAATTAAGCGTACTGTATATGTAATCACAAGAGTGCATATATAGCACAATTTCAATGTCTGTCATCTATATCCGATGCTCTGAAGGGGAGTTATATTATTACTCATAGTTTAACATTGTCTCAAAGAATGCAAGTGTTCGCGTGGGCCGTCATGGAAAAGCAATGCCACATCTTTTTATAGTTGTTGAGCAATTCCGTTCGAAAACTCCTTCCCTCTTAGTAATCTCTTTCTTCTCACACAACATTTGAAAGAATGTCGGTAGCAGTATTAGTGGAAGTTCTTTGCAACGTCCTGAGTATCATCTTGTCGAGCATCTTTTTGGTGAGCCATATCATAAAGTTATATAGGTTGAGCAAAAATGCCGAAGTTGCACAGCAGCAAATGCGTTTCGTTCAGCAAATTACAGCCGTTACTTTCTTCCTTTTTCTTTCCGATGTCAGTGTTGTTTCATTGATACCTACGGTCGTCACGAAAAGCGTCCCTAACGCTGTCATGAGCCCTGCAATGGTCAGAGCTGCAATGATATTTATGCTTATTCGTGTCACTTCGGATATTATCGCTTCCGGAATTTATGCATCTGTAGGGCTACAAAGACTTCAACTCTTCAAACGTCTTTTTCCCAGACGTATACGACAGTTTCCGAAAATTCTTGTATCCATCACAGCGTTTCTATTGATCTTCGCGATGACCGTGCATCTGTACTCTTCCATTCGTAGAATTATAATTTTCGACGGTTCAGCAAAATCAGAACAAATGCTAACAATTCCTGTAGTTTTAAATTCAATTTATTTTTTCGGTTACTTTGGTTGGATTATCATTATGAATATTATCGTAACAGCATGCATTTTACATTTCGTTGTCCAAGCGCGCTCAAATTTTACTAAAACGACCCCGGAAATATTGTCGCTTATCAAGGCATTACTGAGCATGTCATTATTCAACGTTCTGATCATGTTCCTTGCATTGGCTGTCAATATAGCAGCTCGTTTTAACGACGGATTACTGGGTCTTTCCTCACTTTTGATGAGAATATACTTCGTGGTTGAACTATGGTGCTTGTATAAGATAAAAGAACTCAGTGCCGTAACAGTGGTAGCAACAACGGCAGCGGAATTCAGTACTTCTCCACGCGAGTCAAAATTACAGCGTAATCGCAGCCATTCTTCGTCAAATCGTCATCCGCCAAACATTGCATCTCATGTCAGGTCTCCTACGGAAGTCAGTCGTTGTAATTAGATTGATGGAAACAGCACATAGCTCATTTGTGTTACCTAAATGTATATATAATCATTTGTACTTATAGCGTTGATTCTGGTTGTGTTTATATGCTAGCGAATCCAATTAGTTCAAATAAAGAGAAGAAAGTAAAAAGGAAGATATCCCAACAAAAATCTGAGAACTACATTTGTGACAAAGCGCCTATCCTTACAACACCACTAAAGATTAGTTAGAGCGATGATTAAAACAAGATGCATTCAGTCATATAGTACTAATGTTGAACATGTTCAGGTCTTCGGCACGACGTTAAAATTCTACGCAAAATTCACTTACGTATGTTATACAAATCAAATATGTATTACAAATTGACAAAACTCAACACTAGTACAGTTAAAATTTTTTCCGCCAATATCCCTTTTTTTAGAACAGTATAAACAATTCGTGCTTACTTGATTAAGCATAATAATCATCTCGATCAACTTCTCCCACGCCAGTATCCTCCAATCCCACGAAATTCATGAAGTGAGTCGGCCGATGACTCTCGTGATAGAATTCTTTCGGTGTATCCAACTTCAAACTATACTTCATATCCTCTCTATGACTCGATCCCATAAAATTATAATTCCAACTTCCTTCTTCAGGTACCATGAAGTAACCTAAGAACCTGTCACTTAACAACATTTGAACCTTTTCGTAATGCGAAGGTAGATAGCCTTGTGCATTGGAAGTCAAATCCTTGTTTTTGCGTCCCCATTCGTAACCGGAGGGTGTGAGCTTGTACGCTGTAAGTGAGCAAGAACCTGGAGTAAATGAACAAGTCAAGATGATAGACTTGTCTCCGTCCCATGATTTGTTTTCTGACATGATAGATGCGTGCATTGTAGCGTCCTGAGGAGGCAACTGTGGAAGCTCGTTAGGTTGGGTATGAATCCAACCAAGCGGTTCTAAGTCTCGAAGGTAATCATGATCGGGTAATATTTTAGGCACCTTAACGGTCTGCGGAGTACCCCATTGAGGAACCAGAACGATACAACGGATTTCCTTGACTTGGGAATTATCAGGCGGAGAAACACCATATAGATAACCCATAACTTGAACACGAAGATCGGCAATTGTGATGAAACGTTTAAGAATGTTCTTGGGCAGAACATAGGTGAAACCAGATTCCTTGATGTCGTCTGAATTGACGTAAATATGGTTGGTACGTAAGTGAAGATTCGTGGATGAAATGGCTCGAACACGCCAGTCGGTCTTAGATGAAAACGTCTGGGTTTCATAATTGGATGTGGTAGTAACGATCATTTCATCACCATGGACGTTATAAGTCTTGGTCGTCACAGCGGTGAGCTGAGAATGTTCTTTCGTCTGCTTTTCGATTTCGGCAATTTGTTGACGTTGGAGGGATGGAGCCGAAATTTCCATACCAAGAATGATATCACGAATTTCAGATTGCGTAAGCGAAGCAACATTGACATTATTTTTCTTGCCGTAGTCAGCAAGAATCAAGTCCTTCAACGCAACTTCGACCTTTATCCATTCTTCGTCAGTCAGCGTCGGCCAAATATGATGCGGCTCGGTAACAACAGATCGATCTGGACGAAGGATAATCTTGGCTTTTTCGATATTGACATGAAGCGCTCTCAAGATTAACACCAAACGAGAGAATGCCGTGTATGACGAAATAGATTTTAACCAATCATCGTACAAGTTGAAGAGACACTGAATATCAAGAATGTTATCATAAATTCCACGAGCGCCGAGATGAGAAGAGTTTACAAACCATCTGTGGTTCAGTCGCCTTCAAGATAAGATCACCAAACTTCTCGATTTTCAAACAAGCTTGGAACGGCAATTGCAATTCCGAACCTTTGATCACGATATTCGGGAAATCCAACAAGTGCACTTCCAACGGATCCAACATACCCTTTCTGGTTACAATAATTTGTTTTGGCTGTTCTTCGACCGGCAATGATCGAATCAAAGCTGCTACTTCTTCAGCTGTTTTCCACTTCGCTAACTGACCAAGACGCTTTTGACCGGCCCATACTGAAGTATGAATGATCTTCAAGAAGAGCTGTCCGGTTCGAGGGTTGAAAATGAAAATGGCACCGTTAATCGGTTTGGTGGTCAAATTTCCTTCGAAGGTCTTGTGAATGGTGACTCGATAGACGTTAGTGTCATCGACGAACCAAATGATCTGGTTACTGAATAACTCAGAGTAGTTCTGGGCATTGAGATACGGTTCGGTAGGTTCGGATGAGTAGAGTTGGAGACCTTTACGAATACGCTCACGGAGGACGTACAAAGCAGGATTGGCTTTGATGACCTTAGACATAGCTTGCTGAATCAAGGGCTTCATTCCTGGGAACCAATTACCGTAGGCACTATAAAATTGAAGAAGAGTAAGATGTCGGTACATTGAGTAGATATCGGGTCACAAACAACATACCTATGAAGATTGTAAGCTAAATCGATACCAATCATACAACCAGTAGGGGACGGATAGATTGACATGTTATCCGTGGTATAATCCAAAAATTTAGCTCTGGTGTATCGTTCAATGTCGTGAGAATCAAAATCACCCCAGCGCAATTGAACATCCACCCAGAATTTTTGAGTTGTTCCGGCGTCGAAAGAATCCCGGGTGTCGGTCAATAAACTAGGTTTTGACACATTCCATTTATATGCGGCAAACAACAAAATGTCGGCACAAGATGAATTCATTTTATACGATTTACGAGGATGAATAGTTTCCTTTTGAACGGTTTCGATTTCGAGAGCGTCCAACTCTTGATCGAAAACTTGACAAAGATCCATAACCACACTTTCGTGGATTTTCTGCCATAAATGGGCTCTGAAAATTTGAATCAATGAAATCTTCAGTGTCGGGATTTTACCGTGCATAAAAATACCAGTCAAATCCAGTTGGACTTGGAAACCGACATAAACGTTGGCTCGATTAATGGTAGGTGACCACCATAAAGTGAAACGACGATTAGGAATTTGGTTAAGACCGGATCTCTGGGCATTGGTGAGTTTTTTGAATTTCATAGATTCTTCGAAACCGGATGCCTTCTCCCAGAATAAACCTTCCCAAGTCGGGAAATATGTCCCCTTGAATAAGGTGTGTTCAAGAATACCTTCCACCCCACCTAACGCTTGAATAACGTCGGTTCTATAATTATTCAAATTCCAAAGTTTACCGTCGTGACGCTGATGAGTCCACCAGAAGGGATTGACTTTGAGCAACTGATATTGCTTAAAGTCGGTTCGAATACGCCAACCTTTGTCGTAAGCTAGTGTATGACGATCTTTTTGGAACAAAGTGTTGATACGAGGGATACCTCTATCCCAAGAATCTTCCAAATCTTCTAATGTCAAACGTCGATTTTGGGCATTTGCTTCTTGTCTCTTCAAAGCATACTCGGCCCAAACTCTTTGACTGTCGATGAATTCACTTTCCCAAGGTTGAATGTATCGGAACAAATTCGGAATCACCTGATCTTCGTCGTGACTGAGACCACTTCGGAAATGGGTAATTCCGGTTTCGGTTTGTTTGGACCATCGAAGGTCAGATTGAGGAATTAATACGTGTCCCATAGACAACATACCAAGACCGCCAAGTTCTTTGGGGGTGTAGAAGACTACCGGGGGAAATCGAGAAGGCATTTTACTGTTGAGACCAATCTTAATACGGGTTTGAATTTTGTTTTCACTTTTGACGAGGAGGTCAAGTAATTCACGGGTATGAATAACGGCTTCGCGATAATATGTCATCAAACCAATGAGAGCGGTGTTCCACTATCACAGAAAAAAGTTAGCAATGGGCAATTTGAGTGGGAAATCAATAGACAATACAAACCTTATTGACGATTTTGGTAAACGTTGTACTTCCACTAGCCATTAAAATTTGTCTGATACGGTTGTTGAACCTCGACATGCTTTCCTCATCAACTCTCAAGAATGCTTGCGCCGTTCTCTCCTTTGTACTTTCATTGATCAAATTCCAAACCCCATCTTTCAATGTAAACTCTTCATTCACACTGCGAATCTTGGGAAGAATGCGAACTTCGAAGCCAGACATGGAGAATAAGAGATTTGGATTATCTTTGCTATACACTGAAGCGAAAGAATCTTCCCATTCAATAGTGGTAATAGAACGAGGAAGGCGATTCTTGATATCCCAGAATACGGCACGACCTAAGTTGACGTCATGTTTCATGAGACGCATACGACAATCTCGAGGCCAGCACTGAAAACAAGAAATAACATTAATGACGTGGTAAATACACTAAATGTTTAGAAAATTTATGACATACCTTCTTATTGTTATATCCGACAACATTCTCATGATTTGGATCCGGGTTCTCAGTCAAATATCGTTGAATCAAATCTCTGGCTTCCTCACTCGAAAATCTAAAGAACATGTAAATCCTATCAATGTACCTCATGTAACATCTGATAGGGTGTCTAACTTCAGTAGCCGAATCTCTAAATTGCATGAAATCATTCGGCATATTTGGAGGTCCAGCCATTTCACTCGCTCGATGTAACCCCAGTATAAGCAAGTCAATGACTAAACCATAATACTGGAAGATAAATGAAGCGAACTGTAAACCACGAATGAGGCCATAAGCATTGACGTGATTCATATCTTTGTAATTGAGGACAACATTGTTTTTGGCCGTCATGTAATCGGCAATGTTATGATCGAGGATAAGACGCAAGAGACGATTGAGGAGAGTCAAGTCGATCTTTTCGTATACTTTAGTCAACTTGGTTTCGAGAAGAACGTCACATTGACCTTGACTTGTATCCCACACATCTGAAAGATTATTGATGCCTTGACACCACTTGTATACCAGTAATGGTGGAGGTTCCTGATCGCCCGGTTTGATCCAAGCAGGGAACAGATGACGTTTGTCCGCTTCATACCAAAGGTATTGATCAAGGTATGCATCGGTGATCTTTTCCAATGGCTCGACGTCGTAAACAGGTACGAGATGAGAATACAAGTCCATGAATTCTATACCAACTTCTTTGAAAGTGCGCTGAGTAAGGAGAAGACGCTTGATACGAGATAGAGCCTCTGTTGACCGAGACAAAAGCTGTTAGCTTATTGTTCAAACTAAATATGTATAACAGTAAACCATACCGTGAGGATTGTCATAAGCTTGTTCAATGAGACCCAATTCTTCTCTCTGACTGGCATTTAATCTTCCTTGAACGCTATATGCCTCCTTCAACCTTTCCAAGGCTAAAATCAATAATTTGGTATCGTGCTTGTAACTCAATGGGGGGAAGGGTATAGGACTGAACTTTCGGCTTTCGAGCCAATGAACTGTCGTGGTGTAAATAGCGATACCCTCTTCCGCGGTAACATATGGACCGTCTTTGAGATAATTATGTTGACGTTCTTGCTCGGCCTTTAACCATAGACGGGTCAAACGCCCAAGATTTTTCTTCGACACTGTTTTGTCTACAGTGGCGCCTCGACGAATACGTTCTCGATTGTAGTGAGAAACAGATGTCCACCAATCGGCCTTAGATTTGACGTATCGGAGAATCATGTTTTCAATGGGAGCCGGAAGACCAGGCACCTTCCACGGAATGTTGGCTTTCCAACTGAAAAGGAAACAAGGAATACGATGAGTTAATCCACTCAATTGATGTTTGGCAATATAAGATTAACCAACCATCGCCAAGCTTCACTTAGATGCTGCAGAATAGTCTTACTCTTATTGGCTCTGATTCCTTCAGGCATCATATCCAAAATATCGTGCATGACAGAAGCCCTCAATTCCAAATCAAAATGAGACTCTACACGCTGTTTCGTGACCGTCTTTGCAACCCCTTTTGTCGGGCGGCCCTCGAAGTGACGGGCAAGTAAATTGCCAAGCCATCGTTCGAGGAGAGGAACTATACCGCGCATGAAAAACAACCATACACGCCAGGACGGAGCCCAGAAACCACATCCAGGACCTTTTCCTACTGGACCAGTATTGAAGCGGTAATCTAAAGGAGGAAGAGCATATTAGATATACCTGAACCAAATAACCAGAGAATACAAGACAAATAGGCACTAACATATCAAATGCTTCAAATCTTTACACATCCTGATCTGTCTCATCAGTTTATACTTATATCGGTACATTCCTGTCAACTGACCGACGTGGTTGAAGGTGTATTGTAAACCATCAGCCAACTGGAAAGCATCCACGTTTCCTAATCGATATTGCACATGCGAATCCACAACCAGCTTGATCAATCTCAATATCTCACGACACAGATGGAAAGCATTACCGAATCTGGATTTTTTACGTTCCTTGGTGGTAAGGGTCTTGACAGGTTTCAAGTTAAAGTTATAATCGAGATGGAGATAGTTGAGATTTTTACGATGAATGAGAAGATTAAGCATATTGTATCCCTGTCGGCAGACTTGAAGACCTGCTTCAACCCAGTCAAGGGTAGTGGATTGGAAAAACTTGGTGGATTTGAGCTGACGGAATAAATACTTTTTGTTGAGAGCCTTAGGCGGACGCCCCTTCAAATTGTTGAGAATATAACATTTGAGAAGTTTCTGATACGAGACCCGAACTTTGACGGGCTGATTTGGTGGACAATGCTCCAGATACCACTGTTTGACCAACGGTACATCTTGAGCTCGTCTGGTATGACCGGATCGTTTGTCGAAGGGATGAGGAGCCCAGTATAACGCAATAGCAGACGCAGTCATGTCGTTATACAATGGTTCTTCTTCCAAGAACGGTTGAACTACATCAGGTAAGACGAAATCCTCAACATCCTCTTCATCTTCATTGAAAATGATTTCTTCGTGTTGAACTAATGCGGTGGATTTGATGTTTCGGGAGGATATCGGATTGATGACAGGATCGAAATAAAAGGCCGGCAAATCCGGATCTTCTGCCTTTATATAAACAACGGCAGGATGGTGGTACCAGGATAACGCCACGGATCGAGGAAGTGAATTGTAAAGAAAAGGGAATGCAATTTTATATTCAGTCCGTATCGGATGTCGAATAATAATCTTGTTGATATCGTTGAATTCATTCCAGTCTTCATCGTATTGCTCGAGATCCCGATACAAAGGTTCGAATTTAGGTCCACCGGGAATGGCCATATTCAAAGCTTTCGCTGTATAAAATGCAGCTTTATCAAAAAGATAATAGTAATTCGGGTCCGTCAAATCGGAGAGCAATTGGTTGGCGAGACGATATAATGTCGACATAATCGGTAAATCCAAATTCCATCGTTTGTAGCTAGGTCCGTTCACAAATTGGAGGGTGTCCGAAAGAGGTTTGTGGTCGTACAACCATTCGTAAACAGGACCATCTTCATCTTCATCCAAGTCGATTTGAATAGCCTCAAGTGGTTCGACATCAAGGATGTTGTCACCATAATCAAGTGGTGGTTCTTCGTCGTCAAACGGAGGAAATCGCATTCTCTTGAAATGACGGCGATCTCGTTTTTCTCTTCTCATCATAATCCACATCGTGGCCCACTGGGCGATATACACTGGTTCAATGACTTTAGGGATTTCATTGACGAAAGTGATAGCACCGGTGATATGATAAATAACTGGAACCTCACGGACCTACAAATTGAACGTAATCGAAACACTGGTCAGTATAAGTAAAATCGATGGGCCCGGATTCGGCCGCGATCTTGGTAGAATCCAGCTCCGAAGAAATCAAGAATCAAAAATATTATTAAGTACCTGTTCCCAAGGCATGGGCATATTTTCCATCAACTTTAGAACAGCATGGGGAATGTACTTTAAGGCTCCTAGATAAATTCTTTTGTCATGCCTAAACTTTTTCTTTGACATGTCTCCATGGTCTTTTATAATCTTTCGCAGATGTTCAGGAGGCATATCCTCTTTTGGCGCTTCCACGAATCCAAACTTTTTCTTCTCCCCATATCGCTTTGTATTCATTTGCTGCCATTTCTTGGACTTCTCTGCCAGTTTCTCTTCCGAAAGCGGCTGCCACTGTTGTTGGGCGTTTGATCCGAGGGCAGGCATTTGGGCCTGAGGAAAAGGCGGATGCGGGTTGTGGTTGGCTAAAGAGTTGTTGGGGAATGGAGGAGGAGCTTGGGCCATGGGATTGAAATCCGATTGCTGGTGCCCGTTAGCGGACATGTTTTTGTGATTTGTGCTTTTGTTGTTTGAGAGGTTTTGCTTTGTTTATGTCTGACAAATCGTTGTCTAGGTGTTGATCGTGTTATTAAAGGGGATGACAGGGATAGATACGAGGGATGAAGAGTGGAAGGATGATGCAGGAATGGGAGGAGGGATGACGGATGACGGATGAGGGATTGTGGATGATGGAGATGGAATCTGGATGGAAATGGTGATGGAGTAAAATCTCGACAATTTTTGTTTCTAGGCCACCTCGGCGGATGCGCTGGCCTCTCTTCTGGTTCTGACCTGCACAGCTGACACGTCAATGATAAATTCAAATGATATAATTCGGGGTGCCAATAAGCTATAAATTGCTCAGAGGTATACGACTAAGCTTCTCAATATAAAGCAATATTCTTAAAACAAACCGTCGCGACTAGGTTCGACGAATTCTACTTCTGATTTGAAGATTGCCCTCAATTGGGCCATGCTGTAAGCGACAAGTCAAGACCAATAGCCGCTATAAAACAAATAGAAAAATTGTGACCATGTATCTCACTAATTGGTGGTCTGTAAAACATGATTACTACAGCTGTCCATTCATAAACTAACTCAGTTTAAATAGTTTGCTGCTGACTGGAATCAATAAATGTAATATGAAGTTGTGAGGCAAATCTGATGAAGTCATTCAAATTGTCGCAAACTGCTGAAAGTTACCCGACGTCGGGGGATATTATGATAACTGAAGTTGGGCTTTCGCACACTGTGAAGCCGATCTTGTGGAATGTCCGTTTCGACCGATGAGCCCTCCCTTGTTGCGTCGCGTTCCCTCTATTCTACTGTCACCACGAAAGCGAATCAAATCATCGGTTAATCTATTCCGACCCAACGACTTATCCCATCGCAACTCGTTTTTGCGACTGATGCCACATCTCATGCGGTTTATCAAAGTCCGGAGTCTGATCCTGTTCTTCCCCTGTAAAATCTCCAAAGTGTAGACTGTAGCGAACGGTAGTTTCATCCATTCCTTTCATTTCAATAAGTCCGACTTCCAATGCTACAAGTTAGACTGGTACTGGCGCTGCTTTTGGCTTCTCTGATCCTCAGTGTTCACACTGTTGATTGGCCCCCAGCGCCGTCTGTCGATGATGAATTCGCCAACATCATCCACCAGTACAAGCAGCCAGAATTTTGTTTAGCCAAGGATCAAAAGAAGGACGAGGCTGCCAGTCGCTTTCAAGTTCTTCGCACCAAAGTAGTGAGGAAGGCGAAAGGCGGTTTTGAACCACTTGACTTGAGTTATGTCGGGCGTATTCCGAAACCTACAATATCAATGTCTTCCTTCATTGCGAACAGTCTACTCTTACCTTTTCGAGAATGTAGGTGCTTACAATTTTTTTGATCGCTCAAGAGCAATCAAGAGTTTAACTGTTGTCTTCCATAATTTCGCTTGAGGTGGTGGCGCTACTTCGCAAATTCTAGGAAATCCGAGAATGCTTACCATGCACTAGTCGAATGGAAAGCGTTCTGCGGGTTTTCAGGATTTGTTGGCACAATTCATGCATTGAGTTTGGCGATGGGAAGCGTCGGGGTGACCACAAAAGAGATGAAGACCGAGGTCGGGGCCAGAGTTTTTGCCAAATTGTGGGCTCCAAGACCCCAAGGCTGGGACATAATAGATGTTGTGCAATCGAAGCGAGATCTTCAAGGGTAAAAACATCATCCGTTATCATTTTTCTGTTGTTAGCACTGACGTGTGATATATTCGTTGTCAGGGCTGTTGTGTATTACAACGTGCAATCGGAAACTTTGGCTGTAGTTTTCCGTCCTTATACCGACCCTGCTGTGATCCAATCCACAAGGAAAGGGCTATTGGCCGCTGACAAAACTGTTAATCCAGTGCCGCTGCGCGGTTGGGATGACGAAATCAACAAGTTCATTCCCATTCAAGTTAAACAACATTATAGCCCGTCATCTAGCAATTCAATCAATGACTCAAGCGTGTATGTTGTATCTGGCGCTCGAACGGTCTACGAACGAACAGAGAAGCTAGTGATTGTGCGCCTCAATAAACTTGCCGAAGAAGGAAAGTTGCCCGGCAAGCGATTGATGGTCACTGGGTTTTCTTCAGGCGGCGTATTTTCCGAATCCTTTGCTGTTCGTTTAACTCTGAACACGCCAAAGTTCATGCTGCGAAAACAGTTTGAATCAAAGGAAATTCTGACGTTCAATGCCCCTCCCGGATTTTCAAAAAAAGGTGCCTTTTTTGCTCTTGGTAATGTACTCAAAGATGGACGTTGGACCCATAGGCGTATCGTTGGAGAGGATCAGAATTCAGTTTTCTGGTCTGGGTTAGTGGAAACTAGACCTAGACGAAAATTATACAGTATGCCTCGCCTTATAGATTTTGCAATTTCATTTCTCGTGATGCTGACATTTGATATCCTGTTGCCATAGGCCATCTTGGCAAAGCTATCCTTGTAAGCCGGTACCCAGTACAGATAGGGCTTAAGCAATATAAAGGGGCGGTCGCTTTTGAAATCGATGAACCAGATTTTCCGAGTGAATTGTTCCCATGGACTTCGATCCGAACCGATGAAGATGCCATTCGCCATGAAGATACTCTGCCAAAATACAAATTAGACATGACAGCATTGAAATATAGTATCAGGAAAAACTGGATGGGAATGGTGAACCATGTCATGGGACTTGGATTGAGTTTAATGGAAATAGGTGAGGCGGTGAAAAATGCTGGCAAATGCACGAGAGAGCAATGGAGTCAACTGATGTAACCCAGGTAAGCAGCGCAAAAACATTTTCAATCCCAAATATTTCAAGGAGCCTGGTACTTTTTTGCTTCTCAATTCATTATTGTAAGCATCCAGCACGTAATATCAATAGAATAGCCCAGATGAGATAGACAATAAAGTTTCATATTAATTTATTTGTGCGTAATTAGGGTTAGGCAAGCCAACATTAGCCCCATCATGAATGACGCATTCCGAAAAATGCTAGAAGAGCAAAATAAAATAATTGCGTAGGATTCAAGTGTATTTACAGGCCCCTTCTTCGGTCTCCTTTAACTGTCGGATTAATCAAAATTATCGACACACCAAATAATACATGTAATCCTGCAATGTTTGACACTGTCAAGGAAGATATTATTGTTATTAGTGATAGATTCAATAAAACATAATGTTGGGCCGATTGAGGAACGCCGCTTCATCAATCGATTCGTACTTAAATCTGCGGTTATTTACTTGGGAACTTCTCTAATAATTGTGAATAATTAATCTGGTGGAGACTAAAATTAATTAATCAATATTTTGCGAATGAGTATGCATATACCATGCGTGATATGTGTCGACTTTAAGCAATCGTACCAATGTTTTGTGTGCGGGCGGGCGCCGAGCCGCGAGTCCTCCCTTGTTGCGTCGCGTACCCTTACAGCACAAAGGCAGATCAGTGGCAGATCGCATCATCGGTTGGTCTATTCCGAACCCCTTATCTCATCGCAACTCGAATTTGAAACTTATGCTACCTCCTATGGGGTGATTCAAATCCTGGCGTCCCATTCTGTTCTTTCGCTGTGAAATCTCCCCAAAGAGTTGACTATGTGTAGCCAACGCTAATCCCATCTATTTCCTTTCTTCTAATTATTCCGACTTCCAAGATGATACATGCTAAACTAACACTGGCGCTGCTTTTCGCCTCTTTGATTCTCAATGTTCACACTGTTGATTGGCTCTCCGCACCACCTGTCGATAATGAATTCGCAAAAATCATTCACCGGTACAAGCAGCCAGAATTTTGCTTGGCCAAGGATCAAAGGAAGGACGATGCTGCCAGTCGTTTTCAAGTTCTTCGCACCAAAGTAGTGAGGAAGGCGAAAGGCGATTTGGAACCAATTGACTTCAGTTATGTCGGCCGTATTCCAACGCCAACGCCATCAAAGTCTTCCTTCATTATGAACAGTCTATTCTTACCTTTTCGAGAAGGTAGGTGCTCGCTATCCTTTTGAGATGTACGTACAATCATTAATATGTTTCTTTCTTCTTTGCCAAGCACGGGCGAGGTGGTGGCGATACCACGCAAATTCTATGCGATCCGACGAAACTCACCATGCATTAGTCGATTGGAAAGCGTTCGGCGGGTTTTCAGGATTCGTTCGCACAATGCATGCATTGAATTTAGCGATGGGATGCCTTGGGGTGGCTACTAAAGAAATGAAAACTGAGGTTGGCGCCAAAGTTTTTGCCGATCTGTGGGCACCAAGAACACTAGGGTGGGACATAATAGATACTCTGCAATCGACAGAAGATCGGCACGGGTAAGACTACTTTGAGGAATTAATAATTTTGTGGAAAACAGCAATAACGTCAATCATATTCGTTGTCAGGGCTGTTCTGTATTACAATGTGCAATCAGAGACTTTGGCTGTTGTTTTCCGGCCTTACTCGGACCCTGAAGTATACCTACCCATAAAGCAACGACTATTGGCGGCCGACGCGACTGTTGAACCGGTTCCACTGCGCGGTTGGGATGATGACAGTAATGAGTTCATTCCCATTCAAGTTAAAGAACATCACATTCCGTCACCCAGAAATTCTGACGATGACGCAAGCGTGTATATTCTAGCTGCCGCTCGCCCGGAGTACGAACGAACAGAGAGGTTGGTGATTGAGCGCTTAAATAAACTTGCCAAAGAAGGAAAGTTGCCCGGCAAAAGATTGATGGTCACAGGGCATTCTGCGGGAGGATTGTCTTCCCAATCCTTTGCTATTCGTTTAGCTCTGCGTCCGCCAAAGTTCATGCGTCAAAAACAGTTTGAATCGAAGGAAATTCTGACGTTCAATGCCCCTCCCGGATTTTCAAAGGAAGGGGCCTTTTCCGCCCTTGAAAATGTACTCGAAGATGGAGGTTGGAACCATAGGCGTGTCGTTGGAGAAGATCAGAATTCAATTTTCTGGTTTGGTTTAGTGGAAACTAGACCTAGACGAAAATTATACAGTATGTCTTCCTTCATGGATTCCCATCTCTCGTGATATTAACGTTTGATGTCCTGTTGTCATAGGCCATCTCGGCAAACCTATCCTGGTAAGCCGGTACCCAAAGCAGATTGGGGTTGAACAATATAACGCGGTGTTCGCCTATAAACTTGATGAACCTGATTTTCCGAATGACTTAATCCCGTGGACTACAATCCGAACCGACGAAGATGCCATTCGCCATGAAGATACTGTCCCAAAACACAAACTGGACATCAAAGCTTGGAAATTTCGTTTAGAGAAAGAGTGGATGGGAATGTTGAGCCATATTTTGGGACTTGGAATAAGTTTACTGGAAATAGGGGAGACAGTGAAGGCTGCTGGCAAATGCATGAGAGAGCAATGGAGTCAACTGATGTATGCTAGTCAGGAAGAAAGAGATGATTCTACCCGGAAATGATATTTACAATCTCCGTCTGTCACTTCTTGCAGTTAATCAAGATGTATAATCAATAGATTGGCTTGGTTTAGGGAGGAGCTTTGATTTCTCATTTTATTTTGGCGAACTACCTTCAAGGCGAACGGACATCTTCACATAATATGATCATTTGCGGATGAAGAATTGCGTAATATACTAGAATAGATATGACCAAACTATTACGTAAAAGAACTTGTCAAGAATAGTTAAGAGCCACCTCTCCGATCCTCCCGCTTTGACTATTGTAACATAGGAGGTCAAATTTAACGGCCTCATACAACATGAAATGCAAGATAAATGTGTCCCATAAGCGGATCATTAATCTTATTCTAGTAGTAAACTTTGTGCAAAATGTATATCTGGTGTCGGCGATAATATTCTGTTAGCAGGTCAACTTTATTCTCGCTTCTCCGATTCCACTGGTATACAACGGAAGAGACGCTACTATTACATCTAACTAACAGATGCAGTTTGCTGCATTTATTCTAAAAACATCTGAAATATTAAAATCCAATTATATTTATCGCAGTATTCGCGATCGAATCGTCTTCAGGTGAAACGAATTGAATAATGACTCGAGCATCTTACACAGTTTAGATTTTGATGACAACCCTTCAGGTTTCGACGTCTTCTCTTGGGTCTGTTGTAAACTTTCAAAATGAATTGCAGACAAAAATGCAATCATTTGCTGTCTCTGGAGAGCCTGTTGCTGTTCAAGCCGACTTTCGAATGTTCCTGACACTAAATCATTTGTTATACCAGAATGTTGGAGAAGTGGTGATACGGAATATTAATATTCATAAAGCGAACAAATATCAAAACATACAGTAAACATTGTTATGTATTGACAACAACTTACCATTCTGTGAATGACCTCTGGTGCTTAAAGTCCTAGATCCGTGCAATGTCTTGGAATCTTCGAGACTTGAAAATCTACTATCAATTTCCTCAGATAATTTCGATAATGACTGAGAAGATCGACTCTTTGGATGCAGTTTGTGATGCACTGTGACTAGTGAAGTACAAGAAGAATATGATGCAACGTTGTGAGTGAGATGACATATTATATCAGTTTTGTTGCATAATTTAATCATCAAAAAAGGGAGAAAAAAAGAAACCTTACCGTCATCAGTACCATCATTTTGTGTCTCGTAACGTGAATAATCGCAGTACCCAAGACATTTAATAGTGTCTTCCGATTCTGCCTGATACAGCATTTCTCTTCTCTTTCTAAATTCTTGGGACTTCAACATCGAGGACATCAATAAGTCATCATGGTTAGACATGATCCTATTCCCCTTCCTCTGAATACGGGGAGGACCTGACAATATGAAATATGTTAGATCATTATAGCTCCTCTGGCAACGCTAAGCAATGAAAGCACAAGGCATTAATTCAACATACGTTTTAGGAAGTTGTGCTCAGTCGCGAGATTTACATCGCCGTTTAGACATAAACGGATAAATTCTTCAAACACTGTTGTGATTCCACATTTAATTTATATTGAAGACATAAAAATTGAATCCTAATTGTTACTCACTTGCTGTCTTTCTTTTCCCCTTTCTCTGAAATTCAGGAGTAGATCGAGTCACCAATGTTGACCCCAAATGGATAATAGTACTCAATCGCTATTCAACGACAAAAAAGCACCGTAACACTCAGCATCATATACTTAATACTCAATAAGTTAGAATAAAAATTGTTACCTCAAACTCGTCCAAACCGTTGAACGATTTCTTTGAAAGTAATTTTTTCGCGTATTGTCGACAAGATTTTTCTGTAGAGAATTTTGTCATTGTTGAGGAATAGGATCAAGTGGTTCAGTGGTATCAAATTTGAATAGAACAGAGATATTCAAAAAGGACAAGAGATTATGAGAATGACTGCCTAGAATGGAAGAGATAATAGGAAGAAGATCTATTTCATCTAATTTCGTTCAAACGACTTGCACTGGCCCGACAGAGCGAGGTTTAACTGATTGCCTTTTCTTCCAGCAAATCATAAAATGGCTTGTATGAGAAACGTAGAACAGGCTTGAAGATATAAAGATAAAACCCATATATGTACTCCGGGTATGGATTCCACATTCTGTTGTCGAAAAATGTATTTTGAATGTCGACAGGATAAACCAACTGGTCAACAAAAAGTGTCAAACTCGCGTCGGCTGCAGTCTGCACTCCTTAAACAAAATGAAAACTCAGTAAAACAGACTGATATTATCGACGGTATATGCCACTTAAGGACTAACACTTCATCCTGGCTGGCTTCACCTTGTTTACCTGCAACATCATATCCGGAAGACCGGATGAGCTAGACCAGCCATCAACTGAAGTAAAGACTCCTCAAAACATGCCAAGGTCAACTTAAATCTTGCACTCCAAATATTGCCATATTAATTCTTACTGTTGTCTTTCATGTAAGCTGGCTCACTGATACTACTATTACTGAACCGCTTCTACTCAAGAAATTTAACCACACTAAACATCAATACTCCCTGCAAATCAAACCGACGATACTGTTATCAAGTTATCACACTCTGCACATGGTAGCTCTCGGGTCTTAAATTGCCGTATTGAATTGTTATCTTCGTGGGGTATGGAATACTCATGCTTGGAATAAAATTGTATCAAATGACGGCCGAGTCAAAGCTGAACACTCGGTGTTTGTTTTCGCAAGTGCTGGCGCCAAAAACCTCTACATGGGCAATCGACACGTTCAGAATATCATAATCCTTTAAAAGACCGACTACCAAGCATTATCAAACGTGTATCTATAATTTTTTATTGAGTTTTTTTAGACTATTATTATAAACGTATTTGAGAATGAGAAAATCACAATAAACATTCAATGGTTTCCAGCCCCATCGTCATGGCCCATAATCTCCCGATATGATCATATTTCTTAATGTAATATGATACCCTGGCGGAATAAATTGTTTCAAACAAATAATCATACGTACGCACATTCAATGAAATATATGAGACTTGAAAGTCGTGTCATTAATGATACTTTTCAACGAACCATATTGAAGAGAAAACCATGAAATCACCAATTTCACGCGACTGATTTATTTTGTTTCAGTTGCTGGAACAAGCTAATTAAACATTTCAGCTGCCGATATTCTTCTAAGTCGCTCCTAGAACAGATAACAAAAACCAGGGGTTAACAAGCATATCCTTTCAAATATGGGTAGTATTTAGCTCACGGCTTTGTCAACGGTGT
Organism: Paraphysoderma sedebokerense; assembly: GCA_025602915.1. Taxonomy (NCBI): domain Eukaryota; kingdom Fungi; phylum Blastocladiomycota; class Physodermatomycetes; order Physodermatales; family Physodermataceae; genus Paraphysoderma; species Paraphysoderma sedebokerense. The sequence continues at coordinate 11,627 of JAHLJZ010000050.1, read as the reverse complement.
GTTACCTGACTCGTAAATAATCAAGCACAAGCAATTCGTAGTGACTCTGTGGCATGATATTATTTGGATGAAGCGGTAGCAAAAGTTAGGGGGTGATTAGCATGTACTCAGATTGGTTTTCTCTATTGTGATGATTCACCGCTCAAATCAAGAATCATGGCATCTAATTCTGTCTTTGGTTTTTTGGTTTGCTTATTATTTGATATGAATCCCCCTGAATTTGGGTTTCTCATATATATACTAGACCATCCACCTCGGATGTTTCTAACCGTCGGTAATTATTCGCCTCCCCAAGACACTCGGTGATGTTTGAGGCTTTGTGTGGGACTCTCAACATGAAGTTCTACATCTTCATTTTACTCGTTACTCTCACAAAAGTTAATAGCGAATTATTACAAAACATTTCGGTACAAGTTCGTCAAGTATCCGAACGAAATTGGCCTCTCTTGACGCTTTTAGGATTTGCACGTGACGATCCAGCATCACTCAATACCTGTCCCGATAAAGTCATATGTAAATCCTCATCCAATTATATCGTTAAAGCCGGGATTTCATCCAACAAATGGACCCACGAAACGCCTGTCCAAATCGCGTTTCGAACGGGACATAAATTTTCGTATGGATTACCTTTAACGGTTTCGTTGTTTCGAATGGAACGTAGAACTTGGGAAAATGGGGTTCAAGTGACGGCTGATTTATTGGGGATACCGAAATATATATACGAGGGATCGATAGTTAAACGGTTTCAATATTTACGTGATAAAGAATACAGTATTGAGTTTACGCCGCCGTGGTTTTTAGAAGCTGGTCAATATCTTTTAGTGTTTTCTTATTACCAAGAGGACAATGAACATTGGATTATTTTACCGAATTTCGTGGTACCGGTTTCAACTATCATTACGATTCAAAATCCAAGTCAAAGTTCTCCTAGATCTTACTTGTTTTCACTCCTCCATCAAATTTGGTCAAACAAACGTACAGCTTCCAAGACACCACCATTAAATCCGGATTCCATCCCCACTGACACGATTCGAATGATGTTAAACAACATCGACAATGTCATTGATATTTGTAAATTTTGTTCCGCCAGTAAATCTATTTCTCTTTCATGTAACCAAATCATGTTAAACGGATACATTCCACCCCAACATTACGACACTCCAGACCGATTCATCGCTCTAGGATTCCAATACCTATCCGTCCAAGAAACTTGTAAACTCTCACTAATAGAAACGTACCTACAAAAACTCGAATTCAAATATCATAGTCTCCCATCTACCCCTCACCGTCATACTATTTCCCAACCAAAAGCCAACTTGACTACACTACGATCCCAATATTACCCTAATTTACCATTCACCTACGCGACCCTTGAAATCCCGTATTTGTATTCACTGTTAATCGAAAATCAAGTCATCAGATACGAATCCGTTAGAACTAAAATTCATTCTTGGTTTGGTGATTTAGCTTTGTATCAGGTGAAAAGTACACGTAGGTTTAAATCACCCGGGGTCAATGGAAATGTAGAACCCGATTTGGAGGTCGGTGTGTTTGGGAAAGAGGTAAAGTATCTCTGGGGTGTCATGAAATCTAAAGAGTTTAATTTGAAATTGGCGGAAAAAAAATCAATTGATTTAAGGCTACAACTCTCCTTTCTCTGTGGGGAACTAAGCGCCTGTGTGGCTTTAAGTAACGATTAGAATTTATTAATAATTAATAATAACTATAAGAATATTAAATCTAAAAATCTAAAGATTAAAAAAAAGTTTAATGTGAATTTGAAATTGGGGTTAAGAAATAGATATAGAGGGATGTACTAGGTTTTCATAATCATGAATCAGCTTTAAAATAATAAATATCCGACTTCATTTTTAATTCGCATATCCTTGTTTGTAATGATGTTATATATCCCTTATACCTATTAATATAGAGTTGAAAAGTTGGGGGTAACAGATAGTGTACGTTTATAGACGTTGGATATCCCTTATACAGCTATTGATTGATATAGAATTGGGTATAGAAATGTATTCATTCCATTATTATTTTTACAATTACAATGACGGGTTTCGGCTGTTTTGTTTGTGGTCTATTGAGGGTATCATTCCGGAATTTTTCCATGGGATTGTACTTCCATTGCTGTCATTTCCGAATCCATTTCCAAATCTAAATTCAAATTCAAATCCAACTCGACATTTTCTTTTTCTTTTTCCCCCTCTTGTGCCACGATTTTCAATCTTTTCTCCCGTTTCTTGACATCGTCTTCATTCCACAGTGCCACCCCAAGTTGACTCAACGGATCAAACGGCTGCGCCATACTCCTCAAAAATTTTTTCGATATCACCATCGCCATATCGGTACTTAGATTAATTGTGGCTTCGTTAAACCCGGCAGACATCCATTGTGGTAGTTTATTGCGTTTGTCGGAACGAGAGTACCGTTTGTCCGCGAATATCATGAGACCGTAGTCTGATTTACCGCGGAGGACGCGACCGACGCATTGGGCGGCGTGTCGGAGGGCGTCGAAGGTTAGGAAATCGTTTTCGCGGATGTGGTAGTTGTCACGGAGGTAGGCTAGACGGGCCTGTTGGAGAAGAAAAATAAACAAAAGGTGAAAGCAAGTTAGAAAGAACTCAGGGTTGACACAAAATACTCGGATTAGAGTAGTGAGTACAGACTTTTAATATTCTACTCTCAGTATACTGATACGGAATGCCAAACATCACGACGGCTCTACCGTAATTATGATCAAAATCGATCCCTTCAGAAACTTTTCCTCGCGCCACAGATAACAATACCGCTCCACGACCGTTATCACAAGCCTGTCATTAAGTTGTAAGTCAACATTCAAAATTCATCTCACAAGAATAAAGCCATGAGAGGCTTCACATGAGAGGCTTCACAGAATCAAGAAAATGATGGGTATCAACGGAAGGGGGAAACAAAGCCACGAGAGGCGTAATAGAATCAAAAAAAAAAGAATGTGAACAAAGAAAGTGTACAAACCGCCCGATAATTTTCCAAAGCGACGCTAGTTTCCGCCGCGTCAGGAGTTTCCACGAAAATTAATTTATTCTTCCACACGTCGTTCAAAATACCCTAACAAAACAAAAATAAAAATCCAAAAATTAATCTCCACTGAAACGGAAGGATAAGGAATAAAACGTAAAGAAAAAAATAAATGAAGTAATGGACACGATTTAAACAGGACCGTAAAGGAAAAAAACAAATAAAGTAATGGACAACAAAAACGAAACAAACCATTTCGTTCCACATCGAGACAATACTCTCCATATACAAATAACTCGGAAAAAAGCAAACCACACCATCGGGCACGATTTTGGCCAACTCGATCAAGACAGACCCAAAATTACGGACAACGGCCGGGTCGTTACGAACTTCGAATTTGGATGAAATGGCGACTTGATCGGATCCTCGTGTGATTACCTTTAACCCCGTCAAAAATGTAAGATTGAATATGATGTGTTCTCGAAAAGAATGATAGTTTGAAATGAAAGGCGAAACAAACCAAAGGACAGAAACAGTTCCTTGTTAATGTCATTGGATAAGTTTTGGAAATGGAGGGCCGAAATTGAAGCATTTGGGGGTACATTTCCAGCGGAGACAATGTACCTGACGTAATAATCACGGTACTGAAACGAGTAAACACAGGTTTGATGGCCAGAGAGGCGTCGAGACAACTAATTTTGAATTGAACGAGTGAGAATGAGCGGAATGGAGAAAAGGGAAGGAAGAATATGAAGAGAGTAAGAGGACGTACGAGAGGTGGAGGACGGGATTGTGGATGCGGGCATTGTCGTTTTCGAATGGCTCGAGGATCAGTAGAAACCCTATCGTGAAGTTACACCCAAATCCGTCATCATGTGAGATCAAAGATTTACAGTTTAAATAAATTGCAAGAAACACACCTTGTGCATATGTGGCACAGATAGTTGCAAACGTTGCAACTTTCTGCAGCGACGAAAACTCATCGATATCCGTCAGCTCTAACGTCCTCGTCAAAGAGGCTAATCGTTCGGCGCAAAATCTTGGGAAAGTATGACAGAGTGAATCAATAGCCGGATACTTGAAAATAAAGGTAAAAGATACATACTGCAACGGTTTCTTTTCAATATAGGTAACATCTTTTAGATGTTGTAGAAAAGATATCGGGCTTTCGGCCACCACATGCATCACTCGGAGTCGAGTCTATTGAAATACGTTACACAACTGTGGTTATATTCTATACCAAATATACGCAACTTCTGGACTATCGCATCATTGGAAGCATGACTGAAAAGAGGGGGGAACAGTACCTTGAGATACTCTACAAATCGTCGCAAAAAGGCAATGAAATGTTCAGCCCGCCTAATGTTACCGGGGACAGCTTCTTGCAAGATATCATCAGGTAACACTATAGCGCATTCACCAGAAAGGCAAAAGAGGGGTTCCATGTGAGTGCACATTCGACAGGGTAAGGATTCACTTTCAAAAATAGAATGAAAGTTGCATTTTCATACCAGGATTTGTCATGAATTGGTCTTCTGCTCTGGATTGACTTGTTTCTCTCAATCCCTCGACGAGTCTAGAATACTCGTTCCGCAGTTTTTCTGCATCGGTTTCTTTGATTCTGGTTTACTCGATCCGTTAGATGAGACGACAAAATGAATTGGACAAAAATTTGTAAAAGGTGTACCGGTCAATTTTTTCGGAAAGGACATTGATACTTCGGGAGCTGGCTTCAAGTATAGGTCGTGTGATATCGACTGACATGGACTCGATACAAACGTTGTCTATGATGTGTAGTAGAAGGGCGACAGGGCGACGTTTAATGGAAAGGTATGAATTATGAAGGGTGATATGCGGTCAGGAGAGGAGTCAAGAATGGGGATGCCTACCTATGTTGTGAGCTTCGTCAAACACGACGATACAATCCTTTGACATTTCTTTTGAAACGAGATCCGCGACTTTTGGATCGAGAAGGTAATGGTAGGAATAAATAATGACATTGGAGAAAGTAATCTACACGGCAAAAATGGGAACCAGAATTAGTGTCGTCATTTTAGAGAAAGAGAAAATAAGCTTTTAAACCATTCTCCTCGCCAGATAGTAGGGACAAAAAGTTTTCTGTTTTCCAAAATTTTTCAAGTCTTCGAGTGTATAGACTCCGCAAGGCATGACGGTTGATTCGTCTGCGTTTTCCAGGCCCTGGAGTTGTTATGGAAGGGAAGCGAATCAGTCAGCGATTTCGCAAAAAAAAAAATGACGAATCATGGGTTAGAGAAGACTGGGCAAAAAGGCATTACCTCAAAAAAGTCGCATAATGGAACGTTGGTGGATTCTGACTGGGCCCTTTGGCGGACCCAAGAGGCAGTGAGGCTCCGACATCTAGCATCGACGACTTTTCCTCTTTTCTCTTGACTCACGTCGGGATGGGTGCAAAGATTTTTCCTACTGGTTAAACCTAGACCGAGAAACTCTTCCTTTTTGCCCAAGACTTTTTCTCTGTATTCCATTAGCCGTTTCAATTCCATCAGGGCCTTTTCGATTTCGGGGACTGTACGAGAGCAGTAAATGAGTTTGCGTTTTTCGTTTGAGTTGAGGATGTAGGCGACGATGAGGGATAGGAGGGACACGGTTTTCCCTGTGCCTGAGGGCATTTCCAGCAGGCAGGGGCCCTGGTGGAGGGAGTTGAGAGAGAGTTGAGCGTTTGATCAATGGAGCGGTGGAGGGAGAGAGATTGGAAGAGGGATGAGCAGTAGATTTACCTTTACGTCGATGGATTGCTTGATATCGCACATGTAGGCGTATTGTTCGGGGTAGATGAAGTCGTAGGGGAAGAGGACCTGCAGGCCCCTGATGTTGAGGCTACATTTGGGATCAGCGTGAGTGAGCGGTGGTAGTGAGTAGTGAGTGGAGTGGAGTGGAGTGGAGTGGAGTAGAAGAGTACTTACAGCATGGTGTAGTGGTAGTGGTAGATAGTAGTGGTGAGCAGTGGACAGAGTGAGTGGAATCAAAGGAACAGAACGCACTGCAAGCGTGATCCCGTGACAGCGTGACTCGCTACTCGCTGCCACTGTGCACTAATGGGCACTCGTTCCCTATTCTACTCTACTCCACCTGCACTGCTCTGTATTCTATTCCGCTGATTCCCTCTCTACTCACTACTCACTACTCACTACTACTCACTACTCACTACTCTACTACTCACTACTCTACTTACTGCCACGCCCACCCCCAGCCCCAAGTATGATCAAATGGCCCTTCTCTGGTATCTATCTATTCCCTACTACCCCCTCCCACTCTCTACTCACCCACTCACTCTCTACTCACTACCCACTACTAACTACCCTCTCTATCTAGGCTGGCACATCCCCTCCACTCTCCAACGCCGCTTGTTCAAGTTTGTCCTGCAGAGAGCCATCGGTCAGTTCCTCGCCTCAGAAATTGACCTCAACAACCTCGACGTGCAACTCGGCAGCGGCTCTGTCACTCTGCGGGATTTGGATCTCAATGTCCTCGTCTTGAACGAACTCCTCGCCGGCGGTGACGGCTCCGGCTCCCTCCCACCCTCTCAGATCAACCAACATCCCGCCGTCCCCTTTGAAATCATCGACGGTCGCCTCGGCTCAATCACAGTCACCATCCCCTGGGTCGACATATGGAACGGCAACTGCACATTGGAAATTCAAGACTTTGTCCTCACAATCGTCCCTCTAAAGGACGCCCCCAAAAAGGAGCAGGAACTTAGCCCCCGACTCAGACACAAAGAAATCCTCTCTTCCTCTATCCATCTCGCCGACAAATTCATCAGAACCGAAGGATTCCACGCCGATGACGATTCAATCTCCTCATCCGAATCCGACAAACCAGACATGACTGACTCCATCGTGTTCACAGCCCCGTCCTCGCAGGACGCCCCGGACGGCGATGCCTCTAGCATGGACGGCATCCAAGTCCTGGCAACCTTGATTGACAAAATCATGTCTAAAATAAGAATCACCGCCAAAAACACCGTCGTCCGCATCAAACATCAAGTCGACGTCTCCCTGTCCCACAACGCCGCCTCGCCTTCACCTACACCAACGAATACCACTTTTACAGAAATCCAGATACCTTATCTCTCCTACGTAGACGAAACGCCCGCCTCCACCATGTCTTCCTCTGTCTCTGGTTCCGTTCAAGATTCCCTAGCGTTTTCCACTATCCTCCCCCCAATAGAAACAATCAAACTCATTCGTATCTCTTCCCTTAACGTTCGAATACACCAATGGAATCAACAAACCTCCCCTCATAAAGACACGTCGGCGTCAGACTCGGCAGACTTGAACGACGATGACGTCTACAATCTCTCCAAACTTCCACCTCCGTCTACGTCGAGTCCCATTGTATTATCTGTATCGGAATCGACAGAAAACTGGATAAGAATCAAATTTGGAAACGAATCCAAGCACGCTTCAACGTCGGGCACTGACGACAGTGACAGCGACGAGGAAGATATATACGATTTAAAGAGCGACACCATTGGGAAATCGTCGCATTACGAAGTGGATTTCGTCATAAACGACATGTGTGGAGTGGTCACCCCTTTAGAATTCAAAGTTCTCTCTGAACTGTGGGAAGTGATAAACCAGTCTTGGCCCTCCCCGAGCGGGAGCAGCTCCCCCTCCAAACATCCAAATCCGGACTCGAGTACAGTAGGTCAAACCGAATCTCAGCCTTCTCAACTTTATGATTCCGACTCGGATGTCTCGCCATCAGACAAATTCTTTGACATGTCCTCTGAATCCACTACAACTTTTGCGACGTCTCGTTCCGTCATGTTTGGGCAATCCTCAGTCTACTCCTATGCTCCAGAATCCTCAGTGTCGTTCCATTCAACGTCTGGCCCTCCTTTAGAAAATCAACATCCAAATGAAACTGAATGGACGAGTCTCCGATTGCGATTCAACCTTGTCAACTTTTCACTCTTTTTATTTGAAGATTTAACTCACAATAACCCGTCGCCTGTGTCGCTGCAATCTCATTTGGCTTCGCGTTCCCAATTCTATCGACAATTTTTTCTTGTCACTTCCGCTGCGCATCCCAACTCTCCCTCGCAGCAACAACAACCTCAACCGACGCAAAAATTATATGAGCCCTTTATACCCGAATCATCATACCTTCACCATAATCATCTTCGAATCTCAATCCATAATACCGTCCTCAAATACATCTCCTCCTCCCCTCAGTCTTCTCGCCCTTCTCCCTCAGTAGACGCATCCATCTCAAAGTTTAGGATACACGAGTACATTCACTCGCACCCATCGCATTTATCCTCCTCGACCCCTACCTCGCAATACGCGCCTATCTTGACATTCGCACCTACCATCTTGAATTCTTACAACCCGTCTACGCTCTTCCCTACTTTCATTCCCGACACCTTTGAATCCTCCTCTCTTTTGAAACGATTTCACGTTGAATTGAAATCTCAAAATCCCGTGGGAGAATTCGTCAGCTCGCTTAAATCCTTTCATCCATCAGGACCATTATCACCCCCTGAAGCGGGAGCTTTTAGTGGGACAGGAAGTATCCTCCAACCCATGGGATTCATCAACCCCACCCAGTCTCTTCACTCTCCGATTTCACCGAAAATGAATCTAAAAAGTGCATTCAAAGGAGCCAACGACGACATCCGGATATCTTACTCGCCTTCTGCCTCTCGACGCCTTACTTCCACACAAAACGAAACAACAGTCAACGACCCACCATTCGTTGTCACTATGTTACCGGTCTTGTTGTTTATGGATCTACGATTACTAGATCGGCTAGAGAAATTAGTATACCCGTTTCCCCCTTCTTTGTCGTCTTTGTCTTTGTTGAAATCAAGACTCGAAGAACGAGAATTAAAGTTTTCAAGAATGTGGGAAGAAGAAGGAGAGGCGGATACTGACAGTGAGAGAATGGAGGATAGTCTTTTGGATGACGTGGAGGGGGATTTGTTGGGTACTGGAACTGCAGATGGGAATAGAGTAGACGGAGAAAAGGGTGACACGAAATGGAAAGTGAATTGTGATTTGGTTAGAGTTTGGGTTGGGGTACCCATGGTGGTGGACGATGACGCGTCGTACGTTCTTTTTTACTTTTATTTTGAAGTTTTGCGTCTTTCTTTGTTGGTTTAACCTTTTGTTGGTTATGTAGACCTACAAATTTGCATCCCGAACTGCTAGCCATTGATTTTTGGAAACCCGAAATATTGAATGCGTCGTCGTCGTCACCTGTTTCAACTGCTGCATCGGATTCGATTGACCCTTTAAATCAACAGGAAAAACGTGTTAACGAGCCTGGAATCACGATGGAATGGGAAAGTTGCCATGCATTCTTGTTACCAGAAGATTGTGCGTTCAGAGTTTCTGCTTTTGTCTCTCCAATTTCCATTGTTCTGATTTGTTCTTTTGATTCTTTAGCCACGACCGTCTCTTCATTTCTTACCATCCATCCGTCTGCTTCATCCTCTTCGACTTCCTCCTCCTCTGCTCGGAATCCCACCATCAAATTATCATTTCCTTCCTCCTCGAAACCGTCTAGTACACTCGAAACAAAATCTATTCAACAAACTGCTTTCACGTTACCAGCCGGAATGATGGACAGCGTGTACATTGATTTTCATCGTGACAGAGACCGAGACCGAGAAGTCCACTCTGGTGAAAAGTTCCCGGGAATATGGAACAGTGGGTTCGAAAGTGGCGCAAAAACGAGGGTTGGTGTAGATGCCGAAGTGGATGAAGAAGTGCAAATTGGTGATGGGTGGATCGGGAGGGTGAGTGGATTGGGAAAAGATGTGGCTGGGTTTGTGAGAAGTTGTTGGACACGATCGGTTTGTGTTTGGTTTCTTGTACTTTGTTTTGGTCTGGGTTTTTGAAAAAAAAAATTAGGCGAGAAATTAACCTGGTGTATCTTTATTTACGCAGAATTACGTCGTCACGACAAGTCTTCCTAAAGTCGTCATTCAACTCACTCCCTCAATTTATTCTACAATTCAACAACTCTCAAATTCATTCACCAAATTTTCACCAAAAATGTTGTACCCTACTCCATCTCCTTCATCAACACTTCACCCCGACGCCAAAAACACCGATACGTTTCATTTATGTCGTGACTCGGACGAAGAAGAAAGCGACCCCGAGAGCGGGAACACCACTGACGCGTTCAGTGGTACTGGTGGTGACAGTGTGGTGTTTGAATCTCAACCTTATAATGAACGATTGTTACTTCCTCGACATGAACAACAAAAACGAAGAAACCAAAGAGAAAAGAAAGGGGTGAATTGTTTTATGACGGTTGTGTGTAACGTTGAAGAAGGTATGTTTAGTATTTTGAACGTATTAAGCGATAACAAAATTTTGACTGTTTTGGCGGCACTTGTAGCATCCGTGGTATTGGTTCAACCGGATTCAAAAGTGCAAGGTCATGATAGAAAATATACATTATCCATGGACGATATGGGTATTTCAATGATATACGGATATGATTCTTCGGTATCTATCCTCTCCTCGATGTAGTTATCCGTCGTGATTTAACCCCTTTTTTATATTCCTTTGTGTTCTAGCCAACGATGTACACTCACCTTTCCACCCGTGACTTAACCCTCATCGATACCACCCACGAACACCCCATCACCATCGTTTCTTCACTTTTTTCACACTTTCATTCCCAATCCCCGCTTCACCGTCCTTCTTCGGTTTCTCCTTCGTCCTCGTTTTATCCGTTGCAACCAAGGCAAAATTTGAACCTACAATTGACTTATTTATCTAGTTACGATAAAGAAGTGAAAGTTACAGAGAACAATGTCACGATGGTGTTTGATAAAAATGTCGTGAGATATGCAGTTCAAGATCAAGTTTGGTCGGATTTAATTGCTTTTTTTGCTGGTCCAACGGCTACGGTTCGTCGATTCTTATTTGTTTTCTCGGTGTTTGGATTTTCAGAGTTTACTGATTTTGTGTGGATTGTGGATTGTGGATTGTTAATGAATGTTAGGATCAGGGTGTAGATTCAACCACTCAATTCACGAATTCGTTGATCTTGTTTCGTGATGTGTCGTTTACTTATTCACCTATGGGATCTCAAATGCAAACTGTGTGGGCTTTTGACGGCATTAACGTATGTTTTATCCACCGTATTGTTTTATTCATGATTTTTGAAAAGTCAGGATGTAGGTAGACCTAACATATTGATTCTGATTTTGGGTTTCGATTTAGGTTTCGTCTAATTTTATCCCCGGGTCACCAAACTCTTCTATGAATTTTGGATTCGAAAATGGATCTATCTTCTTGATTGACGATAAATCGAAAATTAAAGTTCCTGAATTCGATACGCTTTCGAATGTTAACTTTAAGTCGGTTTGGAGTGTATGTTGTTTTTTGATTTTTTCGGTTTCGATTGGGTTCGGTTTCGATTGGGTTAGACAAAAACTGATGGGATTGCCTTTCTTTTTTTTTTTCTTTTTTTTTTTTTGTTTTTTTTGTTTTTTTTTTTTTTTTTTCTTTTTTGTTTGTTGTTTTTTTTTTTAGGTTTTTGTTTTGTGGCAATGTTTACAAACGGCGAACATTTTTTTTTTGTTTGAACGTTGTTTATTGTGTTACGGCAAC